>OX438916.1:12417999-12600499 GCA_949316265.1 Diarsia mendica
TTTTTTTCAACGTCAAAATAACATAATGCAGTCTTGTGGCCTACTCAGCATTACATCTGTCTTTCAGGCAACTCATCACCTGCCACAGAAGACGCCATCAGACTTCCTCACCATGGACCCCGCGTTAGCCGTGGAGCTGGAAGCCCTGTCTCGACAGAAGGCGATGAACAAGGCTACAGAGCGCGGAGACTCCGCCGTGCAGCAGTTCTACCGGGATGCTGTCGTGCTGGTCACTGGCGGCTCTGGCTTCCTCGGCAAGCAGCTCGTGGAGAAACTCTTCAGGTGAGGAGGAACGACGGACTAACGAGTACCTAACTCATCTTTGGGCTATGGTTATCATGGGATAAGGTTTTTTTGTTTGGTATTTATCTGGTCAACCTTTGAGGCTTCGGCTTAACTGGAAAATCCTGTGAATGCCTTGAGTGTAAGAGCTCCAGCCAGGGCGTAAAACTTATTAATAAAGTGTTAGCGTTCTAAGGGCACCCCCATGGGGTCTGGGTGGGTCTGGGCTTAGGGCGTCACTTGGGAGGGTAGCAAAGGGACTGACTGGACTGGAGGTAAACCAAAGGGATATTTTAAAGGGGTGATTCGTAATGCAGGTGCAAGGTAAACAGACAAGAAGCACTAAACAGGCATGAATTGAAGATGGTATTTCAATATTAGTTTATTCTTCTGACCAAAATGACATTGTTACGTTTCCAGAGCGTGCGATATCGACAAGGTATACATTCTGTTGCGGCCCAAGAAAGGCATGTCCATACAACAGAGAGTAGAAGAAATGCTGCAGGATCCGGTGAGTAACAACTACTGTAACATCATCTGACCTGTCTTTTCCCAACTTATGTTGGGGTCGGCTTCCAGTCTAACCGGATGCAGCTGAATACCAGTATTTTTTATGGAGCGACTGTCTATCTGGCCTCCAAAACCTAGATAGGACTGAGCAATATGATACCGCCTGATACGACTGGTTCCGCTTACTTTCTTTTTCACTTTCAAAGTTTGACTGTCAAAGTTCTACAAATGACAGTCAGAACCAACGTGCTTTCTGAGGCACGGAGGAAACTCGGTTTGTAAAAGGGTGTCACCCATCCACAGTCCAACCTAGGCGAGCGCAATCCTCAGGTCAAAAGCTGTTATTATTAAGCTACGAGCCCATTATTATTTTATTAGTAAAGGCAATATTGATGTCATTTGCAGGTGTACAGCATGGTTAGAAAGAAGAAACCAAACTTTGCAGAGCGTATTGTGCCGATAGAAGGTGACGTGGCTGAGATAAGACTTGGACTCAGTGACCAGGACTGGACCACCGTCACCACTCAGGTATTTGGGATTTTTAGGTTAAGGCTAAGAAGGAACATGGGTGGTTTTTAGCCAGTAGAAGTCTGATACTCCCTTTCACTCTGCCCTCCTTTTTTCCTTTAGGAAAGTTGTTTTAAGGTTAGTTATTTTTTGTTCAAGTCTTTTTGGTATCCTACTAACCAAGGCCTCTCCTTCTATGCCTCTTCCATCCTGTGCAACCTCTGTCAATTTTAGCCCCGCAAACATGTATCTAGTGTATACGATCTTTGCCTATCTCTCCGGGTGCATTGCATAAGTGCCACGTAATCTGCCCAATCCCACGTCAACCTGGCTGATATTTTTTTTATCTAATAATGTAAAAAAATGTACTGCATGGAATTATTCAGACCTAACATAGACTTCCCGTACTCATACAAAGTGAGCAGTTCTGTTACCAACACATGGTGTTCCAGGTGGACGTGATATTCCACATGGCAGCCACGACGCGGTTCGACGAGGCGCTGCGCATCTCCACCATGATCAACGTACGCGGCACCAGGGAGGCAGTTCTACTAGGACAGGCTTGCACTAAACTCAAGTGAGTAACTTTTTAGAGCTTTGAACGCTCTACGGCATTTCATACAAATCAAGTTGGTACTTATTTTTCGAAATGACTGAAACGATTTTATTGCAACTTCACAGGCCTCTTTAAGTCTAAAAAGTTAGTAGAAAACATTTTCCAAATGTCATGTCATCATCTTCGTTCTGCCCTTGTTCTATTTGGGGTCCGCCTGAAGTTCGCAGAAGAGTGGCAAGCTCTAGAGAAAGAGCCAAAATGACTTCAGACACACGACACCCATTGCACCTAAACAGCCTTGTATCGCAAAGGCTGAAAAGCCGAAACAGCTTTCTGAAGTTTGTCACCCCACTCACTGGCGAGATGTCTACGGAAAGATTAAAGCTGTGGCGAGGTAGTGCATCCTTACCTTACCCATTTGTTCCACCTGCTGAACATCTCCCACCTGGACAAGAGTTGCCGTGGCTGACCTGGAAGTCTTTAAACAGACTTCGGACCCAGGTTGGTCGCAGCAAAGAAAACCTACTAAGGTGGAGATATATAAATGACTCTGCTCTAGAGTGTAAATGTGGTGCTGTTCCTCAAACGATGCGGCACTTAATATCGTGTCCTGCTGGTTGTTCACTGCAGGAACTGATGGATACCGAAAGCGCCAAACGTAGCCCGATTCTGGGTCGATACAATTTAGATTGCCATCGACACGCTAAGAAGAAGAAGATTTGGGGTCGGTACCACAAGTTTTCTTTCTCCATTCTCTACAGACAGGCAGCATTTAGTCCTTTGTCTTTCATATCATTCCTCACATAATCCTTCCATCTTTTCTTTGGCCTTCCAGTCTCCCTTTCCATCGACAGTAATTTATGCTTTCCTCACTAACTTGACCAACAACCGACTATCAAATTGCGCCTAGTAAAAAAGTGTAGGCAAAGTGAATTACGCACACATTGCCACACAATAAAATGGTAGGCGAAACCAACTTATCTTCTGGGCATGTATGCTCCGTCGTAGATCTCTTTCATACATCGCTTTCTACACAAATCATCAACTTTATCATAATCAGCCAATAATGTTCCCACTTTTGGCATTATTTGTGGCTATGAGAGGAGCAGCGGTGGCCCAGTGGTGTCGGCCCCGACTTACGAACAGTAGGTCGTGGGTTCGAACCCAGGCAGGCGCATTACTTTGTAATTTATTTCATCACCGCTGCTCTCAAAACGGTGAAGGAAAACATCGTGAGGAAACCGGCATGTCTTAGAACCAAAAAAATCGAAGACGTGTTACATCTGCCAATCCGCTGCACTGAGCCCGCGTGGTAGATTATAGCCCATCCCTCTCCTAGAGAGGAGACCGAGTCCCTGCAGTGGGAACATTATAGGCTGATGATGATGAGAGGGAATTGGTTTTAATCCACCACGCGGGCCCAGTGCGGGTTGTTGGATTCTACACACAATGCTCAAACTATACATAAACTGGAAGTGGAAATTATGTTTTTCCAACTCCTCCGCTATTCTTTTCTAATTAATTTCGTTGCGGGATCCAAGACAGTTTTGATTGTCTGCTGTACTCGTACTTCGCCGAACTTCATTGGTCTTCGGCGGTTTTCGACAGTGGGTTGAAAATAGAGCGGCGCGATTGTCCCAGATTTTTTTTACGTAAACTATGCGAAATGTCCAACCCGCACTGGGCCCGTGTGGTGGATTATAATAATATACCATTCCCTCTCTTATATAGGAGTCCTGTATCCCAACAGTGGGAACACTATAGGTTGATTATGACGATGTAAACAGTCGGTATATTATTATAATACACATCTAACACTGAATGTTATTCTTTCCTCCAGATCGTTCGTCTACGTGTCAACGACGTACGCCAACGCAACGGATCAGTTCGTTGAGAAGGAGGTCCTGGAGCAGTTCTACGATGCTCCCGTGCCACCCGAGCTGATGATCAGTATGGCGGAGACCTTCGACCAAGCGAGATTCGACGCTATTGCTGATAAGTGAGTGCACATTTTACGTTAAACAGTGCGATTAACTGCCCCGTTGGTTTAGTGGTCGCAAGTCGCGACTGCTCCTGGCTTCGATTCCCAGTTCGGGCAAAGTGTTATAGGGTTTTTCTATCTGTAATTTCTCAGAGTCTGGATTTGTGCTCGGTAGAGGCGGTTGATGGCAATACACTCGAATACATGGTACACACGGCTACACATCAAGCTATACAAAACCAGTATAATCTGATCGTTCATTGTGCGAAAAGATCTAGTAAAGTGAGGCTAAGATTAACTGGTGTTGTATAGCTTGATGTGTAGCCGTGTGTACCTACTTAAACATAACTGGCGAAATTTGTGTTGATAAATAATTCACCTTTGTCTAACCCTTCGGGGAATACAGACATGATTTTATGTGTGTGATGAGATTGCAGCAGCTTCTATACCAGTGTGTGATGAGATTGCAGCAGCTTCTATACCAGTGTGTGATGAGATTGCAGCAGCTTCTATACCAATGTGTGATGAGATTGCAGCAACTTCTATAACAATGTGTGATGAGATTGCAGCAGCTTCTATACCAATGTGTGATGAGATTGCAGCAGCTTCTTTACCAATGTGTGATGAGATTGCAGCAGCTTCTATAACAATGTGTGATGAGATTGCAGCAGTTTCTATAACAATGTGTGATGAGATTGCAGCAGCTTCTATACCAATGAGTGAATGCTTCGTTGGTCGAGGGGGTCGTAAAAGCGACTTAGCTTGAGGTCCTGGTTTTGACAGGTCGGGCAAAGACTCATTGCGATTTTGACAGATTTTTAGATAGTATTATTTTCTGAACAACAGTCAGATCAAATTCATGTCTATGTTCCCGTGAAACCGGTACGAGTCAATAATGCTTAACCGTATGATCGACCCAAGGGACTGTCATTGTTAAATAATGACAGTACTTAGCTCCTAGATGACGAGTAACAAAGTATAATATTTGTCCTACAGCCTTATCAAGGGCTACCCCAACACCTACACGTTCGCGAAGGCGGTGGCTGAAGAGGTGGTGAGGAGCAGAGCTGGACACATGCCCATCAGCATCGTGAGACCCGCAGTCGGTAAGACATAAGGGTTATTGTTGTATGGCAGACTAACTGTTGGTCCACCTGATGTGTATGACACCGGGAGTGTATACACACACATTTTTTTCTAGACCATATCTGAACCTTCTACTTACGGAGATAGTTGAGGTCTTTCCATAATTTTAAACATGTTTTTTAACCTACTTTTTGTTGTGATAACTTTACTTTTAATTACCTCCATCACCGTTTACTATTAGAAGCATCTAATAGCACAATATTTTAAGTATGTCACATTGAGTTTTCACTCCGAAAATAAGAGTCGTTTCGTAGCAATAATTTTTGCATAAGGTTGCTTCTAATTTGATAAACACAGTGCATGGTTGACGGCTTCATGAAGGGTACGTTGACAACCTGGTGTTGACTCCCATCGTCTAACACAGCCCGGGCGAATCACGTCTTTTATTGCAAGGATGTAAAGCTCTTTCAGGTTGTGTCGCCTGACATGTGTTGTATAATTGCAGTGATCTCGTCGTACCGGGAGCCGATGCCGGGCTGGGCTGACAATAGCTGCGCGTACGGCGCCAGTGGCGTAAGTAGATAGATACACCTAGATAAATAAAGTACATGTTACATTTATGGTATTGACATCAAAATCAGTATAAGATTATCCCCAACATCGAGACTTTACCTCTTTATAATAGTAGTTTGAGAGATTGTACCTACCTACACATTGCTCGTAGAACGAATAGTTGATGATGCCTTTGCGTTGTGCGTCCTCCCACTAGGAAGACCGATGACCTGGTGATGGTTGCGGGGATCCGCTGGATGTGAGACGCAAGGGACTGGTCAATGTGGCGACACTTGGGGGAGGCCTATGTCCAGCAGTGAACGTTTTTTGGCTGAAATAATGATGAGAGATTACATTCTTACTAATATTTAAATGCGAAAGTAACTCTGTCTGTCTGTCGCGCTTTCACGCCAAAACTACTGAACCAATTTAAATAAAATTTTGTACACAGATAGTCTAGAGCCTGAGAAATGAAATTTATACTATTACATACTTTTTAATGCGATAAAAGGGTTGTAAGGGGTGGAAAATATTACTTTTGGTCGCGATAACCGACATCCACGCGGACGAAGCTCCAGGCATCAGCTAGTTAACCATATATTTCCCACATCCAGATGATCCTAGGTCCAGCCACTGGTCTGATCCACGCGACGTACGCGGGTGACAACGCGCGGTACTCCCTGGTGCCAGTGGACTACGTCAACAATGCCATCATAGTGGCAGGGTGGCGGACTGGCACCAAACGTGCCAGCAGTGGGAGCGATGTCCAGATCTACTCCGTGTCCAGTGCGAGGAACCTGTTCCATTGGCGTGAGTATCACTGCATATTATAAAACAAAGTCCTCCGCCGCGTCTGGCTGTCTGCCTGTCCGCGATAAACTCAAAAACTACTGTACTGATTTTCATGTTGTTTTTACCAATGGTTCTTGAGGAAGGTTTTAGTATTATAATTTCCACGCAGGCGAAGCTGTGGGCAACAGCTAGTTTCACTAGCAGGCTTATTAGCACTACGGCTACGGTGGACGGTGAGTAATGGGCTAGCTCCCCGTTCGTCTTATGACGACAGGCTGTATTGACGGCGCGTTCGTGTTCCGTGTGTGCCTCAAAAACATGTCAGCAAAATGGAAGGGGCCGATGCCAGCGGGACTGCGGTACTGATCGAAAGACATACCATGGTCTCGGAACACAAAGGGCTTAGAAGGAACACGAGCGGGTCTTAGTCAGTACAAGTCTGACACTCCCTTCCGCTCCGCTCAGAGGGGGAGTTACTCTTCCGGAAGGAGTTATTTGATCATCACCTAACAATGAACGAATTGATTAAAAAAATGGAGTGTATTACGAGTTTAGGGAATAAGACCGGCCGATACAAACCGGTATCATTATGAGTAGCGAAGTAAATTCAACCCTATGAAAGCTGAAACAACGTCCTGTATACCTCGTAAGCTGATTCTACTGATTACTTGTCCGCCAGGTCCCGTCTCCACAAAGATCCAAGAGATCGGCCACTTCCTGCCGACGCCCCTCGCCGTGTGGTACGTGTTCATCATCAGCACGGGCTCCAAGCCGCTGTTCCTGCTGCTCACGTGGCTGCTTCACTACATCCCCGGCTACGTGCTGGATGGAGGCTGTATGCTGCTGGGGAAGCCGCCCATGTAAGTAACAGTCAACATCATCATCATCAGCAAAAATAGGCATTTGCCCGAGTACGGGCTTCACTTATACTGGGAATAGCGGTGACCCTAAGTAAGCTTCCCTGTGGAACTCCAAAGTATTTGCATTGAGATGAGTTTGGAGAATATGAGATCGTAATACCACATTGTTGCAAAGTTTTGCGACTCTCGATATTTGTTGCATAAAACGATTTGTTCCACTGTAAGCCTGATCCTCTAAAAGCAATTTTACATAATTGATCATTAAGAATGGAATGTTTTAAGAAATTAAAGGCTTTGCTGAGGTCTAATAACAGGTTGGATGTTGTAATTTTTATTACTAGATACTTTGAAATCTACTAGGGATTAGATTAGATTAGTAGAATTGGTTTTTCTAAATCCGTATTGACTTTCATAAGGAAATTATACCAATATGTTATTATCTAACTATATAGAACTCCTTTTTATCAAAGACTTTTGAAAAATTGGAATCAGAGTAAGTCGTGCACACACTAGAGCATACGTCTAACAAACTTTATTTCTCGAATTCCAGGTTCATAAAGCTCTACAACCGCGTCTACCGCGCGTCCATGGCACTCTCCTACTTCACAACCCACAGCTGGGTCTTCCGAGATGACAACACTGACAGGCTCTACCAGTCACTGTCAACTGACGACAAGCTCATCTTCAACTTTGACACCTGTGACATTAACATCATGGAGTACGTGACGCTCTGGTGTGTTGGGTTGAGGAAGTATCTGATGAAGGACGGAATCAGGCATACGGAGTATGCTAGGAAGAAGCAGTTCTGGTTGCATAAGTTGCATATCATTGCTGCAGCGTTGTATATCTATATTGCTTACAAATGTTTGTCTGTAGTGTTGTCTACAGTCTTGTATGTGTTTGGTTGGGTCTAAGTTTAATTTATATTGTAGTTTTTAATAAATTATTAGATTTTTTTAGCTTTATGTTTGACTTTACTTACATAACATCGAGTCTGTAATCGCCTAAAGGTTTAGGTAGAGGTTTACTTAAAAAACTTTTTAACAAAAAATAAAACCGACTTAAAAAAAAAACACAAAAGTGAAAAAGAAAAATCAGTTCCTGAAGTCGGTCGCAAAAAAATGAAACCAAAGAAACAAAAGCCACCGACTTCAAAAACAGATTTTTTTTCTAAAGTTTATTTTAAATATTTTAAAAAGTTTTTATTTTTCACTTTTTAGTGGTTCACAACATTAAGTTCACATGTTCATGGGTCACAATGTGGACAACGTAGTTATTTTTTTTGAGTTTTGTTGATTTTTCAAAAACCGCTCGTTCCTCCTCCTTCTTTTTTTAGAAGTCGGTTAAAAACTACGCCCACATTTCGCCAGTTATGTCTAAGTCCCATGTAATAAAGGGCGAGCCTATTGTCATCAACCAGGCAAAAGTCTAGTCTCTGTGGCTACTACTGAGAAATTCCTGATGGAAAAAAGCCAAAAACACTTTGTCCGACCTGGGAATCGAATATAAGACCTCATGCTCAGCAGGTCTAGACCAACGAGTCAGTTATCTGGGTACGCCACAGTACGCAGTCCAAAATAAAACAAAACACAGTAACTTGGGAATCCTCGCGACAGAAATAACTTGAGAAGGTTATTTTTTACCCACGACGGAACGGAGACTGTTTATGCGTTTGGGGTGAGAGGATGTTTGTGTGTTTGTGCAAATACATGTTGCCATTTTTCTCCAAAACTACTAGTCCGATTTTGATGCAGTTTTCAGTTATGGGTTTGAGTTTGATTGGTGCATGTTCTTAGATAGGAGGTGTCACGGGGACAACTCACTAGGGGGCGCTACAGCAAATATTCTTTGTGCAAATCAAAGTTGCCACTTTTCTCCAAAACTACTAGTCCGATTTTGATGAAATTTTCAGTTATGGGTTCGTGTTTGATTGGTGCATGTTCTTAGATATATGTTACGGTGACAACTCACCAGGGGGCGCTGCAGCAAACATTTTTTGTGCAAATCAAAGTTGTCATTTTTCTCCAAAACTACAAGTACGATTTTGATGCAGTTTTCAGTTATGGGTTTAGGTTTGATTGGTGCATGTTCTTAGATAAAAAAAATAAACGTAAAAAGTTTAAAATAAAATGCAAAATTAAAAATATTGAAAAAAAAACCCAAGAATGTCCGTCGGGAGTTGAACATTGCAAAACTAGTTCATGTAACGGCAGCCCCCGATGGACATTCTTGAGTTTTTTTAAGGCGGGTGTTTTATGTTATTTTATCCTTTTCAAAAAAAAAAATATTTTAAACTTTTTACTTTTATTTTAGAAAACCCTTTAGCTTAGGTTTTATAATTATCTTCGGCAGCCAGTTTGCGTACGTCCTATGGAGGTTGCGGGGTAAGTGACCCGTATCGTGATTCGTGACGTCTTTAGTTTAAAGTTTTGTTTATTTTGGGGTTCGGGACAAGGCCCACCTTTTGTTAGTGATGTATTTAAGTACCATGAAAGTAATAACCCTCCTTTTGGGCTTCGCTGCAGTCGGGTAAAAAGTAAGTATGGTTACCGGAAGTTGAAGCCGGCTGAGAAGGAGATGGTAAGACGATCTGGACGCGTACCGCGAGGGCTGGTTCGAGGTGGCACGAGAAAAGATCACAGTCATGCAAGAGATTGAGGGAAGATTTTGCCCGGAAGTGGGAAAGTACTCCCACTGCTGTGCAAAATCTCATACAACTGTCAGTTGTCCTCACCCCCCCCCCCTCACATTCTAGTCAAATTCATCAAAATTAACAAGTAATTTATTCAAACACTTCATTTCACAATCATCAGTACTTTTTGAACGTCTCACTTTACAAGAGACAGACTCACAACCAGTCTTACCAAAGGGTATCGTATTACCCAGTACAAATTGGGTTGTGGAGGTCAGATAGGCAGTCGCCCCTGCCCACGTAAAGTAACCATTCAGATGCATTCGGTTAGGCTGGAAGCTGACACCAACATAGTTGGGAAAAGCCACAAAACGGCCGCTCTTCGACACTATTGGCAACCTATAGGTAGGTACGGAACTCTAAAACAACATATCCAAGGCATAGTTGATCTCGGAGAAAGGATGATAATAATGAAAGTAATTAGAACATGTAGTGCATAACGAGATAACGAATAATGTTGAGTGTTACACAACGCGCTTATTAGATACGGTTACTTAAACTAACAATACGGAAGTGTGGCTCGGTGGCCGCTCTGAACAGGGGCTTGCGTTTGATTCCAAGGTCGGACAAAGTGTTATTGGAATTTTGCATCAGAAAAATATTGTTTTTGTCTTCGGAAAAGAAACACAATGCTAGAATCTTGATTTGTGTTCGTTTGATGTCAATAGGCTCGTGCTCTATTATATGGAACTTACACATAACGGGAAATGTGTATAGTAATTATAATACGTGACCCGTAATCACACCTCTGCTGTATCTCATACCGAAAAACAAGCCTGATGATGATGTATGTAATTTAATAGTTTTTAGATACCATCACGACTGTTACCCCTGAAGGGTTATGCAGAGAGTGCACCCATTAGAATATTAGAGTGAATGTGTTTGTTGCTTTTTCACGTCTAAACGGCTGGAGCGATTTTAATAAAATTTGGTATGGAGTTAGCTGACACCCTGAATTACTTAATTCATTTATGATAGTTTTTATCCCGATTCTATCTTCCCGTGGGATAATTTTCGAGTAGTAGCGGGCGAAGCTGGCAACAGCTAGTTTCTCATAAGCCGTGATTGTATTAGGATTATCACTAACGGAAGTTACCTATCAACGTCAACATATTAGTGGTTAACTAAATGATAGTATATCAGTTAAATTAACTCACTTATCTAACCACTGAAGGTGAAACAAACACTCATTAATGAAGTAAACAAAATTAAAAACTAATTAAACAAAACCAGTTCAGTTCCGTGAGGTAATCATACCTACATTTGGAAATGTTGACATTTTAATAGAATTCTAGGCTTCACAGTCCATCCCGGAGGTTGAAAAATCAAAATATTTTATCTACATAAATAAAAAGAGAAGTCCTGACTGACTGACTGACTGACTCATCAACGCCCTGCCCAAACCCTTGGACCGAGAAAGCTGAAATTTTGCACAGAGGTTCCCTTTATAATGTAGACAAGGAATAAGGAAGGATTTTTCGAAATTCAACCCCTAAGGTAGTTAAAAAGGGGATGATTGTATGAATAATCGTTATTTTCACGCGGGCGAAGCCGCTGGCAAAAGCTTGTTTCACATAAGCCTACATTCTCATTTTCCTAACTTTTTCTCAACTATGTAAGGGTCCGCATTCTAACCGGATTCGGCTAAATATCAGTACTTTCCATGAAGCGACTGCCTATCTTATAACTTTCGGCCGGGCAACAAGGGCACTTATAAAACGTAGAGACAAGAAAAAAAAAAAAACCGGCCAAGTGCGAGTCGGACTCGCGCACCGAGGGTTCCGTAAAAAAAATATATTATGTGATGTAACTAAAAATTTATGGTTTTCGTAATTATTCCTTTATCTATGCTATAAGACGTTGCTTCGTACCAAATTTCAAGATTCTGAGTTCACGGGAAGTACCCTGTAGGTTTTGATTCCCTTGCGAGTGTCGAAAATTTGCGGCATAAACGGGAGTATCTTGATGTAACTAAAAATTTATGGTTTTCGTAATTATTCCTTTATCTATGCTATAAGACGTTGCTTCGTACCAAATTTCAAGATTCTGAGTTCACGGGAAGTACCCTGTAGGTTTTGATTCCCTTGCGAGTGTCGAAAATTTGCGGCATAAACGGGAGTATCTTTTGATCGCGTTGACTTAGAAGTTTGATTTTTTCACAGCTCCAAGAGACCATAGACTTGAGTATTTGATATGAATTTCAGCTTGATACCTCCACGCGTTCCTGAGAAAAAAGGTCTTGACAGACAGACAGACGGACAACAAAGTGATCCTATAAGGGTTCCGTTTTTTCCTTTTGAGGTACGGAACCCTAAAAAACAGTATAATGCCATCATAAGACATCATCAACAGCCTATTAATGTTCTAATGTTCCCACAGGTGGGCCTCCTCTCTTTGAGAGGGAATGAGGCGGGCCCAGTGCGGATTGGTAGATGTCACATAATAATATCTTCAAATTGTTTGGTTCTAAGACGATGTTTTCCTTCAACGTTTAGAGAGCAGCGGTGATGAAATAAATTATACACAAAGTAATGTGCCTGCCTGGATTCGTCCTACTGTTCGTAAGTCGGGTGCGCCACCACTGGGCCACCGCTGCTCTCAAGACAATATAATAGGTAGGTACTGTAGAAATAAGCATAGTATACTAACCTAGCATTTTTTAACACCTTTCCAATTCCCAAACCACTGTAAAAAGCGCCGAGACAATGAAGCTCGACGAAGTCCCAGAGAAACAATTTAACTGTCTTGGATCCCGCAACGAAATTAATCAGAAAATAATAGCGGAGGAGTAGAGTACAGAAGACAATTATTGTCACTTCCCTCCATATCAGCAGCCCACACATTCGTATGAAGCGCTTTGCCAAATCTTTAATTAATCGCACAGCCAAGGAGTGGACAGAGTCGGTTTTCCCGAGTTCATAAGACTAGGTAACCCCAATCTATTTAAGTCGCGAGTAAACAGGCTTCTTCTGGGTAAGCTCGTTCCATCGTCGACCTCATCTCTGCCCATAATAGGGCAAGATTAAGGTCAAGAGTAAGCCCAAGTCAAATAAAAAAAAGACAACAGAATACTAACCTAGGTGTGGCTACGTCTGCTTATTTTCCTTACTGCATATTATGCAGCTGAGCTTAACCTACCCGAAAGAGTTCTAATGTGCGCGCCCCACAGCCATTTCTAACCGACTTTAAAAAGGAGGAGGTATATGTATACCGATTACACTGACATTTATGATCCGATTTACGCGATTCTTCTTTAGTTTGATGCGGAATAGTTGCCATTTGATCCATTGAGGTATAATGTACTAAAATTTTTGCATAGTGTGGCATTTTATGCTTTTTTTGCAGTTTCTGCTATAATAATTTAACTATTACGTCAATAGTTAAATATAGATCCCGTTGTGGTACATTTGGCAAGGATAACTTCAGACATTTTGTTTTATACACATTCAGTAAAAGATGCGAACTATTTCGAGAAAGCTAGTCTAACTGGAAACTGAAACCCCAAAATAGTTAAAAATTCCGACTTAACAACGTTGGCATTTAAGCAGTGGGTGCTTATATTTACGCACTAGGTAGCTAGATAGCTGCGGCTTCACCTGTCACTTGAAACAAATGTTTTTTTTTCAGAAACTCACATTATAAGCACATTTAGCTAGAATTATTCATTAGGCCCAGAAAAAAAAAAACACAGAAAATTCAATCCCCATTTCAACCCTCTAAGGGGTTGAATTTCGAAACAGAATCTTCGTTATTCCTTGTCTACATTATAAAGGGAACCTCTGTGTAAAATTGCAGCTTTCTAGGTCCAAGGGTTTGGGCTGGGCGTTGATGAGTCAGTCAGTCAGGACTTTTCATTTTATTTTATAGATAGACTAGCTCACTGTGCTCTGCATGCGTTGCATTCCTCATTTTTCTACCCACCCTACCTCCCGGGCTGTGGTTAGGAGGCTAAAAATTACTTTACGACCTATTCTCATACCTATTGAATATACACACAAAATTTCATAAAAATCGGTCAAGCCGTTTCCGAGGAGTAAGTATGGCAACTAACACTGTGTCACGAGAATTTTATATATGTCGCAGGGATATGATAAAATTAGGTTTTTGATCAAAAACCTAAGGGATTTGATCAAACCACGGAGGAATATAAAATAACAACACGGTTTTATCATTTCCCTAAACAAATCTAGTGAATTGAACAAATCCCAGTAGTACTCCGTGACGCGCGCTCGCTTCGCTCGCATATTATATAACACTAATATCTTCTGTCCCCAAAGTGCCGGGCCTCCGCCGGCCTCCTTCGTCGGCCTACGGCCCGGTGCCCATGCCGCCCATAAAGGATATAAAATGTGTCATCTTCCGGTTTTTGATGAAAAACCTAGGTTTTTGATCAAAAACCTAATTTTATGAAAAACCTGCGACATATGTTTTGACAAGAACTATAACATAAACCCAAACTAGTTCAGGTTTTTGATCAAAAATCTGAACTAGTCTGGATTGTTACAGGTTTATGATGAAATTGAGTTTAAAATGTGTCATCTTCCGGTTTTTGATGAAAAACCTAGGTTTTTGATCAAAAACCTAGGTATAAACTCACTGTGTCCACTCGCGAACATTTTTTGGCACTTTTTCGGTTTTTACACAGCTGAACCACTGGATTCCAAGCTCTCGACAGTTGAAACCCATCCTCCCGGGTGGTTAGAGAGGCTATTGAAATTACAAAATATAAGAATTTTAACCGGGTGGACACAGTGAGTTTTGTGTGTCGGGAACAGAATCGTGTAGTGAGTGACAATGGTAGTGGTGCCGAACGCAAAAAACGAACTAGAAAGAGGGTAGACCGATTTGTCTGCTCATAAACATCCACCCGCAATGACTTCAGTTTATCCGTGATCATGGTGCTTGTAACAGCGCCGAAATATCGGGTACTCGAAACAATAAGTAAACATGGTAAATATCCCGTTTATAGTGTTAATAGTAATGTCAGTGACCATGTCAGTTTAAAAACTTATAGTGTCCTGAAAATCTGACAACCAGTTTTACCAAGGTAAAACTAATTGAAAGTGGTGGTCAGTGGCATTTAGCTGCATCCGGTAAATCCGGTTAGATTAGAAGCCGACCCCAACATAGTTGGGAAAATACCTACAGGCAGATGATGATGATATCTATACAAGTAACTAACATTGAAACTGTGTTTGTTTGTAATTCCAATATTATAACAACTTTCAAATAAATTCATACGAAAGCATGCAGGGCTCAGACCAACAAAAAAAGGAAGACGGCGCGCCACGAACATCAAAAGTGAAGCCAACTTTTTATCTATGTGTGTAGACAATGCCTCGTGAAGTCGTGACGTTCTAGGAAAAATGCGTGTGGTTTTAGTGTAGGTGTGAGCTTGTATGTTTACTTGCTATAGGCGCGTGGTTTTGTGACTTCACTGTTGGTGTTCGCGGCGCGCCGTCTTTCTTTTTTTCTTGGTCTGAGATGCAGGGTTTAATCTCACGAAGCCTTCAACCAAGCACAGATATTATAATACTTCAACCAAGCTTAAATTAACAACAACAAACTAAATTACCTTTCATAAAAATATTATAGTAAGAAGAAACGTAACACAATCAAATATTATGCAGATGGATGACTTTAGTTTATACCTACAACGCAATATTATTTGCTTCTAATTCAATATTCTTTACTTGCATAGCGCATACTAAACATGCAGCGCAAAATTATGTTATCTTAAGACCTTTAAGTATCATAATATCATTACTTCATTAACTGAGCAGATGCTTGTCAATAATTTCTATACACACAACTAACCAAAAATATCTGAACACTTACTTACTCACTCTTTATACTTACCTAGAACAGTCATTTGGTGTTCAATAAAACCGAGTTCAAGTGAAAAATAAACTTTAGAAGAAAAATCAGTTTCTGAAGTTGGTGACAAAAAAATCTAGGTATAAAAAGTAAGTAAGTAAGTGTTCTGAAGATATTTTTGGTTAGTTGTTTGTTTAGAAATTATTGGCAAGCATCTGCTCAGATATTAATGAAGTAATGAATGTTCAGATATTAATGGTAACTTGTAGTGTACGGATCTTATTGACATTTTAAATTGTTCAGAAGTATTTGGTCACCTTGTCTGCTACAATATATCTGATGGCGACTGTACACTAACTCACATTAAATTAACAACCAACCAACCACGACGGTTAATGAGTGTGCATCTGTTTACCTCGTCATTTATTTATTTACGTTAATGTGTGTATAGTCATAAAGTTTTACGAGGTATACGACTACCTCGTTGGTCTAGCGGTCGTAAGCGCGACTGCTAATTATTATTATTATTTATTCATTATCGGACAACAATACAATCCATTTTGTTAGTAAACAGTGCCTTATACCTAATGTTAGTAATACACAACAAAACACAATCAACACCAGCAACACATTATTTTTTATCTGTCTGAGGCAAGTTGCCCAGAGAGTAATCAAGCAGAAGACGAGCTATCCAAGCTATCTAGTTGACCACCCCCTCCACAAAATGCCTCAGAACAGGGGAGTAAGGACACTCCGCCAGTACTCTCAGGATACTATTGCCACTGACCCGCGTTCGATGCACCAGTGAAGCAACCTTTTTTTCGTATTACTGCGTGAAAACCGTCAGTTCGACTTTGCGAAAACATCTCTGATGCACTACAAAAACGGGGCAGTCTCAACAGCATCCTGAAAATATTATTATATTGGACGCGTAAGGCATCCAGCGACCTTTTGGTATAGCTGACCCATAGACCCCCTGCATACATTCCCTGACAGAAAGCCTTGAACAGGGTGATCTTGACCTGGTCACTACATTGGGAAAATCTACGGGCCAACATATTACCTCGGACCGCTAGTGCCCTACGTTCCCTCTCAATGTCTACATTATCCTTAAGGTCGTCGGTAAGCTAAGCATGAGGTGCTGGGTTCGATTCCCGGATCGGGCAAAGTGCCATGAAGTCTGGAATTGTGCCCAGTTGATGGCAATAGGCTCGTCCCCTATTACATGGTACTTAAAACTGGCGAAATGTGGGTGTAGGTACTATTCGGTACACCTCTGCCTAACTCTTCGGAGATTACAAGCGTGATGTTATGGTATACGAATTAAGTGAACAAGACCTAGGTATACCTAGTCGACATTCCACACATTCGAACGAAGCGCTTTGCTGGGTCCTTTATTATGCGCACAGCCAAGGAGTGGAATTCCCTGCCTGCGTCGGTTTTTCCGAGTTCATATAACCCTAATCTGTTTAAGTCGCGAGTAAACAGGCTTCTACTGGGTAAGCTCGTTCCATCGTCGACATCATCTCTGCTCGTAGGACAAGATTGAAGTCAAGAGCAGGCCCATTTATAATAAAAAGACTAACATCATCATCATTTCAACTAAAACACGTCCACTGCTGGACATAGGTCTCCCCAGGTGTCGCCACATTGACCGGAACCATGCGTCTCGCATCCAGCGGATCCCCGCAACCTTCACCAGGTCATCGGTCCACCTAGTGGGAGGCCGCACAACGCAACGTCTTACGGTTACGAAGACAAATAATAATTTTAAAAAAAAATATTGATACCTAATCTAAAATTAGATACAAAAAAATGCATATACATAACAAAAAACAGGCTCACCAAACATGTTTATTATTAGAGCTAAAAACATCTGATTCTGATTAAAAACAACAACAAAAACCTTACACCAAGTTTAGTATGGGTATAACCAAAGTGTGACGCATTTGTATACAGGTTGGAGTCGATAATACGACTACCTATCTATTAAATCACTGGTAAAAAATAATATATTTTTTTATAATTTTCTTTATATCAGACAAGACAGAGTTCGAAACACCACGCTGCGTTCCAAAACTGGCATAGTGGACATTCATAAAAAGGCTTGGATAAAATGGGATTGGGCGGAACACGTCAGCCGCGTGGTGGCTATGGTTGCCGGAAGCCATCTTCCATTCTTCGTTCGTTCCGTTTCGTGTCTTCTTTACGCCGCCGAGACCGTCCCCGAAAGAGGGACGCCCTGGACGTGTAAAGCGATCTACTCGAATGAATTTTAATTTGTTGACTGGGAATGTAGTTTTTTTTTGGTGGGTGGAAAATCATCAAATAACCCCTCCCCGCTCTTGGGCAGAGCGGAAGGGAGTGTCAGACTTCTACTGACTAAAAACCACCCATGTTCCTTCTTCACCCTTGTGCCGAGGCCGCGGTATCCCTTTCGATAATCCGCAGCCCCGACGGGATATCAGAAGCCCTTGAGGCGGTTTGGCACTAGGGTGTGTTGGGTCGTTAGACCTTACTGCTCACACGATAACAAGAAGATGTATTTTAATTTATTGTAATGATTGTGATCGACGTCATCCTGTATAGTATAATGTTATTATTTATTTATAGTGGTAGTAATAGCTCGTCGCGGGTTCAGACCCACAAGTCGTGGAAACTTACAGTTAAACATATCGTGGAAAACTACTTGTACAGTACGATCAAATTATCTTGGCAGGTCTGAACATAGGCTCTGCGAACTTTTACGCATGTAAACTTGTGAAGAAAACTGTTATTGCCAGATAAACCAATACCTATACGATCAGAAAATATCTAATTTAAACAGTGAGAAATAAAATAAATATCAAAACACTTTTAGACATTAGTTGTAACAAAATAACCTGCACGAAGTTCGGACCTGCCAAGATAATTTGATTGTACTGTACGGTCAATGGTAGGTTTAGTGGTTGCTAGCGTGACTGCTGACCACCTCGTTCTGGGTTCCATTCTTTGCTCGGAAAAAGTGTTAATAGTGGGTTTTTTTGTCAGGAATTACTCAGTAACAGCCACGTAGTCTGGATTTGTGTCAGGTTTAGGGCAATAGGCTTGTCCCTTATTACATGGGACTTAACCTTTCGAGAGCCGCAGTCACGTAAAGACAACAAGCCGAACAAGCAAAAGACTGCCAAAATCATTACCCTTCCTTTTGGCTTCGCCGTAGTCGGGTAAAAGTGCCTTAAATCTGACGACTTAAGGTACTTTTTGGCTTGTCGTCTCGTGGCATCCGTCAATGTGGGTGAACTAATGGGTACACCTCTAGCTCCCTAACCCTTCCGGAAATACAGACATGAACTTATGTCACGTATAGAATTTTGAGACTAAGATGGAGTAACAAGGGCACGCCACGATAGTGGCGGTAAGTCCCCTCTTTGAGGAGTGGCTAGAGAGGAGCCACGGCGCCCTCACCTTCCGTCTGACGCAGGTCCTCACCGGACACGGGTGTTTCGGGAGGTACCTGCACCGAATCAGACGGGAGGAAACGCCCGGATGCTTCCACTGCGAGGATCGACCGGAGGACACGGTGGAGCACACTGTGGAGGTGTGCCCTGCTTGGGCGGAGCCCCGCCGTGTTCTCGTAGCGGCGATCGGCGGCGGTGACCTCTCGCGTCCGGCCCTGGTGCAAGCCATGGTCCGGGGCGAGGAGGAATGGGACGCCGTCGCCTCCTTCTGCGAAGCAGTGATGCTAGCGAAGGAGGTGGCGGAACGAGAGAGGGAGCGATCCTCTCAACGTCCCAGCCGCCGCGGAAGGCGCGGAAGGCGCTCCGGGCGTCGGGGGCCACGTGATGGCTTCCGGCCACCGTAGACGCGGGCCTGTGGACGGTGAGTAATGGGCTAGCTCGCCGTCCGGCCGTCGTCATGACGGCAACAGACCGTGTCGGCGGCGCGTTCGTGTTCCACGCGCGCCTCAAAGAGATGTCAGCAAGGAGGGGCCCGCAAGGGCCGACGCCCGTCGGGGCCGCGGTATTTTGTACTGGATTACGTGGCCTCGGCGCAAGGGCAAAGAAGGAACATGGGTTCGGTTTTTAGTCAGTAGAAGTCTGACACTCCCCTTCGCTCTGCCCAAGAGCGGGGGGGGTCATTCGATGATTTTCCACCCACCAAAAAAAAAAAAAAAAAAAAAGATGGAGTAACAAAGGTGGGCTCCCTTTTTTTTGAGGGTGGGAAATCATCAAATGATTCCTCCCGCTCTGGGCGAAGCGAATGAGAGTGTCAGACTTCTACTGACTAAAAACCACCCATGTTCCTTCTTATCCATTTGTGTCCGGGGCCATGGTATCTCTTTCGGACAACCCATAGCTCCGGCAGGATGGGAATCTTTTATTTTTGTAAAAACATCGTAAAGTGGTTCACAGAATACATCTACGTTCCAAGTTTCAACTGTATAGTCTTAATAATAGTTTCCGAATAAAGTAGCTGTGACATACAGACAGACATGACGAATCTATAAGGCCTCAGCCTCGAATTTTGCGGGCAGCGGGGCGGCAGCGGCGGCGGCGCGACTTGTATGGAGTGCACCGCTCGTTGCCCGCTCCCGCGCCGCTGTATTCCGAAAACCGGTCCATTTGATTGTACGCATAAGATCCTGCCGCGCCCGCGCCGCCGCCGCCGCCGCCCCGCTGCCCGCAAAATTCGAGGCTGAGGCCTTAGGGTTCCGTTTTTTTTGCAGTTCGGCTACAGAACCCTAAAAATGTGACAAGCCTGGTCCCAAAACTGACCTGCCTAACTTTATTACGATTTCCTCATAATAAAAAAGGTCAGTGGGCACATAAAACATAATAGGTAATTTTTGACATTATAAAATTTAAAGTGGTAAAACGTGGTAAACTTTAAATGATTTTTTTTGGGTGTTTTTGTGAATCGTCCGACATTTCACAGAAATTTCGGCGGAAGCTAATTATCCTAAAACGTAAAGAAACTTCCAGAGAGATATTTAGCTACGGAAAACCGCCAAATTATCCTCCATTTATGCAGTCGAATGAAATAACTAACAAATATTGGAACCATTTTGGGAACGACAGAAGTGGAAGTTCTATCGGGTCGGGAGACTAGACGTACTGCGGGTTATCACCCATACCTTATCGATGTTCCACACATTCGTACGAAGCGTTTTGCTAAGTCTTTCATTATTCGTACAGCCAAGGAGTGGAACACCCTGCCTGCGTCGGTTTTCCCGAGTTCATATAACCCCAATCTATTTATGTCGCGAGTAAACAGGCTTCTTCTGGGTAAGCTCGTTCCGTCGTCGACTTCATCTCTGCCCTAAGGGCAAGATTGAAGTCAAGAGCACAGATAATAATAATACTAGCGTCAAGAGTAAGCCCATATAAAAAATTAAAAAATAAATTAAAAAAAAGTGGAAAATCCCACTAAATAGGTACCTATCTTTTTTTTGGTTTTTACGCTCTCGTTGTTTCTCAGTAGTTTCCTATCGCATTAGGTTTTTCGGAGAAATCTATACTTATAATATAACTGGCCTTCAAACAGCCTCATGCCTGCTATACACGTTCCGATAAAAAATAAATCATAACGATCGGACGGTACCTACCTACAGTTTAAACTGCACAGTTTTCGTAGTGCTAAAATCGGACAAACTGTACAGTTTTTCTCATACTACGCTAGTATTATATTATCTGTGCTCATACACACAACATATAGATTTTTCAATACACTTCCTCGAAAACTAGCTCTTATTGCACTACGATTAGGTTCGACATGCAACATATTTCGCACGCGTGCGGTAATAAGATAACAGCGTGCTGTAATCTTATTTTTAATACAGTTGCTCAAAAAGTGGCGTATTGCAGGGACGTATAGCGTTCGGGATGTGGGCTATTACGTACTCGTGCTTTTTCTTTACCTTTCCCGAACTCGTGCGTTCTCTTTCCCAACTGTCAAAATAATGTCCATTAAAAAAAAAACAACCACGAAGTATTTACTAAATAAAATCATAGAAGTTTTTATGATTCATGCAAATATTTCTAAAGAAGCTACTAATTTGTTTCAATATCAGATTTAATTATTTGATTCAATGAGATATAGGTTTCATTCCATTTCATCTCATTAAATTTCATTTTTATTTCATATCAATAAAAAAAATCTACTGAAGACTTGGCTGTATGTAGTTCCCTTTGCCTACCCAGAATAGGTAAAGAAAAAAAAAATCTCTGCGATTCTTTTACGTTATGCGCCATTTTCAAAAATGTTCTTTGCGAGTTTAATTACGGTTTTATTATTTTATTAAATTGCTTCATTTTTTCGCAACTGTATTAAAAATAGTTGTTCAGTACACGTGCGGAACCGTCATTGCAACTTGTTCCGACTGTCTACCCTCGCCGTCGGCTGTGCCTCGGCTCGGCTAGACATTTGTCGGAACTCGTTGCAATGACAGGCTTTCCGCACTTATAATGAAATATACTATACCGCACGCTGTAATCTTAAAGCAGCGGTAATTCGATTAAAACATAAGAAATTAAAAAAAAAAACACCACTGACTATTAAAGAGCAGGCGTGTTTTTTTTTAAATCTCGTCATTTTGATCTGCATCTTTACAGCGTAAATATTTTTTGAATATTTAAATTGTGTTTGTAAAAAGAATACTATTAATAAACGTAAATATTTTAAACAATTATTTACTTTTTATGAACAAGTAAACATTTTTTTGTGTTCTTAATAAAAAAAATATTTGAATTTTATATTTTTCCTGTGAGGCTGTTTGGCAGCTTTATACCTTTGCTTCTTTTTCAACCTGGCGAAATCAAACCGCGGAAAAAATAGTACATTTTGATACAAGTGCGGAAAGTTTGTTATTGCATTCGAGGCAGATTGAACACCCGAGCCGTATGGCGAGGGTGTTCATGGGGTCGAGAAATGCAATAACAAATTCCCACGTGTATCAAACGACGTTTTTCAATACACTTTCAATGCATATTTGTTAAAAATAACTATAATTTATTTGAAAAAAGCAGTTACAAAATAAATAGTAGAACACGACACAAAGACAAATTGAAATTACCTCAAATAAAGTTAATGCTATTTAAAAGAAATATTTACTGCATGGCAATTATTATGTATAACCATTTGCCAAATAACATTCAAGATTTGCCACTGTCGCTGTTCAAAAGGTCATTGCTTAGATTATTATTAGAGAAAAATTATTATAGTGTAAAAGAATATTTAGAGGATAAATCATTAGCATCATAATAAAAGAAAGATTTACTCATTATTATTATAATTACCTACATAAAAAATTGCAATATTTATTCCAATAAAATTATATTAAATTAAATAATTTATAATTAGTAATAATATAATGTATTAGTGTTATTAATATTATAAGACATGATTTATAGAAATTATATGGAAATATTTGTACGCCATGTAATGGCAGGATATGCTGGAACCCATAATGTAACACCTATTGTACCATATTCTTACAAATAAACATTTTTGAATTTGAATTTGAACGTTTTTAGTTAATTTCTTTGAAAGTGTATTGAAAAACGTCGTTTGATACACGTGGGAATTTGTTATTGCATTTCTCGACCCCATGAACACCCTCGCCGTACGGCTCGGGTGCTCAATCTGCCTCGAATGCAATAACAAACTTTCCGCACTTGTATCAAAATGTACTATATCGTTGCAGTTTGAAATGTACCGTCCAATCGTAACGATTTATCGAACGTGTGTAGCAGGCAAATCATCATAATAATGTTCCTACTGCAGAGACTCAGGTCTCCTCTCTAGGATAGAGATGGGATGGGTTATTATAATCCATAACGCGGGTCCAGTGCCGGTTGGTAGATGTCACATGTCTTCGAATTTTTGGTTCTAAGACATGCCGGTTTCGTCACGATGTTTTTCTTCACCGTTTTGAGAGCAGCGCTGCAGCGGTGATGAAATAAATTACACAAAGTAATGTCTGCGGGTTTAAACCCACGAAGTTAAAGTTCAAATACATGATATCGTAAATTAAATTATTATAATTTAAAAATATTACAAAATCCAAGCCAAGTCGAGCGTGTTATGACTTGGTTTCCAGGTGTGGTGTATTAAAAGAATACCTAATCAAATAAGTTAAATAGAAGTTTTATTGCACGGACAACATGACAAGAAGATTATTCCAGAATGAAGTAAACGTTGACATACGCAAGTTATAGACAATAATTATCATAGACAGGATTTCGTTCACAAAGTCCAACACTACCTCTTGAACTAAAAATGTCTTATAAAAACACTAACGTTACTTCACACAGTAGTAAATAAGAATAACAATATTAAACTGATAAAAAAAAACCAACTTCCTGTTCAGAGTTTGGCCGGTTAGCTTACAATAAAATGTAAGTACTATAATATTAGTCACTGCGTGGTATTCAAAGAACTAAGGAAAATCATTGATTTTATAATCAATTTGCATGTATGCAATATCAACTTTAGCACTTAAACTATACGGGTAATTTTAAATAAATACATCGAGGTATAATTATTGAGGCTATTACAGTTGAAAGGGCAGCAAGCTCGATATTTATTATTTTTACGGAAACACGTGCAAAATACAAACATACAACAAAGTAGGTGTTAATCCAAAAAGAGCTGTCGAGATACCTTTTTTTTCGGAGGGTGGGATATCATCAAATGACTCCTTCCGCTCTGGGCAGAGCGGTAGGGAGTGTCAGACTTCTACTGACTAAAAACCACCCATGTTCCTTCTTAGCCCTTTGCGTCGAGGCCGCGGTATCACTTTCGAACAATCCGCAGCCCCGACGGGGTTGTTGACATAGCTCTAAGAATAAGTAAGCTGTAGGTAAGTGGGCCGAATAAAACCGATGACCGTTGGAGTAGACGTGTTCTTGAGTGGAGACCGCGAATCGGCAAGCGTAAGTGGAACGCCCGCAGGCTCGGTGGATCGATGATCTTCGCAGAGTGTCTGGTAACAACTGGATGAGTGTTGCCGAGAATCGAGCTGAGTGGTGTGTGATTGAAGAGGCTTATACGGTGGGGAGCACCCAGGTCCAGTGGTGGCGGCCCCGACTTACGAAAAGTAAGACGTGGATTCGAACCTAGGCAGGCACATTACTTTGTATAATATTTTATTCCATAACCACTGCTCTCAAAACGGTGAAACAAAACATCTTGAGGTACCTAAGCGACATAATAAAATTATCCTAAAACCAAAAAAATCAAAGACATTTGTGACATCTACCAACCCACACTGGGCCCGCGTGGTAGATTATAGCCCATCCCTCTCCTAGAGAGAGGCCTGCGTCACAGCAGACGTTACTGCTAACGACTTTAGGCATTTGTCTATAGACATAGACAAATGCCTAAAGTAGAATTATTGTCACCACAAATGTCACTAGTTACAGTGGATTTGTACGTCCTCTGGAATGTTACAAGTTTGACTTAATTGCTCAGTTCTTATTAGGAGAATTCGATTTTTTTGGTTTTTATTTCTTCGAAAGTGTATTAAGAGGAAATGCGAGTGCTGTCTCTTTCTACTATCGCTGTCTCTCTCCGTCCTCCTGCCCTCAAATTCGTGCGATAAGGACAACTGTAGAAAAAGTTAGAATTCGAGGTTTGGCTCTCGCCTATTTCCTCCTCCAATATTGAACCAATTTAAAAGATATTTTAGACAATGATTAAGGAGGTTATAATAATATACTACGCCGCTATGTTTTTCTTTTTTCGTTAATAGTTGTCAAATTTGTACACTAGGACTCTGTTAACAGCGATCTAAACAAGCAATTTTGAGCATTTTTTGAGGGTTCTAGTGCTTATAAAAATAATTTATCACCAAAAAGGAAAACATAGGGGCATAGAAATAGTTAATATTTATTATTCTGTAAAAAAACCATTGCTCTAGGGTCATTAACCAAAAAGAAAACAGGCGAGAGCGTTTGTATGGAGAAAAGACCACTCGCGTTTCCTCTTAAAATAGATCGTTAGATACAATTTGGCATTTCTGCAATTTTAGGCTCAATAACAATTTCGCTTTCGGCCCGCTCGTGAATTCCACCTTGAGTGCAATAACAAATTTTCCCTACTAATGATATGAAAACTAGCTGATACCCGCGACATCAACCACGTGGATGTAACGCGACCAAAAGTAATTTTTCATCCCCTTTTTCAACCCTTTTTTCGCATAAAAAAGTAACCTATGTCCTTTCTCAGGCTCCAGACATCTGTGCACCAAATTTCATTTAAATCGGTTCAGGAGGTGTCTGCTGAAGTGACGAGCTCGTAATAGAAAAGTATGGAAGAAGCCACAAATAAGTTGGGATAAGGAGAATCGTGATAATATAATGCTTGGTTTTCGACTTTGGGCAGTGAGTCGTGCATGTGTAGTTCAAACCCAATTTATAGGTACTTTTCTTTGTTCGATCTATTTTATCACCATTGCTCTTAAAGCGTTGAAGGAAAACCTCGTGCGGCATGTCCTAGATAGAACTGGTTTACATAGAATTCTAAGACTGTGGTATGTTTTAAATGCAAATAGAAATAATACACATACATCAGGTGATGTCGAGACGATTATAAAAGCTGTTAAAAATGCAAAAGTTTTGCTTCACTCGAAGTATTTTCTATTTATCTTAGTTACTTACTAGAACACCACGGTAGAAACCACGGAACGCCGCCTGCTATGATCCTTATGCGGGCGCCACACACTCGACGAGTGGTATGGGAAGTAGCGAGGAAAGGAGGCAGAGACATAGTGTGGCAACGTTACTCGTCATGCCGCACGTCATGCTCCTCGTCCTGCCCATCGCTCCCTATTTTGTCGGCGTTTGCGCGCGAGTCAAAGGGCCGGCAATACGAGCGCGAGTGGCTGGCCACATAATCGCGCGGTCGCAGTCCGCATCGAGCGCTCACGCAAGACGCACGCTTCATATGCATGTCCTCGCCAAGCGCCGTAGAATAAAGGGGTAGGGTAAAACGATAAAGTGTTAATATTTATTGATTTGTTGTCTGCGGAGCCAATTATTTGGGATCCACAACACAAAAATCATCATTTGAAACATAAGATATGTTTATTTATTTGAAAGCTTGTTTTTAAAAGATAAACTTTGGCTTAGGTATTATTTTTAAATGACTTACGAAAAATGTAGGGTACGTATCATAATAGTTATAATTAATTATTGTTAAAATTACACTATCAAGAAATAGAGAAATATTAAGTAGTCGGACGGTAGGTAGATTTCTAGTCTACTATTTTATTAAATACCTATTAGGCCGGGATTATTTACCCACGCGTTGCCTGCACTTAAAGTCGGCTACTCGATTTTTTTTCTAATTTAATTATAATTTTGTAGGTACACGATGCTTGGGTGAGGCTTGGAGAAATAATGAAAATAGGAGTAGAAGAGTTGAAAGCCAAAAAAAAATTATTAATGGCATCTTTTAGACCATTAGTCAATAAAAAAAAAGCTATGCTAAAATGCACAGCGCGCACGCTGCCAAAGTTTCGTCGTCCATTCTCCACCAAAGGCAAATGCCAAGTGAGGAGCGTCGCGATTAATTGCGCGATTATTTGCGCGAGTAGAGCAGTGTGTGGGCAGAGCGGGCAACATCGCGGCAAATAGCGGCAGCGCGAGGAGCAAAGCGATGAGCAGCGCAAGGAGCATAGTGTGGCGCCCGCATTACATACTACTTTTGCCTCGTCCACGTTCAATACATCTTGTCATAAAAGCACACTGGTGGCGAGTACCTACCCTGTTACCGGCACAACGTGCATATAGGCACATTTTTTTTTTGGGGCTTGCCGGCACATTGTGCCATTTGGCACATTTTGTCCGATCCTGTTACCGGCACAACGTGCCTATAGGCACACTTTTTTTTTGGGGCTTGCCGGCACATTGTGCCATTTGGCACATTTTGTCCGATCCTGTTACCGGCACAACGTGCCTATAGGCACACTTTTTTTTGGGGCTTGCCGGCACATTGTGCCATTTAGCATAATGAAAACAAAGTAAAGACAATTAAAATAAAGATAAAAGGTGCCGGTGGGGTAGGTAAAAATAAAGATAAAAGGTGCCGGTGGGGCTCGGGGGATCCCGATGTTCTAGCAACTGTTCTACAACAGGTTATTACGAGTACGCCCGTGTCCTGTTTGAAGAACCGCGCTATATTTCAACATATTTAGATAAAACTTTCCAGTGTTATAGCTTATACATCAGAATTATTATCATAATATTATCTCTATACTATTGTAAAGAAGAAAGACTTGTATTTTTGTATGTAACGAATAAACTTAAAAATTTCTAAACCGATTTGAAAAAATCTTTTACCGTTGTGTAGCTACACTATCCCCGGGTGACATAAACCACTTTATATCCCTGAATTCCCACGGAAACGGGAACTACACGGGTGAAACCGCGTGACGTCTGCTAGTATCTATAAAAATATTTTATAAAAAAATAATACATAGGTACCTACGGGCCAGATCGCCGGCAGAAACAAGTTTATAATACTTATTCTGAAGTAAAATAAATCATAATATTTCTGCACTATCCTTGACAGTTTTAAAATTAAAACTAAACAAGTAGGTATATAAATAAACTTGGTTATCTAAATATAGATTTTATTACATATTTCACAGCTATTTATCTTTAATGTAGACAGTCTGACCTCAACAACGTTGCTTGACCTCACGATATTTGGCCGAGCAGCTTTTGGTTTAGAACTTCCGTATTTCAATTCAATTAAACCATTACAGGTACTTTTGAATGTCAGAAAAACATAAAAAACGAAGTTACAGTCACAGTCACAAGGCATAATAACTTGTGAAAGTACCGGAAAAATGTGGGGAATAGGGATCCAGGGGTGAATAGAGACAAAACTTTAAGGGATTTTAACGTTGAATTAAAATGGTATGTTGCAAAAAACGTCTCTAAATTATAAAGTAAAATTTAACAAATAAAATAGCCTACTTGTTGGTAACCTATCAAATTAATTGAATGTTAAAATCCCTCTCAAAGTTTCGCCTCTATTCACCCCTGGATCCTTATTCCCCCCATTACTGTAGTTGCCCATTCTGTAGCGTAGGTCTAAGTATATGGAGAAGAACGGGCAAGACACTCCATTGACACTCTTTTAAACCAATATAAATTAAGATGAAGCTGATAGTGGTAGGTGTTTAGTGGTGTGACCGTCGGACTGAGAAGCCACGGGGGGTCTACTCTCTATCAACGAAAAAAGGAAGTTTCGGTCGAATTTCGCGAGTTTGCTACCATGGTTCCATTCGCTCCGAAGTTTCAACGAAGTTCTGTAACATTTTTCTTTGAAAATTCTAATTTGACAGATAATTGTTCGGAATTTTAACCTCAAATTGACGAAACCAAAAGTGTTAGCTTTTGTGTGGACTTTGTTTTATAATAATTTGCTTGAAATGACTACAAGAATGATCTTAATCGAGGCTGCTCTACGTGACTTAGAGCGTAGAAGGAAGCGGCGTTGCCTGCCCAACTAAGAGTTTGTAGGAAATTATTCGAGGAGTTATGCGAGGAAATACCTCCAAAGGCAAAGTCATGGAATCGATTGTTAATTGTGTATATTTTATATCATTCTCTTCAATCAAATTAAGCATTTCACTGTTCACAATCCTGAGTTGCCTGGTTGTGCGAAAGAGTTACCGACCGAGGCAACGATCCGATACAGGATATGTCGATTATCTTACGATAACCGTTTTGAGAACAGTTCAGTGGTGTCGAAATTAATTACACAAAAGTGAATTGCCGTTTGGGTTCGAAACCACGACCTTCGAACCGTTCCACAATCCTTACTTAAAATGTAAATGCGAAAGTAACTGTCTTTCTGTCGTGCTTTCACGTCAAAACTACTGAACCGATTTAAATTAAATTTGGTACACAGATATTCTAGAGCCTGAGAAAGGACATAGGCTACTTTTTCGTCGCGATTACCGACATCCACGCGGACAAAGCCGCGGGCATCAGCTAGTACCAAAAAGAGAGGTGTTTTATGGTTACCTGGTGTAAACGGAGTGAATTTCATCATCAATCTCTGGCCTTATACCAATTCATTTGGGGTTGGTGCAGCCTTCTCATTCCTCCATACTTGTTCTTGTTCTTTTCTACTGTTCCAAACTTACGACTTATGACTTCTTCTTACTATATACTTACTCTTCTTGCTTTATTTTTAGAACGGAGTCAATTTATTACGCAAAAATGTATTTTTTTAATTTTAAATATTTTGTATATTCTCAAAATGAATCGATTGAAAACGTTTTAGTTTCGGAAGTGATCGCTTTGTTTCATGTTTGTTTCTGGTTTCGTTTTTCATTGTTACACTTTTTCCGGAAAGTTCTAAAGACCGCGAACCGGAAGGCGTTGCGTTGCGCGGCGTCCCACTAAATGACCTGGTGAAGGTGGAAGACAATATGGCGACACCTGCGGGGCGAGCACGGGCGTACCCAAGACGTTGGTGACAAGACGTTATAAATTATGTCATGTCTTAGAATTTGTCTTAAATGCTAGCACGGGTATCACATGTGATATAATTTAAGACGCGACTTGTCTTTCTTGTTGCTGACTTCATAGTGTGACCTAGTATATTAAAAAAATAAAAATGTCTATGACCATCTGAGTAGGCGACCAAATAAAATAATACGTATAAAAGAGCACAGTTCATACAGTTAAACAACTTTTTAATTTTCTTGGGTACTAATTCATTTTTGACGTACGCGGCACGTCTTTCATTTTCTTTTTTTATTTATTATTTGATAACTTGCTACTAACTAAAAGTTCTGTTTTTCTTTTAAAAGTTTGATGTGATTTGTTTTGAAATATATTGTGAAGTTAAGTTAAGTTAAGTTAAGTTAAGTTAAGTTATTTATTTTTATTTCGGAACAATATTAAACATTGTGTTGAAATTGAAATTTGTAAAATAAAACAGTAGGTAGGTACAATTAAAATGTTACAATCAAACATGTCTAAAAAATTAAAATAACAACCATATTAATTCACATAAACAATTACTAATTCCAAACAATAATGACTCTCATTCAATTAAAAATATTTAATAACAAAATAAAACGATAAGTGAAAAACTAAATAAAAATCTAATTGGTTTAAAAAATAAATAATAAATATGTCATCAAATTTTTTGTGAATAATCAATAAAAGTAGGTCAAAAAATGTAAATGTCAAATAGAAATAAATTAGGTAGAAATTGTCATCTCAATGTAAATAGAATGTCAAAGATAATAAATTGTGATTACTTACTAAAATAATATTATGTCATTTAAATGTCTGTAAGTAATACATTAATAATACAAAATGACATTTACAACAAAAATACAACAACAACAATATTAAGTACAAAAAAGAAAACTAAATAATAATCATCATTTAGTTAAAATTAAATTCCAATAATCATAATATTACCGCTATGGCTTATCATCTAGATACTCATCGACACTGTAGTAGCCTTTCCTCAATAAATATGCCTTCAATTTGTTTTTAAATAAGTTTGGGCTATTTATGCTTTTAAATTCTAGGGGAAGCTTATTGTATAGAAGTACTGATTGGTACCTAGGACTGTGATGAACCACGTTTAATTTCGGTTGGATTGCGTTAGGCAAGTCCTTCCTACGTGTATGAACTCTAACTTGTCGTTGGTCATCAGTTTCAGATTTGTGCAAGTTTTTAACAAAACTGGTTAGCAGCACTAATATATAAAGGCATGGCACCGTCAAAATATTAAGTGTAATAAAGTGATCCCTGCACGAATCCGTCTGTTTTAATCGGAGCATTGTCCTTAAGGCTCGTTTCTGAATCACAAATGTCGAGTGAATATTATACTTATAACTGTTGCCCCAAAACTCAATACTGTATCTAAGCTTAGACTCAACCAAGGCGAAGTATACCATTCTAAGCTGGGCCAATGTCAGTTCCTCTCTTAGGCTTCGGAGTGCATAGCATGCTGAGCTAACAGACTTCGTTACAGACGAAGTCTCAGCCTTCCAGTTTAACAATGCGTCGATGTGAACACCGAGGAATTTTACGCAATCAACCACTTCGACTTTGCAGCCACATGACAAAACCTCAAGACTAGCGTTGTTACGAACGTTCGACTTGAATAGAACACATTTCGTTTTATTTATATTAAGCTTAAGATTGTTTGTACCAAACCAGTGTTCAAAAGCCTTTAATAAGTTATTAATTATAGATTCTAAATTATTTAAGTTATTTGCAGATACGATTGCGTTAGTGTCATCCGCAAAAATAACGAGCCTGGTGACTGTGATGCGTTTTTTTATGTACTCAATTAAATCATTAAGGAATAATATGAAGAAAATTGGGCCTAGAACGGATCCCTGAGGGACACCTCGGAATACCGTCATTAAATTAGAGTTCAAAATTTTTTGTTCTTCGTCCACTACCGTCTTAATCTCCACAAATTGGCGCCTATTATGCAAATAAGATCGAAATAGCTTCAGAACATTCTCCCTTATACCGTAGTGCTCCAGCTTGGCCAGCAAGATTTCATGGTCCACCGTGTCGAAGGCAGAACTAAGGTCCAGAAATACACCTGCCACCTTATGTTTATCATTAAGATTGCGAATAACCTCATCGACTAATGCTTCAACAGCATCAGCCGTTCCCAATGATTTTTGATAGCCAAATTGTTGTTCATTTAAGATACTATGCATTCGAAAGTTTTGAAGTGAAATAAGAGTAATGGAACGAAATTGATGTGAACGGGTAAACCATCCACCTGATTTAGAGGTTGCAAGTCCACGCGCAGTTCTTCACATAAATAAACCACCATAGGCTTTGTCAGGCGGAAAATCCGTTGGAACTCCCTGTCTGGCAACTCTAACGGATTAGAGGAGTCCCGAATGTTTCTTCGGAATATTTTCCTACTTTGGACCTCTTGCCTTCGGGCAAGAACATAATTATAATAATTTACTGCCATTTGATGCAGTAGTAAGCAGAAAAATATACTTATATTTTTAATTTACTTTTATCACCACCTCCGAACGAACGTGATAAAAACGAGCATATTCTTCTGTCAAAATGTGACATTTGTTACAAAATGGGTGCGCCCATAGTAGCAAATAAGACATAGGAGTCCCAACTAGACGTCAAGAAGTTGTATCACATATCAAGAAATTATCTTACGCCGCCGTGCTAGCATTTAAGACAAAACGGTTTTATCGCCCAAACTGTGATAAAATGTGTGACTCATGCCATGTCACTGTAGGCCGTGCTCGCCGGGCTGGGGGAGGCCTATGTCCAGCAGTGGACGTCTTTTTACCCACGACGGAACGGAGACTGCATATGCGTTTGGGGTGAAAGGATGTTGGTGAAAATACACGTTGCCATTTTTCTCCAAAAGTACTAGTTCGATTTTGATGCAGTTTTCAGTTATGGGTTTGGGTTTGATTGGTGCATGTTCTTAGATAGGTGTTACGGTGACAACTCACCCGGGGGGCACTGCAGCAAACATTTTTGTGCAAATCAAAGTTGCCATTTTTCTCCAAAAGTACTAGTTCGATTTTGATGCAGTTTTCAGTTATGGGTTTGGGTTTGATTGGTGCATGTTCTTAGATAGGTGTTACGGTGACAACTCACCCGGGGGGCACTGCAGCAAACATTTTTGTGCAAATCAAAGTTGCCATTTTTCTCCAAAAGTACTAGTTCGATTTTGATGCAGTTTTCAGTTATGGGTTTGGGTTTGATTGGTGCATGTTCTTAGATAGGTGTTACGGTGACAACTCACCAGGGGGCGCTGCAGCAAACATTTTTGTGCAAATCAAAGTTGCCATTTTTCTCCAAAAGTACTAGTTCGATTTTGATGCAGTTTTCAGTTATGGGTTTGGGTTTGATTGGTGCATGTTCTTAGATAGGTGTTACGGTGACAACTCACCCGGGGGGCACTGCAGCAAACATTTTTGTGCAAATCAAAGTTGCCATTTTTCTCCAAAAGTACTAGTTCGATTTTGATGCAGTTTTCAGTTATGGGTTTGGGTTTGATTGGTGCATGTTCTTAGATAGGTGTTACGGTGACAACTCACCCGGGGGGCACTGCAGCAAACATTTTTGTGCAAATCAAAGTTGCCATTTTTCTCCAAAAGTACTAGTTCGATTTTGATGCAGTTTTCAGTTATGGGTTTGGGTTTGATTGGTGCATGTTCTTAGATAGGTGTTACGGTGACAACTCACCAGGGGGCGCTGCAGCAAACATTTTTGTGCAAATCAACTGGACCTGGAACTGGACTGTGTCTGAAGTAAATAAATAATAATAATAATAATAATAATAAAGTTGCCATTTTTCTCCAAAAGTACTAGTTCGATTTTGATTTTGATGCAGTTTTCTGTGATGGGTTTGGATTTGACTGGTGCATGTTCTTAGATAAAAAAATAAAAGTAAAAAGTTTAAAATAAAAAGCAAAATTAAAAATTTTGAAAAAACCCACGACGGTTGAAAATTAATTGAAAAAAGGATAAAATAACATAAAACACCCGCCTTAGAAAAACCCAAGAATGTCCGTCGGGAGCTGAACATTGCAAAACTAGTTCATTTAATGGCAGCCCCCGACGGACATTCTTGGGTTTTTCTAAGGCGGGTGTTTTATGTTATTTTATCCTTTTTTCAATGAATTTTTAACCGTCGTGGGTTTTTTCAAAATTTTTAATTTTGCTTTTTTGGCTGAAATGATGATGATGAGTACATATTTTCATTGTCGGTGTAGCCCCTCAGCCGAGTCAGCCCACAAACAAATTAGAAATAACGTGAGATAATAGCTCCGATACACAATCAGATTATTATTAAAACGTCAGAGTTCTTAGCCTTTAAAGATGACGGTTCTCGTTGCGGTAACCCATCATTATACGATCATACGAAATCAATGACTGGTCATTGACCCGCGACTTATAAATAAACTAACTCGATGTGTCTGCTGACGTACTTGCTTGCAGGGTAACGACTAAGGCTGCGTTCTCACTGTCTGACATAACATCACGACTGTAATCCCCTAAGGGAGGCAGAGGTGTGTACCCATTGGTACGATCACATTCATTTATTGTAATGGGGGCTATGGGGGGCGAGTCTATTGCCATCGACCATGCAGGCACAAATCCAGACTCCGTGGCTGCTATTGTGAACATTCTGATGGAAAAACCTAATAACACTTTGTCGACCTGAGAATCGAACCCAAGGCCTCATGCTCGGGGCCGCGGTATTTTGTACTAGATGACGTGGCCTCGGCGCAAGGGCAAAGAAGGAACATGGGTTCGGTTTTTAGTCAGTAGAAGTCTGACACTCCCCTTCGCTCTGCCTAAGAGCGGGGGGGTCATTCGATGATTTTCCACCACCAAAAAAAAAAAAGGCCTCATGCTAAGATTGTGTTATGCCAGTGTGTAGAGTGCGTTTTTTTTCGATCTGATAATCATAAATTGAATCTTACTCATGTGTGTTGTAGCCATTTGTGTCCGACCGAGGCCGCAGTATTTCTTAGGAACAACCCGCAGCCTCGGCCGGCGACGGCCCTTGTCCCTGCAATGTCGCTGACGTCTCTTTGACGCGCGCCTGGAACACGAAGTCAGTTAGTTCGGTCAGTTAGATTTAGAGTGCAACCCCACTGACTGTCCTTCCTCTCAAGCTCATTTCAAATCATAAGGTCTTCACATCACACTCATACAACACAACTCACATACTGTCACATTATCACACACTCGTTTAGTCTTGTACTTTACCATAAATAATTTCTGTGTAGTTTTAGTAATTCTGATCAATATTATAAAATATTGCAATCTTTGGCACCACTTTTGTTGTATTTTCGAATATCTTAGTGGGAACCTGGTTCCTGAAATACAGGCTTCGGCTTAGTTTAGGCACCAGTCTCCCACAAATAAAATTTTCTGTATAATTATCTTAGTTTTTAAGTACTGTTTGTCTTTATTACTGTTTGTCTTTATTTTATTTGTGGAAGAGAAATAAAACAAATTTATTATTATTATTTATCATTACCTACCTACCTCTTCCCAACTATGATGGGGTCCGCTTACAGTTTCACCGGAAGCTGAATAACATTTTCATGGAACGACTGTCTATCTGACCTCCATAGCTTAATACTGGGTAACACGATATCCTTTTTTTTTTTTTTGGGACAAGCCCGCCACACTATTCCCAAACCACTGTAACTCCTGTTAGCCAGAATCAACAGTGGCGACCACAAGAAAAGCGCCGAGACAATGAAGCTCGACGATACTCTTTGGTAAAACTTTCAGGTCACCAATTTCCTTGCGTGATCGAATCAGAAATGAGGACATCCGCATGAGGACCAAGGTTACCGACGTAGCCCGAAGAATTGCCATACGCTCGCAGAACGGATGGCCAATGGGGCCGGAAAGTTCTGGAGTGGCGACCGCGAACCCAAAGACGTTGCGTTGGAAGGCCTCTCACTAGGTGGACCGATGACCTGGTGAAGGTTGCGGGGATGCGCTGGATGCGAGACGCACGGGACCGGTCAATGTGGCGACACCTGAGGGAGGCCTATGTCCAGCAGTGGACGTCTTTCGGCTGAAATGATGATGATGTAATAGTTGTCAAAGATTTTGCAACTGACAGCCGAGAACAAAAGCTTAGCGTGCTTAATTTTCGAGGTCAGGAGGAAGCTCGGTATGTGTCACCTATCCACCCGAGAGGCCTAGATAGATTTACATGAATTTTAGATTATTATCAAATGTCATACGAAATAGCTTACCTACTTGTATTTCGCCAAATTGTGTATTTGGACACAGGAGATACTTTAAATACGATATTTGCACAGACAGTGAATCGTGTAAGTATTAAAGGGTGTAAAGTACCCTTAAAAAGTAGAATTTTCAAAAACTAGTTTCTAAGGTCATAACTTTACTTTAATTACCTCCACGACCCGTTTACTGTCCAAAGCATCCATCTGTACATTGTTTTGAGAGTGTTCAGTTAAGTGTTACCGTACGTGAATTTTCACAACAAAAAAAAGTCAGCTTTAATTTTTGCAAAAGGTTATTGTTTGATGGGCATAAATAATGCTTGGTATCGTATAGGGTTCAGTTACACCCTGACTGTCGATGTGAAGTTGCCTCAACTGCTATTCATTCGTCGTCGTATCCCGAGGGACTGGTTTCGTGGTAATGGCAAATAAAATAAAAATAATAACACTTGAAAAACAACTGTAGGTAATCTAGCTTCACAAATAAGTAGTCTTAGAAAACTGGTGTTGTCTCCTTGAACTGATGTGAACCCCTTACACCGTGAACTTGAGCAGAAACACTACATAATGTGTAACTGTGTATAATAGCAGTGCTGATCTTCCGACTGGCAAGTCATAGGTCCCGGTCCTCTCTAATTTTTGGATTCATATGCGTATTGTATAATTTTATCACTTGCATCTGTGAAGAAAAACATCGTGAGGAAACCAGCATGTCTTTTGCATTAAAAAAAAAGCCTTTAGCACTACGTGTTATATATAGGACCCATTAAAATAGGTGGACAAATTTTAACACAGCGCTCAGTAGGTCTAACCAAAGAAATCTAAACAAAAAAAAACATTAAATAAAGTGTTTTTTTTTAAATTTAAATAATAAATTGGCGGCACTCTAGAACAAACTCATTCTTTATGAGTAGGTACTTAAATGCGTTTTTCTTATTATTTTTTTTACCATCATCCTTATTTTGGTGGTCTGAATGATTTCTGAAATTTTGTCCACCTATTTTAATGGGACCATAAATAAATAATTCTACTTTGAAAATAATACTTACTGTTACAGATATTTTTGAGTGTAAACAAACATGTATGTTACCTGTATAACTTGATTTGAGAAAGTTTGAAAGCCCCGGTGCAGCGGTGTCTGAAATATTAAAGTTGCGTGGTAGGTAATCGGTTATTTGCACCAAATTAAGACCAGATAGCCGGTCGCTCCATATTATAATACTGGTATTCAGCTGCATACAGTTAAAATGACCCCATCATAGTTACTGTTCGAAACAAGCAGACTTTCAGTATGTTTGTTTCTTTTTAGGGTTCCGTACCTCAAAAGGAAAAAACGGAACCCTTATAGGATCACTTTGTTGTCCGTCTGTCTGTCTGTCTGTCTGTCTGTCAAGACCTTTTTTCTCAGGAACGCGTGGAGGTATCAAGCTGAAATTCATATCAAATACTCAAGTCTATGGTCTCTTGGAGCTGTGAAAAAATCAAACTTCTAAGTCAACGCGATCAAAAGATACTCCCGTTTATGCCGCAAATTTTCGACACTCGCAAGGGAATCAAAACCTACAGGGTACTTCCCGTGAACTCAGAATCTTGAAATTTGGTACGAAGCAACGTCTTATAGCATAGATAAAGGAATAATTACGAAAACCATAAATTTTTAGTTACATCAAGATACTCCCGTTTATGCCGCAAATTTTCGACACTCGCAAGGGAATCAAAACCTACAGGGTACTTCCCGTGAACTCAGAATCTTGAAATTTGGTACGAAGCAACGTCTTATAGCATAGATAAAGGAATAATTACGAAAACCATAAATTTTTAGTTACATCACATAATATTTTTTTTTTACGGAACCCTCGGTGCGCGAGTCCGACTCGCACTTGGCCGGTTTTTTTTTTTTTATTAGCTTGCTCTGTCCCACTACTGGGCAAAGGCCTCCCCAATTCCTTTAGTTGGATAAGAATTTTAATTTTGCACTATCCGTTACGTTTCTGACCTCAAAACGCCATGCCGACAGAAATAACTTGAGAAAGTTATCTTAAGCCTGAAACCCTTTATTTTAGGTTTATATTAGCTGCGGCAACCAGTTTCCGTACGTCATAAGGAGGTTGAGGGGTCCATGACCCGTGTTGTGACGTCTTTAGATCTTTTGGGAATTCCGTACCCTCGTTAGTAATGTTTTTAAGTATAGGTACCTTAAAAGTGGTTGTTGATGTCTTTGGTCAATAAATAAGTGATCAATTTCAGGACCCAATGTACTGCAGATAATAATATAATATTTCAGTATAAGTTATTGTACAGATGTAAAGTAAAAAATACCAGTAGGTATTTTACCGGGACTAACAGCTAAACGTGCTTCCCGAGTGGTCGCCACCACAGACGAAACCATGCAAGCGCGGGCTAACCTAATGATCAACCACAACGATTATCTCACCTCATCCACATAGTTTACACACAAATAAAACGAAGTTAACGAGTAGAGATGTTTTTTAAACTTTTTATCCATCTATCTATCTTATATAGCAGCTATCTATCTATATAAATAAAAAAAAAACTTTTTTGCAAAAAAAACAACCGACTTCAAAAACACCAAAAAGAGAAAAATAAACTTCAGAAGAAAAATCAGCTTCTGAAGTCGGTGACATTTGTTTGTTTGATTTTATTTTTTTGCCACCGACTTCAGAAGCTGATTTTTCTTCTGAAGTTTATTTTTCTCTTTTTGGTGTTTTTGAAGTCGGTTGTTTTTTTTGCAAAAAAGTTTTTTTTTATTTTTTCATTTTTAGTTGTAATAAGTACCTATATTATATCCTATACAAATATTTACTATGCATTTTACATTCAACCAAGAAACCTAACCCTTAACCTTCAAGATTCCCCTATTTTTACTTTCAACTCTTAACCGTTGAGGAGTAGTATACCTTCCATATCAGCTCATCAACATGAATACAAGTGATGACTGCTAGATGCGAATACTTGAATAGCGCCAGAAAAAGCACGAAAATTCATAAAACAACAAAAAAAATGTGTATTGTACACATCTGCATACCCCCTCAGAGCATACAGGCGTGATGTTACGTCATGATAATGTATATTCAATAAACATCCAAGCGATTCCAGCAATTACGACAGATTTGCCGTCTATTTTTGAAGAGTGCCATTGTATATCTCCGAAGATCAGCACCAGATCTTCACCAAAAAAAAATGGGACCACCTCAGGAGTATACTCTTTCAAATAAAAAAAGAATTTTGATGATCGGTCCACAAATGGGGGAGAAATCAGGTAACATACATAAAAAAAAAAAAAAAAAAAAAAAAAAAATACATACACACGAACATAGTAACCTCCTTTTTTGAAGTCGGTTAAAAAGAGAAGTCCTGACTGACTGACTGACTGACTCATCAACGCCCAGCCCAAACCCTTGGACCTAAAAAGGTGAAATTTTGCACAGAGGTTGCCTTTATAATGTAGACAAGGAATAAGGAAGGATTTTTAACCGACTTCAAAAAAAGGAGGAGGTTATCAATTCGACTGTATTTTTTTTTTTTTTTTTTTTGTTTTTGTTTTTTTTTTTTATGTTTGTTACCTCATAACTCCGTCGCTTGCTAACCGATTTGAAAATTACTTTTTTTGTTGGAAAGGATATACTTCCCAAGTGGTCCCATGATCACCAAGTCAGGATCTGATGATGGGATCCTGGAGAAATAGAGAGAACTCTTCAAATTTTATAGGCACACTTGCAGTGATTTGAGTAGTTTTTGGAAGAGTACTTTCTCGGAGTGGTTCCATTTCAATTTAGTGAAGATCTGATGAAGAACTTCGGAGATAGGCAACGGAACTCCTCAACAAACGATAGCAAATGGACTGGGATTGCTGAAATCTCATGTCTGTCTATTGCTTACACCAGTTCATAACATAACATCACGCCGGTACGTTGTGAAGGGGTAAGCACATGTGAACCACTAAAAAGAAAAATAAAAACTTTTTAACAAAAAATAAAACCGACTTCAAAAAAAAAAAACACTAAAAAGTCAAAAATAAACTTTAGAAGAAAAAAACAACACAAAAAAGTGAAAAATAAACTTAAGAAGAAAAATCAGCTTCGGAAGTCGGTGGCAAAAAAAGCCAAATCAAACAAACAAATGTCACCGACTTCAGAAGCTGATTTTTCTTCTTAAGTTTATTTTTCACTTTTTTGTGTTGTTTTTTTCTTCTAAAGTTTATTTTTGACTTTTTAGTGTTTTTTTTTTTTGAAGTCGGTTTTATTTTTTGTTAAAAAGTTTTTATTTTTTAAAAATTCAACCCTGGGATTTAAATAGGGGATGAAAGTTTGTATGGAAACTCGTCATTTTCACGCGGGCAAAGCCGCTGGCAAAAGCTAGTCTGAAATAAATCACGCCAGCAATCCCTGAAGAGTTAGGCAGATGTGTACTTAATAGTAAACCCTCTTTTCGCCGATTATAATAAGTTAAGTCCCATGTAAAAAGGCGCGAGCCTATTGCCATCAACCGGGCGTAAATCTAGATTCCATGACAGCTATAAATACTGATGAATTGAGAAAGTCAATAACATTGAACCAAATCCTACCAGGCCCGACCTGGGAATCAAACCCTCGATTACGTCAGTCGCGATTGTAATCACTGAACCTAAGAGACTCCATCATCATCATCTCTTATCCCAATTCATTTGAGGTCGGCGCAGCATGTCTTATTCTTTCATACTTCTGTGTTTCTCGTCATCTCATGAGACACCTCCTTTCTTAATCTTTTACTGAAATAGAAACCCTTTAGTTTAATCATCTGCCTAGCCTTTTCCCAACTATATTGGGATCGGCTTCCAGTCTAACCGGATGCAGCTGAATACCAATATTTTACATGGAGCGACTGCCTATCTGACCTCCACAACTCAGTTAATACTAGGTACGGACGCTTTGGTAAGACTGGATGTCACAATTTCAAGTCACTGACTACCTGTAACGACTGCCAAAGATCTATATATATGGCAGCCGGGACCAACAGCTTAACGTGCTTTCCGAGGCACGGAGGAAACTCGGTATGTCGGGCGGTCACCCATCCATAGACCGACCTAGGCAAGCACAGCTTTACCTAAAGATCGACCCGAGTGGCAGTTCTTATTAAGCCAAGAGCTCCTCGAAAACCATTTAGTTTAATAATGTCAATAAATAATGTTGCCCACGTCATCACACAGTTTGTTCACCCGTTCACCGTGGTATGACGCACGGGAACTGGTTCCCATTACCTCAGTTATGGGGTAGGCAGGACTAACAAGTTACATATCGTTATAGCCTTCGGGTTATTTCGGTCGACGGCGACGTATTGCGTGGTTGTGAGTGAATGTCACTATTTGTTTTTAAGAGAATGTGTTTTGTTCAAGGACTGCATATTATGTTTACATCCGGACGTATTTTTCTTTTGCAAAATATGCAATTATGTAAATAAATATAATGTCCGGATCCGGCTTAAAAAACACCAAAACTTGCTAAAAAACCTTAGGTTACTTTTCTTTAGTTGGCGAAATAATAGACTCTTCTCCTAGTACCTAGATGGGACATTCAATAATTGGTGCAATGTTGCCATCACTATCTGTGCTTATCTCAGTTGTATACGTCCCTTTGTGCCTGTCGGATCTGTTCTGTTCTGTCTCCTGCTGATAATGGAGGGAAGTGGAAATTATGTTTTTCTACTTACTCCTTTTCTTCTTTTCTGGTTAATTTCGTTACGGTATCTAAGACAGTTACAGTATAATATATGTATTCACCATTTAAAGTGTTTAAGGAGAACTTATCATCGTTAAAATACATACATGCAACGACATCTATTGCACCAAAACGGTACTAATTAATAAATGCGTTACGACGCCTGGAGCGTCTCCCGCGGTGGCTCTCCCTCTCACGTGTTCCGCCACCTCCTTCGCAAGCATTACTGCTTTGCAGAAGGAGGCGACGAAATAACATTGGCCTAACTCGGGAATCAAACCCAGGACCTCATACTCAGCAGTCGCGATTGTGATTACTAGAGTTCACTAGACTATCGAAGCAGTCCTAATTAAAATGACTTAAATAACCGCGACGTCAGATGCACATTTATGATTTGTACCATTTCTGGTCGCCGCCAACGTTACGTACATAAACAAGTTCATCTGAGCACAACATTCAAGGTTCCCGTTCTGGTTGGTGATGACTTAGTTCCTGAACGATTAAGATCCTGAAGAGACGAGGAAATAAAAGTCAACTCACAACAGTTGCTAAAAATCCCACGTTCAAGGAAACCGTTGACACGTCATCGCTCTCTCAAGGTAAATAGAATGGCTATCGAGACGACGTTTTTAGGCTTCCGTACACAAATGGTTAAAAAAAATATACATAATACACACGAATAGAGAACCTCCTGTTTTTTGGAAGGAAGTCGGTTAAAAACGGAACCGTAGCTAAGACTTCGCTGTCTGTCCGTCCGTCTTTCTGTCACCAGGCTGTATCTCAAGAACCGCGATAGCTAGACAGTTGAATGAACACCAAACGCGATTTTTTTATAGATAATGTACGGAACCCTTCGTGCGCGAGTCCGGCTCGCATTTGGCTGGTTTTGTTGTTTTATTATCACTAGAAATCGTGTGTGCGGGACCTCCCCTTTTTACCCGACTGCGCAAAGCAAAGAAGGGTTATGTGTTTATCAGTCTATGTATGTATGTATGTATGTATGTATGTATGTATGTATGTATGTATGTATGTATGTATGTATGTATGTATGTATGTTTGTTCCTATGTGGCATTGTAGAGGCCAAACGCCTTGGCCGATTTTGATGATCCGTACGTCAATCGATTCGTCTTGACCTCGCGAGTGTCACTAAAAACATTACAATAAACAATACTCACTATAGTAACAACTAGTCGCCATATTGTCAAAATGAAAAAAAAAAAATTGACTCACCATGTCAAGTGGGGTATCGTTGAATAGGTATTTGAAAATGAATATTAGGTTTCCTTTATCATTTTTCATTTTATAAAACCGTTTAGGATATATAACGATTTAAAGTTATTAGAACAAACAATATCGCATTTCTTACTTATAACCGGATTCTTTTACGTGTACGGAATGAATATAAAATCGAATCGAAATCTACCGTCTTATAATAGTAATAACGAAGTTAATGAAAACTGACTAAAAAGTGTTAAATAAAAAAATATAGTTAAAAAACTAAAAAACCCGACTGAAAAAACGGAAAAGCAAAAAACAAGCACATTTTAAATTAAACAAAACTTGGAAGCAGGCGGGGTTCATTTGAATATTAAATTATGAAATGAAAATAGAATGGACCCCGCCTGCTTACAAGTTTTGTTTAATTTAAAATGTGCTTGTTTTTTGCTTTTCCGTTTTTTCAGTCGGGTTTTTTGACGTACGAATAGGTAGTCGTACTTACAATATTTGAAATGTAATTAAGCTGCTGTAGAGCTGTTCTACCTGCCTACTAACTGCCTATTTAAAAATAAATATGGTTATAAATAACTTGATAGTCGATACAAACGTTCGAACTCGATCGACCGTTATTTTCTTAATTTTTTTTGGAGGGTTTGAAATGACTCCTCTCGCTCTGGGCGGAGCAGAAGGCAGTGTCAGACTTGTACTGACTAATAACCACCCACGTTCCCTCTTAGCCGTTTTTGTCCGGGGCCGGGGTCTTGGCAGGTCTGAACATAGGCTCTACGAACTTTTACGCATGTAAACTCGTGAAGAAAACTGTTATTGCCAGATAAACCAATACCTATACGATCAGAAAATATCTAATTCAAACAGTGAGAAATACAAATAAAATAAATATCATAACACTTTTATACATTCGTTGTAACAAAATAACCTGCACGAAGTTCGGACCTGCCAAGATATTTTGATTGCACTGTACCAAACCTTTACTTAGTGACAGCTTAAGTAATCATTAAACCTATGAGTGCGGCAGTAATTAATTAGGCGTTAAAGGACGTCTAAGTTGGCAATTAAGTTGGTAAACCCATTTTTTTCCTAGACATATTATTTTTAAGAATTGTTTAACCGTAATTATGCACAATATAATTATAACCATATTATAATTATTTCTGGTTGCACTTTATTTGATAATTGCAGGAAACATAAATTATATCGTCTTATCTTCTTATTGCTAATTAAAAATTGCAAGTGATTTACATCAGAGGATCCGCAGCGGATTCGGTTATTATGACTACACACTACCACGGTACAGTACGTACCTAACTCTACACTCAAAAAACTATTTAAAACAAAAATAAAACTGACTTCAAAAACACAAAAAAAAATGCTTGTCTAGGGTTTAGTGCTCGCAAGCCCGACTTCAGTTTCATTGCAAAGTGTTATTGGGTTTTTCATCAGCGGGAAAATGTCGGTAGCAGTCACATAGTCTAGATTTGTGGCGAGTTGACGGCCTCCTATTACATGGAACTTAATACATAACATGGCGACAAGATGGTAAACTAATGGGTAATGGGTACACCTCTGCCTGAAACTTTGGGGATTCCAGGCGTGATGTTATGATAAGTAACCAGTACTGAAATGGTAGACGGAACGCGTGTTAGCGCCTATTGAACCAAGTCATTTGTGTTATGATATGTGTGACAATCATGGACATCTAGACATCTCGTGCTGGTGAACACGTCGAGACGTCTTACTTGGGACCACAAGTAGATTATACAACAGAGACCGAACTTCAAACAATTTAATATAAAAAATCCACTAAGTGCAAGTACATGGCTCTGCTAAGCAAACGAAGTTCTTTGTTAACGCTGAATGCGTTAGATAGAATCAGATTCCTTCATTAGGTTCAAACTGGTCCCCTAAATAAGGCTTGGTCTGAATCTTTGCGGTCAGTGTCCGATAAAATTCTATTTATTTTTTTCTGTTATGGTCGTACTCTGAAACTTGCCCTAGGGGCAGAGATGAGGTCGACGACGGAACGAGCTAACCCAGAAGAAGCCTATTTACTCGCGACTTAAATAGATTGTGGTTATATACCTATGAACTCGGGAAAACCGATGCAAGCAGGGAGTTCCACTCTTTGGCTGTGCGCATAATAAAAGGTTTAGCAAAGCGTTTCGTACGAATATATCTATTGTGGCAGACGAGCTAGTTGGCTGTACCAAGTGAGGCTATTGCCATCAAACCCGCAGATTTGCTGACTCCGGGTTACTACTGACATGTTCCTGAAAAATCCGATTGAATTATTATCTTGGTACTGAAGGTTACTGGTAAACCACTTTTTTCAAAGCTACTTTGGCCTACAATATCTCCGTAACTAGAAGGTTCCCAGGTATGGTCCACAAAAAATATCGTAAATGACGGTGAGTACAAGTACCTTTCGGCGTCGTTCAAGTAACTTACTACTACTAGGTACCTATTTAGTGTATGAGGTTCAGTCTTCGTAGTGAATCCACTCCGTGGCTCTTACACAAAACTACATCGTTGTGAATCCTGTTGACCTTGACTCTATCACTTCTATGGTCGTGTGATCGTGTGTGACTGTGTGACGCGATGACAACTTAAATCCGTGTTTGCATAGATATCATAAAATTACTTTAGTCCACTTATCACGTTGCGTTGGATAGGCTCGCGATAGACCGGTATTATAATATTATCACCTGATTGTTTTCGAATATTCCATCCATTTTGCTGCCTAGCCTTTCCCAACTACCTACATATTATGGTATGGTTGGTTTCCAGTCTGATCGGATGCAGCTGAATCCGACGGAGCATGGAGCCGTGGAGCGACTGACAATCTGACCCCCTCAAACCAGTTAATAGTGCGTAAATAATACACCTCTGCTTAATCCTTCGGAGATTACAGCCGTGATGTTTACGTAGCGATCGAATAATCGATGATGTCGCTTTTTTTTTTTTTTTTTTTTTTTTTTTTTTTTTTTTTTTTTTTTTTTTTTTTTTTTTTGAAAATGAAAATGAAATCTTTATTTGTAAACATAGGTTTTTAAGTGGTGTTACAATTAAATATAAGAGTCCCGTCTATGTTTTGCGTTTAAGCGTACAAATTAAATTGATGATTTTAATCAGTTTTTATCAAAATTCAAATTACAAAAATAACATTAATGTCAGAATGATTAGAAAATAACAATATTTTAGATTATTAATTACAGTCAAAAATTTTACACATACAAACACATTAATTGTCACATAAACATAGAGGTAATAATTAATTATAATTATAACAATTTTATTTCAATAATTTAATTCAGTGCAATGTCAAGTTTTTATTAATGTCATAAATCGGATATAGTAGGTCTAGCAAGTTTCATTAAGATAGTCATTAATTGTGTAGTAACATTTTTCAACCAAAAAATCATTTAACCATTTTTTAAATAGATCTGTATTACTAGCTTCTATGATATGTTTGGGTAATTTATTGTAGATTTTGGGTGCCATGCCTAAAAGGTTTTTGCTGAATATAGCTTTTTTGTGTCTTGTCATGCATATTGTATTTTTATAGCGTATGCTCTTCGGGCGATTATATAAATGTAGATTTGATTTGACAAAAGTGGCTACTTCATATATATAAAGACACGGGAGTGTGAGTAACTTAAGCTTTTGAAAATGTGGCTTACAGCTCTCTGTATTTTGTATGCCACATATTGCCCTTATGCATTTCTTCTGTGCCCTAAACGCCACTTCTCTGTCTGGCGAGTTTCCCCAAAACATAAGTCCGTAGCGTAATGTTGATGACACATAACCATGGTATGCCATTAAAAGGGTTGCCTGACTTGATATTTTTCTTAGGTTATAAAGGGCATAGGAGCACTGGCTAAGTCTTTTACACACGCCCTCAACATGCATTTTCCAGTTCATGCCTTTATCTATCCACATGCCCAAGAATTTTGTGTGATCAGTATCCTGAATACTTGTATTACCGTATCGAACGTCTGGTTTTTTATTATTTGTTTTTTGTTCAAATGAGATGTAGTTAGTCTTATTTAGATTAATTTTTAAGTTATTTTCTGTTAGCCAGGATATTATGTCATTAAGGTTGTCATTAATTTCTTTTTCAAGTGTGTCATCATTTTTGCTTTTAAATAATATTGTGCTATCGTCTGCGAACAGGATCATAGGATTGTTAATTAGTTTAGGCATGTCGTTAATATATATGATGAAAAATAATGGAGCAAGCACACCGCCCTGTGGTACCCCGCATAAACATTCCCGATGTTTGGATTGATATGTCATTTCTGTTTTTGTATGGGGGTTGATTTTATTGATACATGTAAATTGTTGCCGATTGGTAAGGTATGATTCAACAAGTTCAAGGATGTTGCCTCTAATACCATATTTTTCCAATTTGTTTAGGAGTATTTTATGGCTAACATGGTCAAACGCCTTTGACATATCCATAAACAATGCAACCACAAGAGTTCTATTGTCCATATTAGTCAAGACATGTTCTACAAGCGCATATATTGCGGAATTTATACTTTTATTTTTCCTGAAACCATACTGTTCGCTGATTAATATTTTGTTTGTTTCTAAGAAAGAATATATACTGTTATGCATTACTTTTTCGAAAATTTTAGAGAAGACCGGAATAAGTGCAATAGGTCTGTAGTTACCTGGATCTTGCCTGTCACCTTTTTTAAACAAAGGTTTGATTACTGAAATTTTCAGCCTTTCTGGGAATACGCCTTTCTCAATGCAGTTGTTTATAATGTGACTGAGTATTGGTGCAATAATGTGAGACGTAGCTTTAATCACTTTAGTGGTAATATCGTCATATCCAGCACTATTAGTGTTCTTCAATGATTGAATTATTTTAATAATGTCAAAGGGTATTGTAGGTGTCATGAAAATTGAATTAGGATTTGTGTCAAATGTCAGTGTATTATTATAGTTAATGTCATTCTGAGATTGATTAAAATTTATAAAATATTCATTAAATGATTCCGCTATTTGTTCTGGAGAATTTACAACTTTACTGTCAATCTTTATGCTGCAAATTCCTTCTTTTGGGTAATTTATTTTCTGTTTATTAATGATACTCCACGTAGCTTTGCTCTTGTTTTCGGACGTATCTATAAAATGACTGTTTTGCGCTTTTTGTGTTTGCTTGACTATGCGTTTTAATCTGTTAGTGTAGGTTTTTAGTTTGTTTTTATTTTCTGAGCTAGGCGACTTTCGATATTCCCATAGCATGTCCCTTTTCCGTTTGGAACATTTTTTTAGTCCCGGTGTTATCCACTTAGGTTTTTTAATTAGCGAAACCTTTATTTTATTAATCGGAAAACATAGGTCATAAAATAGTTTATAAAGGTCATGGAATTCATTAAATGCATTATTAGGATCAGAGCACATAAAGACATCATGAAATGTTAAATTTTGAAGGCATTCTCTAAATTTTTTTATATTTTCGTCACTATAATCACGTTTATGTATGAACCAGTGAGAAAGCGTGCATGTTTTTTTGACACGACATTTTAGCAGTTGCGCTGTATGGTCAGACAGTGCTAATTCTTTAACCTCACACTTGCTGCCTCTAATATTATGAACTATGTTGTCAATGCAGGTCCCACTGCATAGACGTGTCGGTGACCGAGTACCCAGAATCAGATTATAACTGCGTAATATATTTTGAAAAGTGACCGAGGTTTTGCTATTTTTGCATATATCTATATTAAAATCCCCACATAGTATGATCTTGTTATTATGTTTTAGACAGATTTCTCTTAACATCATGTCTAAATTCTCAAAAAATGACGATAGCTTATCTTTGTTATTATTTGGCGGTCTATACATACAGACAATGGTGATTGGGTGCGAAGAAAGTTTTATTGCACAACATTCTATTTGATGTGGTATGGCCCATTTTTTGACATCAATGACTTCAAATTTATGTGTATTCTTTACTAGAATGCATGAACCCCCGTTTCTATCATGTCTAGCATAGCATGTCGCAAGTGAATAATTATTTAAATGTAGATGTTGATTGTCACCATGTTTCATGTTGTGTTCTGTTATACAGAGGATATCTACTGACCTACCTTCTTCTGAGAGTTCATTTAGATGTATACCTAATAGATCCGATTTATTGATTAGACCATTGATATTTTGGTGCATTACAAATATATGATTAAATACGAAAAAGATCATGGTTACTAAAACTGTTGCTTTCAAGTTTACTATTTGATGCTTTGTTGTTGTCAATTAGATCTAAATCATATAGTATATTGCATATAATTCGGTCGTGTATGTTTCTCATTCCGTAATTAGTTATTTTCCCAGTTTTGTAGGAGAACATCTCGAGTGATAGCTCAGAGTTACTATCAAAGAAGTATGCGTATTTGTTGCTTTGTATATCTGAGTACAAGAGATTGTTAAACACATCTACCTTGTAATTATATATTGGAGCACCTGCTACATAGGTGGCTGCACAGATAATTATATTGGTATGATTTACTGTCTGCAGAGATTCTCTTATTTTCTTTATTAGATTAATGTAGTCACTGTTTTCTTTTATGTCGTTTTCCCCGATAAATAGTATGCAGTAGTCGTTAGTGGTGAAGTCTTTTAGCTTAAGTTCAATATCGGTTAGAAGATCGCTGGCACTGCTGTTAGTCCTGATGTAGTGGCAGTAGTGAGAGTAGCTTGAGTATACGTCTCGGATTGTAGATAAGGACCCTCTAGTTGTGGTGCTGCTTAGAATACATAATTTGTTTTTTTGCCTAGGCTTCGTAATTATGTTTGCCGGCTCTTTATTTATATTATGTAGTGTGGATTGGGTTGAGCACGAAATGGTAGGTACTTCCTTCAGTTTGTTAGGTGTAGAAACTGTTTGTGTTCCCTTATTGTGCATGATGGTCGTACTTTCTGAGCAATTGTTTTGTTGTACATCAATGATTGTTTCATTAGTGTTTTGCCAGCTTCGTTCTTTATTTTGGTTTGGAGTTTTATTGTTATGCATTGTTGATATGGTTTTCCTGCATGGTGTTGAGCATATTTTCTTGTAGGTATTTGTTGTTTTGATAACTTTTTGTAAGTCTGATTTTAAGCGGAAGTTTTCCATGTTTAGATTTTCAATTTCATTATGGGCGCTCGATAATTGCATCGTGAGTTTGTTTATTTGGTCATGTAGATCACTTATGTCGCTGTTATCGTGTAAGCTATCTGGAATACTCATCATCGTGGTATCAAATATCGCTTTCTCGCTACTATTTGTTGTGTTGGACAAGTTAGTTAATGAACTTGATCGATATAGTTTGCGATGGGTGACATTATCGTTGGGTGAAGTCATTTTTCTCCTTGTTTGCGGTAGATGTTTGTGTGTTATTGTGTTATTATGAACACAAAACGTCGTGTTTGTACTCACAAATGCTTACAAATGTAACTCGGACGCACTGATTCGCCACTGGAACGCGCTTCTGCGTCGTCGCAATGTTGGTAGCACTGACTGCGCGTGCACAGGACTTTCGCCTTTCACTAGTTCACACAACTGCGAGGATTCCGTGCGTATGCGAAATTAGTCAATATGACCCACTATGACCGGCACTTTTTCGAGTGTTTTAATTTCATATAATACTGGTAGTAAGTAGTAATGGTGGTATTAAGTAGTGGTGTTGTGTTATTGACGTACTATCGACGTAAATATGCGCCGCGTACGCACATAATGTGGTATTGACATTGATCTACATTGAACAGACATCACTTATAAATGTTATGTCACCGCAATTTAGTATTAACTCTCTCCAGTCAGACATAACAACCGCACATCAATGCAGCAATGTAGCAAATTGAGTTTGATAACGCCTTTACTATGCACTCTGTTTGCGCAAAGAATTTTTTTTTTTTAAAAGGCTAACTTTACTTTCAGAAGTCCGTGACTTTGTGTGATTCATTGATTATCTACTGCCGTGATGTTATGATAATTATGTACCGACTACCGAGTCTACCGACCATAGGTCATCGGTCACGCAACAAATGGAGCTCAGTGAACTTACTGAGTAGTATTGTATCGGTTGTCTCACCTATCATCCTGAGGACGCTATTCAGGCTCACTCGTACTCGTTGACGCTACTTTTTTTCTTATAATTGCGTAGAAGTCATCTACGCTAGCGTCAGCTTTTTTTTTGTTGAATGGCATCTCACAGTTCAACATAATAATTGAGGTTGTCGACTGCTTAACCGAACTTTGCTTTGCTTTGACGTACCTTGAGTGTACGGCCTCGAACAAACTTACAAACTAAGCGACTATACCCTAACTTAGCGTAATAGTCTCTTAGTTTGTAAGTTTGCTCCACAGGACCTTAGCGTTGTTAAGGTAGCAACGCCAAGGTTTAGGTTTAGGGCCCAACTGAGGGAGGACAGCAAGGGGACAAGTTGGATCTGAATTCATTAGCGTCAGCAAACATGCACTGCAATATCGAGGGGTATACAAACTCCCACACCAGTCTTTCATACACGTGTTTCACATTATTTCGCTAAAAACATCGTATGACAGGTATTCATAAATTATGCTAATATTCAATACTTCACTGAATATTTTAAAATAGGTGGCAGTGACACGGATACCGAATTATTAAAAACAACCGACTTCAAAAACACCAAAAAGTGAAAAATAAACTTCAGAAGAAAAATCAGCTTCTGAAGTCGGTGACATTTCTTTGTTTTATTTTTTTTAGGACCTGATGATGGAATCCCAGAGAAATCGAGGGCAACCCTCAAATTTCATAGGCACATATTACGTGTTTCGTGCTTTTTCTGACGCTATACAAGTATTCGCATCTAGCAGTCATCACTTCATGTTGATGAGCTTATGATGGAAGGTACTACTCCTCAATGGTTAGGAGTTGAAAGCAATAATCAGGGAATCTTGAAGGTTAAGGGTTAGGTGTCATAGTATGTATTTCTATAAGATATTACAACTAAAAATGGAAAAATAAAAAACTTTTTGCAAAAAAAAAACAACCGACTTCAAAAACACCAAAAAGTGAAAAATAAACTTCAGAAGAAAAATCTGCTTCTGAAGTCGGTGACATTTCTTTGTTTTATTTGGTTTTTTTGCCACCGACTTCAGAAGCTGATTTTTCTTCTGAAGTTTATTTTTCTCTTTTTGGTGTTTTTGAAGTCGGTTGTTTTTTTTGCAAAAAAGTTTTTTTTATTTTTTCATTTTTAGTTGTATAAGTACCTATAATTCAACCAAGAAACCTAACCCTTAACCTTCCTTCCCCTATTTTTGCTTTCAACTCTTAACCGCTGAGGAGTACCTAGTACCTTCCATTATCAGCTCATCAACATGAAGACAAGTGATGACTGCTAGATGCGAATACTTGAATAGCGTCAGAAAAAGCACGCAACACGTAATACGTGTCTATATTTTTCATATATAACAACTAAAAAAATGTGTATTGTACATATCTGCATACCCCCTCAGATCATACAGGCGTGATGTTACGTCATGATAATGTATATTCAATTAACATCCAAGCGATTCCAGCAATTACGACAGATTTGCTGTCTATTTTTGAAGAGTTCCATTGTATATCTCCGAAGATCAGCACCAGATCTTCACCAAATTAAAATGGGACCACCTCAGGAGTATACTCTTTCAAATAAAAAAAAAATTGAGAATCGGTCCTCTAATGGGGGAGAAATCAGGTAACATACATAAAAAAAATAAAAAAAAAAACATACACACGAACATAGTAACCTCCTTTTTTGAAGTCGGTTAAAAATCAGGTAACATACCTACTTACATAAAAAAATGTGTATTGTACACATCTGCATACCCCCTCAGAGCATACAGGCGTGATGTTACGTCATGATAATGTATATTCAATAAACAACCAAGCGATTACCAACAGATTCGCCGTCTATTTTTGAAGAGTTCCATTGTATATCTCCGACGATCAGCACGAGATCTTCACCAAATTAAAATGGGACCATCTCAGGAGTATACTCTTTCAAATAAAAAAAGAATTTTGAGAATCGGTCCACAAATGGGGCAGAAATCAGGTAACATACATAAAAAAAAAATACATACACACGAACATATAACCTCCTCCTTTTTTGAAGTCGGCTAAAAAGTAGTGAGATCCATTACCAAGTCAGTTAATTTATTCAATCCCTACTTGAGGTACCTTCTATCTTAAGTTATTGATTACGTAATTAGCTAACCTAGAACATCTCTTAATGACCATATCAATATTAATAATCTTTGATGTTATAAATTAATAGATTAACTTGGCCATCGCATCGCATTCGTCAATTTGTTAAACCGCCCGTTCTAATGACTAATCGCATTCGCATTGTACAATGAAAGAATTGCTATCTCCAGTGAAGATTGCACTAAAACTGCACATTATCAAATTCCAACTACAGTGGAGGTCGGCTACCTGCCTCAACCGATGCATGCAGATGATTCTAGTATTTCACATGGAGTGGCTGCCTATTTGAACGGAATACGATATGCCTTGATAAGACTTGTTGTCAGACATTCGGGCCACTGACTGCCTGGTAACGACTGTCCGGACCAAAGACTTGGTTTAATACTCTATGGTCCGGACCCAATGGTTTCACGAGTTTGTGGCTGTTCAGGTTAAGCCATGCTTGCATAGGTTGCTCTGTGGATGGGTGACCACTGTGACCAGCCATCACTTACTCAGTTTTCTGCGTAAGTATTATACCTCGAAAAGTGGTATTCAGTTGCGTCCGGTTAGACTGGAAGCCAACCCCAACATAGGATAAATAAAAAAAAAAGAAGATAAATATAAATAAAAGAAAAGCGCGGTTTTTTTTTTTAAATAAAGATAAATACAGTAGCAGAAAGAACCATACCAAATCTATATAAATAAAAAGAGAAGTCCTGACTGACTGACTGACTCATCAACGCCCAGCCCAAACCCTTGGACCTAGAAAGCTGAAATTTTGCACAGAGGTTCCCTTTATAATGTAGACAAGGAATAAGGAAGGATTTTTCGAAATTCAACTCCTAGGGAATTAAATTGGGGATGGAAGTTTGTATGGAAAATCATAATTTTCACGCGGGCGAAGCCGCTGGCAAAAGCTAGTCGTTAAATAATAACATAACATCACGCCTGTACTCCCCGAAGGGTTAGGCAGGGGTGTGTACCTACATAATAGTACGCCCATATTTCGGTAGTTATGTTTAAGTCCCATGTGATAGGGGGCGAGCCTATTGACATCGACCGGGCACAGAAAACAAATAATGTGATCCAAAATTCCGGTTACAAAGTGTCGCTGGTAGGAATGTAGTTCCTTACAATAACATAATAATAATAGTACTTCATCTGTTTTGATATATTACGGAAAATGTGTCTGTCATAGTTATTATTATTTTATTTATAGAACAGTATTTTTTTTTGGTGTATTTTTCGCACACAGATTTTTTTTACTTTGATTGTATTCGATTTGATTATAGGATTCGATTTCCGGGTCGGGTAGAGATGTTATTGTAATTTTATCTTTGAAGTGTTTTAATGAGAACAATCTAGATCTAGGCCTGGGTTCTAATATCAGGTTTTTATTAGAAACTAGTTTTTTGAAAAGTGATTAATCATAATTCAGCCAGCTATTTCCCAACTATGTTGGTATCGTTGTTCTAATGGTAAGCCCGACTCCTATGCACGAGATCGTAAGTTCGATTCCTCAGGTCAGGGAAAGGGATATTGGGTTTTTCCATGTGCCCGGTTGATGCCAATAGGCTCGACCTATTTGACGAAAAGTGGGAGTAGGTTCTATAAGGCACACCTCTGCCTAACCCCTCTAAGACTACAGGCGTGATGTTATGTGCCCTATTCTTGGCAAAAAAATAAAATAAATATTGTTAGCTATTTAAATACATTTATAAATAGTTTTAAGATATTTAAAGTATTTTTTATAAATTAGAGAATTGTTTTGTATAAATAAGTTATTTTATTGAGTTGAAATGCTAAAATGGCGCCAACGGTTATTGGAATGACAGTTAACTATTGCAGTCTGTAGTACAGACGGTTATAAAAGATCTAAGGCGCCATTTTAGCGGGACATTCTTGTCTGAACTTCGAAAGTAAGAAGAACTCTAAAATACCTGTGTAAGTACTGTGAATTTCATAATAAACTTGTAATGTTATGCTGTAGCTATTTATTCTGTACCTACTTAGTTTGATGTGTTTGATGTGCTGTAGCTATTTATTCTGTACTTATTTTGATGTGTGCTCAGTCTGACCCCTTTGAATTAAAACATGATTGTCTGTTCAAATAGAAGTTTATTATTTATTTCCCTTCTGCTCTGGCTAATCTTACAATATTTTCGAATAATTTTCAAATATGATGTTAATTATGAACCTAGGATCTAGGGAAAAATATATGAAAAAATCACACATGACCAGATAATGAGATTCTATATGTATCTTTGAGGATACATTGCCAGCTTAGTAGAGAACTTTGACCTTATGTGTAAGTATCTTTGAGGATACGTTGCCAGGTTTGAGGAAATAAAATACACAAATTATCTTAATCAATTTATGTATAAAATTTGCATGTAGTAACAATTATAGTTAAAAAGCCAAAATTAACTTAAAGATTAACATATAACTTGTAAACCTGATATTTGCATGCCTATGTGAAGGTAAAATATGGAGAACTTTATTTAAAAAAAAATAACATCTATGTACATTACCCATGTTTGCAAAGAAATAAATTGATTGATTGATTGATTATTTAAATCAAAAAGAAAAAAAATAAGTAACCGAAACATTTGAGGTGCATATAAGCTAAAATAATTACTTATCAGTATGGAATTTCACAAAATAATTTCTTTCAGGCCTGAAACACAAGCGTAACGAACACTTGGCACGTATTACCGTAGTTTGGCCCTTGACACAAACCTTTATATTGCCCTTTCACACCAAACATTGAAAAATGGCCGACCTGATCGTACCTTACATCCGGTGGAGGTCGTGATGCTACAGGTGCCTGTATTATTTTCGACAGTGTTGGTCCTGAAACTTCACAGTTGTCGACCTTATCTCCCCGGCCTTTTTTCAGGAAGCTCTGTGCTACTTGATACTGATACTGGTAGCCTGTATGCCACTGCTGGGCAAAGGCCTCTCCCCAGGACTTCCAGTTGTTTCGATCTAAGGCTAATGTGGATCCAGTGATCGTTGGTGTCGTCCAGATCGTCTCGGCATCTTCTATGAGATCTGCCGCGACTCCTTCTGACTGTCAGGGCTCCAGATTGTGGCTATTTTGACCCAGAGCTCATTTGGAATGCGGCAGACTTGCCCAGTCTTGTCCCACATAAGCTTAGCGGATTTTTGAGCAACGTCAGTCATTGTGCTTTTGGGTGCAGTGTTGTGTTGCATACATGGTCGGTTAGTTTTGATTGCTCGGTAATGTAATCAAAAATGTCGTTTGTAAAATAGTTTGTAAAATACTCGTAAGGAGTTTTGGCTATCTGGGCGAAATGATTGAATTTATTCTTAGCCCACTGAAAAATACGTCGGGGTCTGACTAATCTTGCAGTCCTTCCGGATGTTGTGGGTCTTCTTGGTCGGCTGTTATAGGCAATTAATGGAGATGGTGGCAAAGATAGTTGTGAAGGAGAGCCATTTTGCGCCAATGTAAATGGTAGTCGAGCTGGATGCGGCTGAGGTTAAGGCAGCACAGGCGAAAGCAGCAAAGACTGACTGAGTAACAGCGTCTTGTACGTGGTTTTGGTGCTAGAGCACAAATTCTTTTTGCTCTGGAAAAAAATGGTTACATCCATGTCTGAAAAAAATATTCCACTCGCGCACTCATGCCAAGCATATAATTTCCTTTCCCCAAACACAGTTACAAAAATAATATAAATGATGTCTCTCACTTGGCAATGTATCCTATAAGATACACTAAACTTGTACAAAGAATCTTAGTACACCTAGCAACGTATATATCCTGTAGGATACATTCACTTTATTTGTTAGTTTGCGAAGCAAAGCGTAATTATTTCTCCTGCTTAATAATTTTCCAGCAAAAGTAGAAACATATGAAATAATATAACACCAATTTCTCACGCAATTTTAAAAGACTTTTTTTTTAATTAATAATTTCTTACCTTCTTCCGCGGAGTTGCACTCAACCGTTCACCATTTTGATAAATTTTGAAAAAGTAGTTGACGTAAACTGTCATTGTGTCACATGTGTCCTTTCAGAAACGTATACTTTAAAAAGAAATAAGTAAACTTTCCGTTTTACATAAATTATAAAAGAGCTATGTTTTTATTTTTAATGATGTGTCTTACAAGATACATTGTCAAGAAAAGGGTTAATTACTTTGTTTCCGTAGTTCAAATACTTGCGATGTAAGTAAATCGTTGTAGGTAGATCCGCGCATGACGTCACAATGGCCCTACAACCGGTTTATATCAGAATCACGAGACAATAAGCCACACAAACCTAATCAATAGAACTATGTCTTCTCCCTAATATGTGCTATCATTCATCGTATAATAGGAAAACCGCACGTGACTCGAACTAGTCGAATTTGACGAAAACAAAATACTTGTTTTATTTTTACCCACGACGGAACGGAGAATGATGCGTTTGGGGTGAGAGGATGTTTGTTTGTTTGTGCAAATACATGTTGCCCTTTTTCTCCAAAACTACTAGTCCGATTTTGATGCAGTTTTCAGTTATGGGTTTGGGTTTGATTGGTGCATGTTCTTAGATAGGTGTTACGGGGACAACTTACTAGGGGGCGCTACAGCAAATATTTTTTGTGCACATGAAAGTTGCCACTTTTCTCCAAAAGTACTAGTCTGATTTTGATGCAGTTTTTAGTTATGAGTTTAAGTTTGATTGGTGCATGTTCTTAGATAAAAAAAAAGTAAAAAGTTTAAAATCATCATCATCATCTGCCTAGCCTTTTCCCAACTATGTTGGGGTCGGCTTCCAGTCTAACTGGATGCAGCTGAATACCAGTATTTTACATGGAGCGACTGCCTATCTGACCCCCACAACCCAGTTAATACTAGGTAATACGATACCCTTTGGTAAGACTGGATGTCAGAATTTCAGGTCACTGACTACCTGTAACGACTGCCAAAGATCTATATATATGGCAACCGGGACCAACAGCTTAACGTGCTTGCCGAGGCACGGAGGAAACTCGGTATGTCGGGCGGTCACCAATCCACAGACCAACCTAGGCAAGCACAGCTTTACCTAAAGATCGACCCGAGTGGCAGTTCTTATTAAGCCACGAGCTTGAAAAGTAAAAAGTTTAAAATAAAAAGCAAAATTAAAATTTTTGAAAAAACCCACGACGGTTAAAAATTCTAACCGTCGTCGTGGGTTTTTTCAAAATTTTTAATTTTGCTTTTTATTGTAATGGCTACCAAATAATTATTTCCTTTATTTCAGACAAAACTTCACCCGCGACTTCGTCCACTGAAGGATAGACTGATAAGGGTCTGAAGCTGAACTCTGGTTCAATAAATCGACGGTCACTACATCAGGACGGTTATTTTTGAAAACTATATTTTAAAGGAGGGTCTACTTTCGTAAGGAAAATACAAAAACTTTTTTGCAAAACAAAGGGACTTGAAAAGCACAAAAAAGTGAAAAAACAAAAAAACAAAAAAGTGAAAAATCAGAAGTTTTTATTTTTTTAATTTTTTTTTGTTTTTGAAGTCAGTTTTTTTTGCAAAAAAGTTTTTTTTTATAAAATTTTGCAGAATTTTCGCTCATCATCTGCATAGAAGGCTATATGGACCGGATGCAGCTGAATACGAGGATATTACCTACAAGGAGTTACTGCCGATCTGACCTCCACAACCCTGTGTAAAAACACTGGAAAATAGAATTCACTTGCTAAGACCGGTTTTTAGATTTTCGGGACACATTTACGACTGCCAAAGATCTATAAATGACAACCGGCACCAACAGCTTAACATGCTTTCCGAGGCACGGAGGAAACTCGGTATGCTCTGGTCATCCATCCTCAGACTTTTCACAGATATAAATGTTTCGGTCGTGGATCAAAACAGTTCTAGAATCTAGACCCAAAACAGGTCTCTCTCACCGAACACCCTGTCCGGAAATAGCCGAACATAGCCGAGTGGTGTTCCCGAGCGCGTGACGTCACTGGTGTCCAGTGCGCCTACGCCTGTGCGAATCTCACGTACGATGCGATGTGAAATGGCGAGTCAGCATTCAGTGTGCGCGCCGCAGTCGACCTGGTTTAACGCGTTGAGGTCGCGAAGGGAATTAAATAGCGTTGAGTATTTCTCGTAATATTTTATTTTTAATTATATTTTTTTTCTGTAATTAAAAATTTTTGGTTTAAATAAAAAGTGGTGTTAAGTGAGAGTCACGTTTTTTTGGAGTTTTTTCGATTTTCGAATTAAGTATTTGGAGTAAAAAAATAAGGTGAGTTTTTTTTATTTATTTTTTTTATCTTAAATTTTTAGATTGTATCTGGATGCGTTTCATAGTTTTTGCCTTAGTCTTTTGACAAAACTCGCGAGTGTGTAATTTTTTTTTTATACGTTGCCCCACACTAGGATATTCTCCTGTATCGTGGGTGCGTTCACACACATTTAAACTCACATACACAAATACCCAGACCCGAAACAACTACCTGTAGGCCGTATTACAAATATTTGTTCCGTGCGGGGATCGAACCCGCGACACGCAGCGCAGCAGTCCAATCGCTCAGCCACTGCGCTAAACCGTGCCGTCAAACCATAGCCATTTTATTTATTTAAACTTCATTTAGGTACAACACTGGCACCTAGGAGGACTTAATGCCACAAGGCATTCTCTGCCAGTCAACCTTTGGGTTAAATATGCTGCTGTCCCATTGCGATAGGGTGCAAAACTTATCTGTACAAAAAAATAAACTAATCAATATTTTCACTAATAAAAAGAAAACAAGAACCTAACTGGATTTCTAATTGAGAGCTATTTAATCTGACTTAACATAGTGTTTGCGAACTTTTCTTTTAAAAGAGAATTTCCAAGTTTTATTTGTTTAAGAGAAACGCGTTACCTATAGCTATTATTATTACTTAAAAGCGTTAGTACTTAAATATGATGTGGTTTCTGAGAATTGTTCAATGTGGACAATAGTCAATATAAGTTTAACACTAAAGTATGTTAAACTTATTTACTAAGTCGTTTTCAAAGATTTACTCAATTTTATTGTCTTTTTATGATCCTTTATGTTACAAAATATTGTGTCGCACAATGATCATAAATTAATAATAGCTAGCTACTTAACAACCCTAACTTATGTAACTACTTGTATTGTTGACTATAATGCGGGCGCCACACACTCGACGAGTGGCATGGGAAGTAGCGAGGAAAGGAGGCAGAGACATAGTGTGGCAACGTTACTCGTCATGCCGCACGTCATGCTCCTCGTCCTGCCTACCGCTCCGCGATGATCGCGCGATGAATACATGTGATCCACCATCTCCGTTGGCGAGGACGATGACGACGATGTATATTTCTTTTTGTGACATTGATATAATTAACTATACTAAAAATGCATAGCGCGCACGCTGCCACAGTTTCATCGTCCACCAAAGGCAAATAACAAGTGAGGAGCGTCGCGATTAATTGCGCGAGTAGAACATCGCAGCAAATAGCGGCAGCGCGAGCAGCATGGATATGAGCAGCGCGAAGAGCATTGTGTGGCGCCCGCATAAAATGTGTACTGGTGACGTACCTACTTTAGTAAAGGCCAGTAGGAAAAAAAGTACGAAACCGATTTTGATGATATTATATTATGGGACCAATCGGAAAGGATCCTTTCATCATCATCATCATTTCAGCCCTAAGACGTCCACTGCTGGACATAGGCCTCCCCCAGGTGTCGCCACATTGACCGGTCCCGTGCGTCTCACATCCAGATCCCCGCAACCTTCACCAGGTCATCGGTCCACCTAGTGCGAGGCCATCCGACGCAACGTCTTCCGGTTCCCCTCATAAGGATCCTTTCATATAAGAAAAATATATCTGACCGTTTTCGGCCACGGCGGCCAATCTCAGCGGAGATTTGGCCATCTGCGCGGGATATATTATAGTGCACAAGTGTGTGCGCAGGCACAAGTGCACTCTCTGTTCCCTTTTCTCTCAAAGTCCTCAGGGACGGCAATCCGACACGACCGGAGAGAGATCAGGCGCAGGACCAACTGCTAAACATACGGTTGAATTGAGAACCTTCTCATATTTGAAGTCTGTTAATAAATAAATGATACTGTTACCTCCGAGTAAGATCCAGTTCAATTAGTTTCGCGCCATTTCATCATCATCATTTTCTGCCCTTTTTTTTTTTGGTAGGTGAAGGAAAATCATCAAATGACCCCCCCCCCCCCCCCCCCCCCCCGCTCTTGGGCAGAGCGAAGAGGAATGTCAGACTTCTACTGACTAAAAACCGAACCCATGTTCCTTCTTTGCCCTTGCGCCGAGGCCACGTCATCTAGTACAAAAATCCGCGGCCCCGACGGGCATCATTTTCTGCCCTTATCCCTATTTGTGGTCGTCGCAACATGTTTTCCATTTCCATTCTTCCCTGTCAGACGTCACGGTGACATTTAGTCCTTTCTCTTTCTTATCATTCCTTACACAATACATTCATCTTTTCTTTGGTAATTTTTGTGTATTTTTAGCTATAAGGTCACTCGTCTTAATAATTTCTAATTAATCTGTTGAAATAAATTAATGCAACTCGCTATATTTAGATCGATTGCAATAGTAGATAATTAATTATGCTGTTCCTTCCTGTTGCTCTTGCTAAATATTTTTTTGTGATAATTTATTCTATAAAATTTACTTGACAAATTTAATTTTTAACTTTTTTAAATATTCCTTTGTTATTTTTTTATTTCTTTTTTTATTTACATCAAAAAACACTTCATCTTCATCTGGCTGCCTTTACCAACTATGTTGGGGTCGGCTGCCAGTCTAATTGCATGCAGCTGAATACCGGTATTTTATATGGAGTGACTGCCTATCTGGCCCCCTACTATGACGTCTTAAAACAGTCCTAACTTAATGTTATTCCAGTGTGGAAACGTGACAGAACTATACAGGGTGTCTAGCGCCATCTCTCCTCCACACTGGATTAAGAATAAGTTAGGACTGTTTTAAGACGTCATAGTAGGGCCCCTGACCTCCACAACAAAATAATCAATCAAATAGAAAAGAAAATTATAATTTCGTGGGCTATCAAGAAACTTTTGGAAGGTGGGTCATCTCAGGGGCTCTCCCTCCTTTTTTTTGAACGGGGGGAAATCATCAAATGACTCCACCCGCTCTGGGCAGAGCGGTAGGGAGTGTCAGACTTCTACTGACTAAAAACCACCTATGTTCTTTCTTAGCCCTTGTGTTGAGGCCGCGGTATCTCTTTCTAAAAACCCGCAACCCCGTCTGGCGGCTCTCCCTCCCTTAAGTATGTCCTTGACTGTGTGTGTGTGTCTTAATTATGTTGGAATAAACGTAAGTTTTTTGTCTAATATACTTTGTATAGATCTATGAGTTCACTCATATAATTATTATAATGCGGGTCTTTCCGTCGACTATCAATACACGGAAATAATACAATTAAATCTTGTTGTGGCTTATTCTGATTTCGCAATTCTTAGTAATTATTATGAATGACTGGTCTTTGGTTCAATTCCTGGGTCGGGCAAACCGGTTAAGTGGTATTGGGTTTTTACATTAGGAATTTCTCAGCACAATTCCAGATTCCGACGCTGATCGTCGGAATCTGGAATTGTGCCCAATTGATGGCAATAGGCTCGACCCCTATTAATATATAACTGGTGTAATGTGGGTGATCTAATGCGTCCACCTCTGCATTACCCTTCGGGGATTACTTTTGCCCGTCGGGGCTGCGGATTATCGAAAGAGATGACGCGGCCTCGGCACAAGGGCGAAGAAGGAACATGGGTTGGTTTTTAGTCAGTAGAAGTCTGACACTCCCCTTCGCTCTGCCCAAGAGCGGGGGGGTCATTTGATGATTTTCCACCCACCAAAAAAAAAAAACAGTTGTCTGTTTTTATTATTATAAATGGGCTTGCTCTTGACTTCAATCTTGCCCTAAGGGCAGAGATGATATCGACGATGGAACGAGCTTACCCAGTAGAAGCCTGTTACTGACGATAGTTGAACGTGACAACGTCATAAGAAAATAAAACAAAACAATTGACACGCCGTTGCTATGGAACGCCTCAGAGCGAGGTAACGCCGCATGACGTCATCTTTTTTCGTGCGTGCAGCCGGCCATCGAATTATAAGACGTTATCACGTCAAAAAAAAAAAGGTTCTGCTATTTTATATGTTTTTACCGAATTCATGATTGCGCGTTGATGTCCTTTACTCTCATTGATTTAAAAAAAACCATTTTCGTTGGAGCCACTGTTTATTATAGCGGACAACAATGAAAAACACATAATATAACATTACGCCTATAATCCCCGGTGGGTTAAGCAGAAGTCCATCTAATAGTACAGTCAGTGCTAAACATTACCTAGTGTTTTATTCCCATGAAGTAGGGAGCCATACTTTATCAATGTGCTTTCCTTAGTACATAATGCGTTTGTTTTTGAGTGAGTGAGTTTTTGAATGTTTCTGCAAGCTTTTTCCAATCTAACTGGATGCAGCTTAATACTTAAGAGCGCTATTACAAACTCGAGTAACTTCGAAACGAGCGGCGACTGACGGTTCTTGCGCCTGTGTGCGTGATGTACGCTTCTTCATACACACACGTGCAGAGGCAGAGGTGCGTAACACGTTTCACTGCGGTTTACTTAGAATTGAATTGGGAAAAAATACAAGTTAAGGAATGTTTTATTTTATGTGTGTGATAATGAAATACAAATATAAGTAACATAGAAATTTTTTAGTTTTCCATCATGGGTGTCGTTTATATGGTTTTCGGGGTCGCTGATTACGAAAATGAGGTCAAAATTAAAATCCAAGATGGCGCCGAAGAAAATTTTTAGTTTTTCCGTCATGGGTGTCGTACCGACGGAAAATTCGTAGAACCATAACTCGGAAACGGTGCGTCGTAGGACCATGTGTCTCGGAACTTAAATGGTTTCAATGGACCAGGTTAACAAGATGCTGCAATAAAAATAGCTGAAATCTTGAAAAAAAAAACTTCTGAAAATTTTACTGTTTTGCCCCGAAAAATTTTGCAAATATTTATTTTCTCTCTCTTTGTCGCGGTTTTTTTACACCATCTCATAGTTTTTGACTAGAGCAACAATTCTTTTCCAAAAAAGGTTTTCATCCGAGCTACCATTTTGGAAATATAGAGCGTTCTAGATAAAACGAAGTAAAATTCGTAGGACCATAACTCGGAAACGGTGCGTCGTAGGACCATGTGTCTCGGAATTTAAATGGTTTCAATGGACCAGGTTAACAAGATGCTGCAATAAAAATAGCCAAAATCTTGAAAAAAAAAAACTTCTGAAAATTTTACTGCTTTGCCCCGAAAATTTTTGCAAAAATTTCTTTTCTCCCTCTTTGTCGCGGTTTTTTTACACCATCTCATAGTTTTTAACTAGAGCAACAATTCTTTTCCAGAAAAGGTTTTCATCCGAGCTACCATTTTGGAAATATAGAGCATTCTAGATGAAACGAAGTAAAATTCGTAAGACCATAACTCGGAAACGGTGCGTCGTAGGACCATGTGTCTCAGAACTAAAATGGTTTCAATGGACCAGGTTAACAAGATGCTGCAATAAAAATAGCCAAAATCTGGAAAAAAAAACTTCTGAAAATTTTACTGTTGTGCCCCGAAAATTTTTGCAAATATTTCTTTTCTCTCTCTTTGTCGCGGTTTTTTTACACCATCTCATAGTTTTTAACTAGAGCAACAATTCTTTTCCAGAAAAGGTTTTCATCCGAGCTACCATTTTGGAAATATAGAGCATTCTAGATGAAACGAAGTAAAATTCGTAGGACCGAAACTCTGAAACGGTGCGTCGTAGGACCATGGTTCTCAAAACCTAAATAATTTCTATGGTCAAGGTCAACACAAAACAAAAAAAATGAGGCATTTTTGAAAAAAAAAGAAAAACAGGAAAATTTACCAAGTCCCGAAATTTTTTTTTGAACAAAATTTTTTTTTTGTGTTTTCTTTGCTGCTCATAGTGCCCCTAAGCGTATACTCCAACTCCTAAAAATCCGCTCCTATGACGACCCACTGACCTCATTTTGACCTCAATTTCGTAATCAGCGACCCCAAAAACCATGAAAACGACACCCATGACTGAAAAACTAAAAAATTTCCTAGCCGCCATCTTGGATTTTAATTTTGACCTCATTTTCGTAATCAGCGACCCCAAAAACCATGAAAACTACACCCATGACTGAAAAACTAAAAAAAATCCTAGCCGCCATCTTGGATTTTAATTTTGACCTCATTTTCGTAATCAGCGACCCCAAAAACCATGAAAACGACACCCATGACTGAAACACCACAAAATTTCCTAGCCACCATCTTGGATTTTAATTTTGACATCATTTTCGTAATCAGCGACTCAAAAAACCATGAAAACGACACCCATGACTGAAAAACCAAAAATTTTCGTCGGCGCCATCTTGGATTTTAATTTTGACATCATTTTCGTAATCAGCGACTCAAAAAACCATGAAAACGACACCCATGACTGAAAAACCAAAAATTTTCGTCGGCGCCATCTTGGATTTTCATTTTGACTGCATTTTCGTAATCAGCTACCCCAAAAACCATGAAAACGATACCCATGACGGAAAAACAAAAATTTTTGTCGGCGCCATCTTGGATTTTAATTTTGGCCTCATTTTCGTAATCAGCGACCCCAAAAACCATGAAAACGATACCCATGACGGAAAAAACAAAAATTTTTGTCGGCGCCATCTTGGATTTTCATTTTGACTTCATTTTCGTAATCAGCTACCCCAAAAACCATGAAAACGATACCCATGACGGAAAAAACAAAAAATTTTGTCGGCGCCATCTTGGATTTTCATTTTGACTTCATTTTCGTAATCAGCTACCCCAAAAACCATGAAAACGATACCCATGACGGAAAAAACAAAATTTTTTGTCGGCGCCATCTTTGATTTTTATTTTGACCTCATTTTCGTAATCAGCAACCCAAAAAACCATGAAAATGACACCTATGACTGAAGAACCAAAAATTTTCGTCGGCGCCATTTTGGATTTTAATTTTGAGCTCATTTTCGTAATCAGTGACCCCAAAAACCATGAAAACGACACCCATGACGGAAAAACCAAAAATTTTCGTCGGCGCCATCTTGGATTTTTATTTTGACTTCATTTTCGTAATCAGCTACCCCAAAAACCATGAAAACGATACCCATGACGGAAAAAACGAAAATTTTTGTTGGCGCCATCTTTGATTTTTATTTTGACCTTATTTTCGTAATCAGCGACCCCAAAAACCATGAAAACGACACCCATGACTGAAAAACAAAAATTTCCTAGCCGCCATCTTGGATTTTAATTTTGACCTTATTTTCGTAATCAGCGACCCCAAAAACCATGAAAACGATACCCATGACGGAAAAAACAAAAATTTTTGTCGGCGCCATCTTGGATTTTCATTTTGACTTCATTTTCGTAATCAGCTACCCCAAAAACCATGAAAACGATACCCATGACGGAAAAAACAAAAATTTTTGTCGGCGCCATCTTGGATTTTCATTTTGACCTTATTTTCGTAATCAGCGACCCCAAAAACCATGAAAACGATACCCATGACGGAAAAAACAAAAATTTTTGTCGGCGCCATCTTGGATTTTCATTTTGACTTCATTTTCGTAATCAGCTACCCCAAAAACCATGAAAACGATACCCATGACGGAAAAAACAAAATTTTTTGTCGGCGCCATCTTGGATTTTCATTTCGACCTCATTTTCGTAATCAGCGACCCCAAAAACCATGAAAACGACACCCATGACGAAAAATCCAAAAATTTTCGTCAGCGCCATCTTGGATTTTTATTTTGACCTCATTTTCGTAATCAGCGACCCCAAAAACCATGAAAACGACACCCATCACGGAATAACCAAAAATTTTCCTAGCCGCCATCTTGGATTTTCATTTTGACCTCATTTTCGTAATCAGCGACCCCAAAAACCATCAAAACGACACCCTTGACGGAAACACCTAAAATTTTCCCAGCCGCCTTCTTGGATTTGTTTTTTCTCGAAAGATTCATAAAAGTGAATATTTCAATGCAACATTCCAAAGATTCCCCATTATTTCTAAAATAAAGATTTCTATGATTTTTTATCGACCAGTAAAGTATCATTTACGAATAAACTTTATAGTAAGGTTGCGCAAAGCGTTCCTTTCCAACATAGAACATGACTACAATTTTATTTTATCATATTATATTACAAGAATACTTACGTTGAAACTGTTGACAACCTCTGGTCTACCTGTATTCGTATACGTAACCCACACTAAGGCGCGCGGGAGCGCGAGCGACATAGGTCCGTCCTCCACGAGCCCTCAGGCGTTACTGAGCATATGGCGGCCGTACATCTAGTAATAAGGCATTATTTTGGAAAATCGTAATAAAAAAATGAGACGGCGTAAAATTCCAAAAAAATATAATTAGGGAAGGTAAAGTGTTGTACTATAAGTATGTCTATTTTTTTTTTGTTAATATTATCTTTATCCTATGTTTAAACCATATTTAAAACGCATAAATTTTAGCTCAGTATTGCTTTTGAATATCCTTTTTTTTTGCTGCGATTCCATTTATATCTCAATTCTAATCAGGACAAAAACTTCAGGACTATATAACCAGTATTTTGACATTTTTTTCAGATTTTTCTGTGTTGCCAATTTGTCACAAGTAGCAGTGAAAAACCAGATGTTTTACGTTTGCTCGAAATTGGGTGTCGGAAAATTGCTATTTCTCGAAATATTAACATTCAAAACGAAATTCTAATCAGGACACAAACTAAAACAAAGTCAGATTTATAATTTTTCATTGAAATATTATGCCTTTATCTATAAATAAGACGTGTCCAGGACTTGTAAAAGTACGTATTTTCGGCAAATCGCCCAAAGTTTGTGACAGCGCTCTTAATCTATCTGACTTCTGCAATACATTTAGTAAGTACGTTAAATTACCCCTTATTAGGACTGGTTGTCTGATATTATATTGGAATTGTCAGATTATCGCTATAGTGGCTGCCTCCCGTCGTCATCTGTTCGTTTAATTTCATAATACATTTATTTCATATCAATAAAAAAAATCTACTGAAGACTTGGCTGTATGGGCATAGTTCCCTTTGCCTACCCAGAATAGGTAAAGAAAACAAAAAAAATATCTGCTTATATTATTTTACGGTAGGCGCCATTTTCAAAAATGTTCTTTGCGAGTTTAATTATTTTATTAAATTGCTTCATTTTTTCGCAACTGTATTAAAAATAGTTGTTCAGTACACGTGCGGAACCGTCATTGCAACTTGTTCCGACTGTCAACCCTCGCCGTCGGCTGTGCCTCGGCTCGGTTAGACATTTGTCGGAACTCTTTGCAATGACAGACTTTCCGCACTTATAATGAAATATACTATTAATGAGATGAAATGGAATGAAGCCTTTAACTCATTGAATCAAATAATTAAATCTGATATTGAAACAAATTAGTAGCTTCTGTAGAAATAATATTTGCATGAATCATAAAAACTTCTATGATTTTTTTTAGTAAGTAAAAACTTCGTGGTTGGTTTTTTTTAATGGAAATATTTTTGACAGTTGGGAAAGAGAACGCACGAGTTCGAAAATGGTAAAGAAAAAGCACGAGTACGTAATAGCTCACATTCCGAACGCTATACGTCCCTGCAATACGCCACTTTTTGAGCAACTGTATTAAAAAGTGTTTTTTTTTATTATTATTGTAAATGAGCTTGCTTTTGACTTCAATCTTTCCCTAAGGGCAGAGATGCGGTTGACGATGTAAATGGGCTTGCTCTTGACTTCAATCTTGCCCTAAGGACAGAGATACGGTTGACGATGGAACGAGCTTACCCAGAAGAATCCTATTTACTCGCGACTTAGTGTTATTCAGTTTTTCCATCATTTCTATTCTCAGTAGCAGCTACAGAGACTGAATTTGTGTCCGGTTGATGGCAATAGGCTCGCCCCCTATTACATGAGACGTAAACATAACTGGCGGAATGTGGATCTACTATTAGGTACACTTCTGCCTGAACTTTCGGAGCCTTGTTCTGTTCTGTCTCCTGCTGATATGGAGGGAAGTGGAAATTATGTTTTTTCCTACTCCTCCGCTATTCTTTTCTGATTAATTTCGTTGCAGGATCCAAGACAGTTAAATCGCTTCTCTGGGACTTCGTCGAGCTTCATTGTCTCGGCGCTTTTCTTGTGGTCGCCAGTCGCCACTGTTGATTCTGGCTAACAGGAAATACAGTGGTTTAGGAATAGAGTGGTGGGCTGACCTTTCGTCGGAGTCACAGGTGTAATGTCGGATCATTCCCTCGAGTTCTACGGCACAGTCCTACGATAGACCTAGTGGGATTTTTTTTCCCACTAGTTCTACGATTCAAGGTGGTACAAAATCTTAGAACTAGTGGGAACAAAAATTCTCACTAGTTCTACTGGTAATATTCAACAATTTATTACACAGTTTTGGGGTAGGTACAACCTATATGTAACAGATTTTAAAATCATTACATTTCATTTAAACCGAGTCGTACCTTGTTATGACGTGGGAGGCCTGAAAACTGCCAAAAATTCTTTCTTCATTTCGAATTAAATAACAATTCGCTTTAACCTGTGATTGTGTAGCTCATCGATACATAATATTAACATATATTTACAATGCCTAACGTCATTTGTTTTACATCATAATACTTTTGTTTTGAAGGTCAATGTCTATTGGAAACATTTACATTGAAAACTTGATGAATTAATCATTTGTAACACAAGTATATTAGTTCTACGAAACAATAATTATCCAGTCGTACTGAGGGGTGTCGTATTAGGTTAGACTTTTCCCAACTATGTTGGGGTTGACTTCCAGTCTAACCGGATCCAGCTGAATACCAGTATTTATACCCACGACGGAACGGAGCAGGTATATGCATTTAGGGTGACGGTGAGAGATGTTTGTGCAAAGTAATGTTCCCACCTATCTTCTAAACGAATGATCCGATTTTGATGCGGTTTTCAATAATGGGTTTGTGCTCGATGAGTTCATGTTCTTAGACAGGTGTCATGGCTGTAACTTACTAGGGGGCGCCACAATATTAGTGCAAAACAATGTTGCAATATAATCAAAACGAAATGTCCGATTACAATTCTGTTTTCAGGAATGTGGCATGTTCCCAAATAATAAAAATTACGTTTGTAACTCACTAGAGGGCGCTACAATATTACTGCAAAATAATATGGCAATAATATTAAAACAAATTGTCCGATTTCAATGCGGTTTTCATCAGCAATTGGTTCGTAGTTGATTGATGTATGGTCTAAGATAAGTTTTATGATATTAACTTACTAGGGGACGCTGCTTGTGCGGGACAGTGAAAATAGTGCAGTGTTACATAGACGTTAGTGACGATACGTAAATATTGTGATATTAGTTGAATAGCATTAGAATTAGGTTATTACGATGTTTTTATGTGTTTATAAGATAGCATTAGCTCTACTTACGCCCATCAGGCTTGATGTTATAAAATGATTTACATTCCTGCCGCCTAGCGGCGCTGGTGTGCCCCAGCTTAAATACTAAAGGCCATAATCTTAGGTTGTGCATTCCTGCCGCCTGGCGGCGCTGGTGTTTACTGTGTTTAGGTTTATAGTTCACTAAGCTTAGCTACTGCGTTGCGTTACCTTAACGAGAACCGTTTCAGTATTTTTGTAATTTTAAGGTGTAAATCAAGGTTTTTTATATAGTTTTTGTGTTTATTATGTAATATAAGTTAGTCCTAAGATTAGGAACATAAGTTACATATTGTAAGAAATGTTTTACCACTAAAAATAGCATGATAAATTTTCCCGCGCAGAAACAGTAATTTTTCGGCGCCAAATTGTTTCAGGAGGCCATTGCGCATGCGCAAATACTGAATCGTGATTGGCCAGCGCCTTAGAAATTTGTATATAAAAATGGGAACATTTTGGTTGTAAAAATCATTCCGAATCCAGCAGTACTTCAGTAAGAAACTCTCATAATAAACAGAAGAAACTACAAGCAACCAGTGGTCTTATTCCCCACCAACCCAGCACACAAGTGTGCCCAGTCTACACACTGGTATATAGTGTGAAACGATTATATTGCAATTCAAATTCATTTATTTCAATCCATTTAGAATCATAATCTCATTTACACATATTTGAAGTAAAAAAGTACTTACAATAATTATAAAATTTCAACCAATCTAAAAACATAAATTTACTTATATAAAATAAAAATTTAAATCACAATAAGTACAATTAAATAAGTAATATAAACTAAAACTCTAAAATTACAATGGCTATTAATACAATATAATATTAACAATAATAATATTATTCAAATTAAAACGTATTGTCTGATTTCATTTAAGTGCGGATTTCAGGAATGAGTTCTTGGGTGATGAGCTTTCCTATAATTCGTGTATATAATATGCTCTCTAAAAAGTCTGAAACTTGAAAACTAAGAAATTTGAAAAAAACTCACGATTTTAAAAATCTACTTAATTGAAAAAGAATAAAATAACTCAAAATAAACATAACTAAGGAATATCCGTCGGGGGCTGCCATTAAACCAGCTAAAGGGTTTCTATTGACGATTGAAGAATTGTAGATGTTTAACGATGACATAAAATACACTTATGAGTATGATTCAATTTTTGTTGTATGGAAAAGGCAGCCTCGTCGTTTTTTTTGTCGTAACCAGCAACACAAGATTTTCAGGATATAACAAAAAGAAAAGCCGTAGTCACACGTTATAGGTACCAACCTAAACTTTAATACCGTGTGACTACGGCTTTTCTTTTTGTTATATCCTGAAAATCTTGTTCCATACTTTTTCAGCGTCGTTTTTTTTGTCGTAGTCGGGTTTTAGTTTTTTACTTTTTTTTGTCACATGAGGTTCGCCCCTCCTCTTAACATGTCCATACCACGATATTCGATTACTTTTCAACTTTTCTGTAACTGGTGCAACTTTTAAACTTCCTCATAGTACTTAATTCAATAATTAGACAAAACGGACATGAATCCGAAAAATCAGCGGTCTTGATCAAACTTGATACCTTTGACTTGACAGTCTGAAGGCCACACTATTACTGTTTTAAAATGTATGTAGTAACTAAGGGTGACAATGATCATTAAAGAACCCAAATCACGTAAATAATGATTGATATTGATTCAGTAAACAAGTCGAGTGTTTGCTGGTAGTTAATGTAAAGCTAACAAGTAGAATAGCTCTATACTATCCAAGATGGTGGACCTTGGACTGTGTCATGGGTGGTCAGTGCGGAAACACATGGCAGGCCCTTATGAACACAACATTCATAGTTTGGATATACAACATTATAATAATAATAATATTCCACGACTATCACACAACGCCATCTAGTCCCAAGCTAAGCAGAGCTTGTGTTATGGGTACTAGACAACAGCTGATAAACATACTTATATATTTCTAAATACATACATATTATAGATAAATTACACCCAGACACAGAACAAATGATCGTGCTCATCACACAAACATTTGTCCTGGGTGGGAATCGAACCCACGACCTCCGGCATAGCAGTTAGGTTCACTAACCACTAGACCAACAGGCCAGTCATTCCTAAAATACTGTTTCGTAGGTCTTGGAATTCTCTCAGTAACTACCACGGAGTCTGGACTTGTGCCCGGTTGTATATCTCCATAGAGTATTATAGTCTTTGTATATCTCCTAAGATGGATGGATTGTGTAAGGAATGATATGAAAGAGAAAATCACTGCCAATGCCACTGTGACATCTAACAGGGAAGAATGGCAGAAGAGAACGTGTTGCGCCGACCCCACATAGAATGGGATAAGGGCAGGAAGATGATAATGATGATGAGGCTGCCCCCTATTACACGACAGGCAAATTGTGGGCATGCTCAGGTACACCGCTGCCCAAGCCTTCGAGAATTACAAGCGTAAACTCTTTCTTAAGCAGCAGTGGCCCAGACTTACGAACAGTACCTATGTCGTTGGCTCGAACACAGACAGGCGCATTACTTTGTGTAATTTATTTCATCACCACTGCTCTCAAAACGGTGAAGCTAAACATCGTGAGGAAACCGACATGTCTTTGAACCAGAAAAATCGGAGACATGTGACATCTAACAACCCGCACTGGGCCCGCGTGATGGATTATAGCCCATCTCTCTCCTAGAGAAGAGGCCTGAGTCCCTGCAGTGGGAACATTATACTAGGCTGATGATGATGATGAAACTCTTTCTGTGCTTACTGCGTTGCACCTTTAGTACAGTTGGTAGCTACAGATCAATTAGCAGTTATAAATATAAGTGATCGTGGAGGTCCCTAATGAGAGCGCCCTACAAGGAGCGTGCGATCGCCGCCGCTGTCCTTATTGCCGGCAGTAGATATGTACTCGCTATTGTTAGTGAATCGTTTATTACTTCTAGTTCATATCATATGTTTCCTGCTAGTAGTTAGTGATAAGGTAAGTCGTAGCGACAGGGATTTTCGATTTTCCTAACTTGAAAAACGTACTTCGGAGAGTGTGCGCAGGAGCTCCACGAGCTGATTCCACCATCTCCCTTCTTCCATCGAGAGACTAGACGTACTGCAGGTTATCACCGATACCTAGTCGACGTTCCACACATTCGAACGAAGCGCTTTGCTGGGTCCTTTATTATGCGCACAGCCAAGAACTGAAATTCCCTGCCTGCGTCGGTTTTTCCGAGTTCATATAACCCTAATCTAGTAAACAGGTTTCTTCTGGGTAAGCTCGCTCCATCGTCGACATCTTCTTTGCCCTTAGGGCAAGATTAAGGTCAAGAGCAAGCCCATTTATAATTAAAAAAAGAACTTGAAAAACGATTTTCTCGAAACCGATTTTCTTTTTTTGGGCTGCCTCGGTGGTTTAATGTTCACATGCGTGATTGCTATGCAGGAGGTTATAGAGCCTATTGCCATGAAAATTTGGCTGCTACTGAACATTTCTGGTACCTACCCACCTTGGGTATCCCCAGGACCACTTGTCTGTGCAAAATTTTGTATCTCAAAGAATGAAGATTAATCTTTAAATAACCCTCCTTTTGGGCTTCGCTGCAGTCGGATAAAAAGATTAATTTAGATTTTATTGCTTTCTGTTTTTGCTGGATCGTTTAAACATATGCAAAAAAATATAAAGTGCAGACCACTACGTCAATGCAGCTGCTTTTGCGACCACTAAGTCTAGACCAACGAGGTTTGATTAAACCTATAGAATTCTATAACAAGAATAATTTAATTAAAATGCAGCGGTAGTGCCCCAAGTAGCACGTTAGTGTATTTTGGAACTTATTCTGCAACTGTAGGTAGCATTTAAGTGGTGCAAGAGTGTACGGTATTACTTATAGATGCAAACAGCGCTCGAATTTGCATATGAGTAACTCTTATCACTAACAGTTGCTTTTGAGTGATTTTTGTTCCTGCTTTATAACTTATGGTGGCACTAGGCCGAATTTATTAGTTATAGACGCATATAGGTTTCAATTTTCAATCTTTTAGAACTCAAAGAAGCTTAAGACATCTTAAAATCTCCCATTAAGAACCGTACATTAATAGGTGGTAATTTTTCCTTATTTGGCACCTTTAGTACTAAATAAGTAGTATATGTAAGTTACTTATCACCTGTAGTGGCTCAAGAGTTATTATTGCAGCTCATTTGGAACCTAGAGTAATTTGCCTTTGTAAGGTCTAATATACTCTAATATGCCATTGTAACGCGTAGATCGGTTCCAAAAGATGGTTCTTGAAAACCTTAAGCAACAATTTTCTCTCATTTAGAACCAATTAAGATCTTACAGTTCTAACACTATCGCAGGTTCCGTACATATTAATAAATTTAAATAGAGTATGATTTGTATTTAAGTCAATTTCCTACATTTTAGGTACTTAATTGAATAGTTTATGAAACAGTTATGAAATCACTAGTTCACTTTGTATTTTTTTTAATCTACTTACGTTATACACGGTGTAAATCACAGATGGGTAGGCAAGGCATGACCAGCTACCCTTCTGAATGTCTCTTGTATAAATTAAAAATGAAAATTTGCAAACTATCAGTAGGAAATCAGGCATCGAAATAAAAGTCGAGGATTCCAGCCAACATTTACAATTAAATTAAATTTTACTTTATTTACCTTCCTAAATGGGTTTTGTACCCGTCTTGAGGATCCCCAATTCAACGCAAAGGCAACGAGACCTGTTAAGTGAAAATAATCACTACTAGGTACTAATAAGGGATTTTTGGACCTAGGAGCTCTATTATGGTAACAAATGAGTGTAAAAATGACCTGCAAGTTCTATTTCAAATCGCCATTTTTAAAAATGGAGTCCTTGAAAAGTATCTTGTTGAATGGTATTTTATTACAATAACATACAATAAAATGAGTTTTGATAACTGTTTCTGATGTAGTTTGACATTATACTTTTTGTTAAACCATAATGTTAGGTTTTTAACAACCAAATTTTTATGAAGTATTATCTTATTTATTTGATCACAGCATATTTTTTGCTAATTCTTGATTAGATCGAAGGCGCATCAAAATTTACTTAGTAAATATACCATGGTTTCACAATAAAAAACCATTTGCAAGGGCTCATGGTGGTTATCCTGCGTTAAATACATAATTTTTGAATACTCGCAAAATAGATCACAAATAAAAGCAGCCATAACACAAAGCCGTTGTTGTTTATCTCCACCGAAAATAAGAACTTGTTAGGATCTTATTTGTCACTCAACGAATGAACTGTATCGCTTTATCGTTCAATCATTCATTTACGGCGCACATTTGCACCGCTAGTTCCTAGTGCCACTCAGGGTAACAATTCGAACTCTTATGCATCGCTTTTGCATCTATAAATAAGTTGCAATTTTTCTCCCTTTGGTAACATACAGGTTGCTTATCGGTTCTAACCACCTTTATAGAACTTAATTACGGTGGATTTTATTACTAAAGTTTCCAAAAATATTCTATATGCAAGCCTTTTGTCGCAAAATGTGTTACTTGGGGCGTCAAACAGTAATCTTTTAATGAATAACATCAAATTAACATATAAACAACAGGCTAATCCGATCACCATTCGTTTAAAAACCTTGACTAAAGTTATCAAACAATTATCTAAATCGTTCTATGCGAATTAAATAATATAATACTCAGACACGTCTTAATTCTTTTTATAGTTTCGTGCCTAATAATGGGTTCCTATCATTATATAGGTAAATAAGGTTTTTTTTTTAAACTGAATAGCGATTAAGAAACGATTGAATGTATGACCGTGCGTCGGTCGTTGTAGTTGGCAGTTGGCATGCGGTAGGGAATGTCAGACTTCTAGTGACTTAAAACCACCCATGTTCATTCTTAACCCTTTATGTCAAGGCCACGGTATCTTTGTGACCAACCCGCAGCTTGGCATGCGGCCTTACGCAATAACTGCTAGTACCTACTACCGGAACTATATTGAAAAGCTTTTATTTAATAAATATTACAAATAATAATTTAACTTTGGATGAGTACACATTGAGCACACGTACGTCACGTTAAGTAAATGTGTGATATCGTTTGTTTTAACTGATTGACGCAAGTTGTTAGCAGTACGACCACGAGTAGGTCATGAGCTAACATTTGATGGAAAACATCCTTTATTAGAGTAAGAACAACGACCAACCAGGGTAAGAAAGCCAGTGTACGCTGATCTATCATTGTTATCGTGTGGCTACATAAAGGCAGGTCAAGTTATACTGGTTATTGGCAGCGCCCTGTGACGCACGAAATCGTGAAATTATTAAAAAACTTTTTAACAAAAAATAAAACCGACTTCAAAAAAAAAGTTAAAAATAAATCAGTTTCTGAAGTCGGTGACTTTTGTTTGTTTGATTTCATTTTTTTGTCACCGACTTCAGAAACTGATTTATTTTTAACTTTTTTTTTGAAGTCGGTTTTATTTTTTGTTAAAAAGTTTTTATTTTTCACTTTTTAGTGGTTCACCTAATGTGGACAATGTAGTTTTTTTTTTGAGTTTTGTTGATTTTTCAAAAACCGCTTGTCCGATTTCGATAAAAAAATTATGGGACCATTTGGGAAGTATACCCTTTCAAACAAAAAAAGAATTTTTCAAATCGGTTAGCAAGTGACGGAGTTATGCCCGAACAAACATAAAAAAAAAAAAAACATCCGAATTGAGAACCTCCTTCTTTTTTTAGAAGTCGGTTAAAAAAAACATTCATTCTTTAATTGCAAAGGATTATGTTAACAATTTTAAGGGAAACACCCTGATATCCTGGTAAATATTAAACATCATTGGTGCTAATACACTGCCCTGAGGGACGCCGTTCAGTTGCCTCCACTATCTACTCTTACCAGACTGATAACAGATATTGGAAGCAGCGGTTGTGAAAGAGTTCGCTCACTTTTACAAAAGCCTTTTCTAAATTGACTGGTTGCAGACACCATGTTTACATATCTAAGTTAATAGATGTAACTTAGACAAAAAAAAAACAATTTAATATTAAAAGAAATTGGTTGTTAAAACAAAAGACGCAGGCCTCCCCGCGTACATTACTTCTAAAACCTTTTGGCCTTTCATCGTCATCATCATGCCCTGGCCCTTATACCAATTCATTTGAGGTCAGTGCAGAATGTCTTCTTCTATCTATCTATCTAAATGAAAAAGTGAAGTCCTGACTGACTGACTCATCAACGCCCAGCCCAAACGCTTGGACCTAGAAAGCTGCAATTTTGCACAGAGGTTCCCTTTATAATGTAGACAAGGAATAAGGAAGGATTTTTCGAAATTCAACCCATATGGGAGTTAAATAGGGGATGAAAGTTTCTATGAAAAATCGTCATTTTCACGCGGACGAAGCCGCTGGCAAAAGCTAGTCTTCCATACTTCTTCTATTACTCGTCATCTCATCAGACCCTTCGTTTCCTGCCATAATATCGTCCTTTACACAGTCCATTCGCATCGTTTCTTTGGTCATTCTCTACTCTGGCCTATATACGTTTAAAATTGTGCCACATAAACCCTTTTACCACAGTAATAAATTAATTGTATTTATACCTGTATCTGTGTATTTTTGTTGAGTCCACATTGTCAACTGAGTGAAAGGAAACATTAACCACGAAATAGTGAAAGTACTCAAATTGTGGCATTGGCCCTTATACGTAGGACCCGTCGATATTTTAACTAGGGTACAAAAAACAGACGTCAAAATTGAGACACTGGTATTTATTTATTTATTTATTTAACACTAATTATAGCATCATTACAGAATATGCAATGCAATCAATGCAAATTCAGTATGTGATTAGTTATAATGTTATTATTATTGAAAAACTGAATATTTTAGACCTCAACAAACACAACCTAAAATTAAAAATAACAGAATGGCTACACAAACAGGACTATACACACACAAACACCTACACCTCTCCAATCATATTCATGCAGTCTCACCACTCCCACCAATTAGTAATTACAATACCATACTTTAAAACTAAAAAAGCACGATACACGTAATACGTGCCTACAAAAGAGGGTTGCCCTCGATTTCTCTTGGATGCCATCATCAGATCCTGATTTGGTAACAATGGGATCACCTCGGGAGCATACCCTTTCACGCACAAAAATAATTTTGAAAATCGGACAGAAATAATTAAAAAAAAAACCTTTTTTCAAAGTAAACTTTTTCTTGAGATACAGGATTATCCAAGATTAAGAGACAAAGTTTAATCTATTGTGTATAGATTTCTTTAACATCCAATTTAAAAAAAAAAAGATTGGCTATTATTATGATATTTATATTTTCACGTGTGTAGAATTAATTATTAAAACGTGATGTCCAATAGGATTCAATAATAATATCCCCTTTTTTATAGTGTAACAAAAACAAGTTATTTTGGCCTTTAATACCTAGTCCTCAAGCTGCATTAAACTAAATATGTATATTCGTACGTACTGTGTGCAGGTATGCAAACTATCCGTTTATGTAAATCGGTTAGGAAATTACTAAAACTTGTTGTTCTGCGTGTTATCTGAGTGGTGTCGAACTGGATTCGCAATTATAGCTATGCGACATTAGATTGCGCTTGCTCAAGTGAGGCGTGGCACTTCCCCTGCGACGTTCTTTATGGGCTCACACGGAAAACTACACGCCACCACTTCGGACCCACTTCTGGGGCTGTAAGAGGGTAGTAGCCGCCATCCGACACCCGGTACATCTGCTGCAACTCTGTGAGTTGGGAGAGTGGTCTCGACCTCTATTAAACTTTCCTCAGCCTCCCTCTGTGAGATCACCGCATTCCACGACTACTAACCTAACCCAACTTAAGAATTGATTCCAGGACCCCAAGCTCGATAGTTGTACTTGCGACTTTGTAGAACTGAACATTAATAATTGTGAAATTGCATTGAAATACCAAAGTTTCGATTATTTGAAACATTAGTTCCGATTTCGCCCACGCTCCGATAGGTCCTTGTGTAATACTTTTTTCTGCTAAACTAACTTATAAGTAAAGTCATAGGAACTAACATAGCCTTCATCATCATCCACAACCCGACTTGACCCACAGCTGGGTATATACAGGCCTCTCTGCTTGTGCCAAGCTCCACGCTCTTGTGCCAGCCTTATCCAGGACGTCCCTGCAATGACAAGAATTTCATTTGCACATCTCCCCACTGGACTACCAACACTCCTCTCTCCTTGGAGGCCACTCAGTCACGGCTTTATTCCACCTGACATCACTACGCCTTGCTAGTTGTCCTGCCCAACTCCATTTTAATTTCATAATTATTATATCGAATTTCCAATATCGAAGACCTTCGTCCGTCTCCAGATTGCGACGTTCGAAACTCGGTCTAATAGTTTTATGCCGAGCATGGAACGCTCCATGGCTCTCTGTACTACTCCGAGTCTGAACACAGCCTCCTGCGTGAGCGTCTAAGTTTCAGCACGTCATGGAGTCATGGTGGGCAGAACACACTGGCTCTTGAGACGGGTCTTCAAGCAGTGCGGAATTATGGCTGATTTCAAAATCGTTCAAATCGAAATAGGTATATACAACGTGCTCTTTTTTGGAGGGAAATCATCAAACAACTCCTCCCGCTCTGGGCAGAGCGGTAGGGAGTGTCAGATTTCTAATGACTAAAAACCACCCCATGTTCCTTCTTATAAAATCATGTGCCGATATATTGTCTCCTATTATAGCGCATCTTATTAATTTAAGTTTCTGGGAAGAAAAGTACCCTGACAAATTGAAGTTCTCAGTGGTGAAACCATTATATAAGAAAAATAATAAACATGATTTAGACAATTATCGTCCAGTTACCTTAATACCCATAATTTCAAAAATTTATGAAAAAGCGATGTATAATCGAATTGTCTCATTTATATCCAAGTATAATATTATCAGTACGGAACAAAATGGTTTTCAAAGAGGAAAATCAACCGCACTAGCTTGTTTTCAATTAATAAAAGAAATTACTGAGAATATAGACAAGAAAATCCCAGTCACAGCAATATTCTTCGACATGAGCAAAGCATTCGACTTTGTAAAACATGAGGTACTATTAGAAAAATGTGAGAGATACGGAATAAGGGGAAAAGCATTAAATTGGCTAAAAGATTACCTTACCAATAGACGACAACGGGTTGAAATTTTAGGTGTGAATAAAGACAGAGAAGAGGTAAAGTATAAATCTCAGTACAGGACCAATACGTATGGTGTGCCGCAGGGTAGTATTTTGGGGCCATTGCTTTTTCTTCTTTACATAAATGATTTGCCAACAGTAACGAAGAATAAGTGCGTGCTGTTTGCAGATGACATCTCATTAATAATAAATAAAGATAATGAAAATGAACATTTTGAGAATAAAATTAATGCAGCCGTAGAAGCTATACTAGAATGGCTTGAACAAAATAACTTATGTGTGAATGTGTCCAAAACAAAATATATTAATTTCTGTAATTATAAAATGACAAATGAAGTAATGACAATTATTGGATGTGACAATAAAATTGAAGAAGTTGACCATACAAAATTTTTAGGCATAGTTATTGATAAAAATTGCAATTGGAAAAAACATATTGAAAAATTATGTAATAAGCTAAACAGTTTTGCATTTGCACTAAGAAATCTCAGGAAGACTGTTGGACGTAATGCCGCGCTACTGGCTTATCATGGATATGTCGCATCTGTGCTGAGATACGGCTTAATCATATGGGGTAATTCTACTGACAGCAATAAGGCATTCATTGTGCAAAAAAAGTGTTTACGTGCTGTGTTTGGTGCAGATCCTTTAGAATCGTGCAGACCTATTTTTAAAAACCAAAAAATATTAACTTTAGCATGCTTATATATACTAGAAATAGGAGTATTTGTGAAAAAACATCCTCACCTATTCACTACGGCCGATAGCGTTAATGTTTATAAGGTGGGCAAAATGTCGAGGGATCCAACAAAATTGGCAATGCCAAGATGTAGAACAGCGTACTGCCATAAAAACACTGGTAGAATGGCAATAGACATATTTAATCATATACCGAAGATTATTAGAGAACTCCGAACCAACTTATTTCAAAAGCATCTCAAAGCTTGGCTTATTGAAAACTGTTTTTATTCTGTTAAGGAATTTATGAAATTTAAGTCAAATGTAAAAGTTGCATGACATGATAATTTAATTTGACATTTTTTATTTTATTTGACGCTATTGACATTTGTAATTTATTTTCTTTTTCTTTTGTTGTTGTTTATATTTTTGGAAATTCGTAATTGATTTAGGTATTAGTTAAAGGCCATTTGTAATTTAACCATTATTTTATTTTTATTTGACATTTGTAATTTAATTATTATTTGACATGTATAAGTAATTTGATATTGAGACAATTATTGATGTAGTACTTTTGTTTTTAATTTTTTGGACATTGCAATTTAATAATTTTGTTTAATTTGTTTATAATTATTTCAATCATTTATGTCACAAAATTTGCATGCCTTATTTAGTAGGCGGAATATGAAGAACTAATGTGTACCTGTGTTATAAAATCTGTAAAATACCATATTTCAGGCAAATAAATAAATCTAATCTAATCTAATCTAATCTTAACCCTTTGTGTCCGGGGCCGAAGTATCTCTTTCGAACAACCTGCAGCCCGACAGAAAAAGGGATGCATTCAGCAATCCTTGCTGGATTCTTCTCAATATCTCCGTTGTTTGATGTTCCTTACAAAAAGGAGAGAATAAATTTAGTAGTATTTAATAACACAAGTTTAGTATTTACTTATATGTGTGTTAGTTTATGGGCTATACATCTATGGGCAATTGAACTTGAACTGCAAGGTTCCGCATCTACCCACACTTGACCGTAATACCACCATTTATGTGAAATAACGTAAATAAGGCCATGTTGTGAGGTCATGTGATACCATGTACATAGTTGTGCAAAGATGGTGCCTACTTCCTATTCATGTCAATATTATTTATAGGATTACAATTCAAATAATTATAAACAACTGATGGACAGAATATCTATTATTTGGTGTATAATTATAGTTGTAGGCAATGGATGAAATCATAACATTTTAGACTGAGTGTTTATTAATAGCGGTGTTCTCTATCACTGGGGATTATCAGTCTTGAGGTAAATCTATCTATCTAATAAATAAAGAGAGAAGTCCTGACTGACTGACTGACTCATCAACGCCCAGCCCAAACCCTTGAACCTAGAAAGCTGAAATTTTGCACAGAGGTTCCCTTTATAATGTAGACAAGGAATAAGGAAGGATTTTTCGAAATTTGACCCCTAAGGTAGTTAAATAGGGGATGAAAGTTTGTATGGAAAATCGTCATTTCCACGCGGGCGAAGCCGCTGGCAAAAGCTAGTAATAAATACAAGAGCATTGTAGAAATAAAAGGTTTCATTTATTTTGCACCAGTAACCTGCTTATACAATGTGCTAAATGTCTTGTCTGATTCGTGAACGTAATGTTAGGTAAGTACCTATAGAGATATTTTGTGAAAAACAAAACTAATACCAGTTCTGAAGATATAGGTATCATGGAGTGGAGGAGTGCAAAAAGCATTTTAAAGGGCTATCTAACGAATTTCATTGAAACCACTAATAGTTTTAAGGAATTTAAAATATATTTGGCGATGAAGTTTCTACTAGAAACTACTAAATTTAGTCGTAGTCCTGTACGATCAATTATGTAGTATGAAATTGAACTTACTGAGCTTCAAGAATAATAGGTTGGAAAATTCACTTAGTTATTATTATCACTGAAAAATGGCTAGGCACAGATACAGAAGGACGGTTAGACTGGAAGCCGACCCCCACTTAGTTGAGAATGGGCAGGCAGACGATGATGAATATAGGAATTGAAGTCTGTCATATAAAACTGTGCATTAACAGGTGGCGTGGTTTTATATCAAATTAGTATGCAGATCATTCGCACTTTGATAATATCTCTTATATTATATCAACAAACACACGCTCTACGTTAGAACTGACACTAGTATGTTATTGACTAGGTCTGGCAGAGTTACCACACGGATCACGTTTATTAGTTACATTTTCAATATTTGGCAGGTTCAAACGAAATCAATATCAAAGGTCAGGTTGCTGCGCATGCGGTCCTGGGTTCGATTCCTGCGTCACGCAAAGTGATCCATCAGGGATATCTCAGTAGTAGCTACTGAGTTTGAATGTGTGCCCGGTAGATGGCAACAGAGTCAACCCCTATTACATTATCATGTAGAACTTAAACATTACTGGCGAAATGTGGGTATACTGTTAAGGAACCCCTCTGCCTAACCCTTCGGTGATTACAGGCTGTTATGTTATGTTGTTATTTATTTATTCGGCTGCATCCGGTTAGACTGGAAGCCGACTCCAACATAGTTGGGACGAGGCAAGCAGATGATGACTTGACTATCAGTCTATCGAAGTTCCACAACCCAGTACACGCAACTTGGAGGGATTTCGCAATACGTTCGAGCGCTTTGCTGGGTCCTTTATTATGCGCACAGCCAAGGAGTGGAATTCCCTGCCTGCGTCCGTTTTTCCGAGTTCATATAACCCTAATCTGTTTAAGTCGCGAGTAAACAGGCTTCTACTGGGTAAGCTCGTTCCATCTTCGTCATCATCTCTGCCCTTAGGGCAAGATTGAAGTCAAGAGCAAGCCCATTTATAATAAAAAAAAAAAAAAAAAGATCCGAACTCGTTAAAATACGGTCCGGAGTAGTCGTAGAACTATTTACGCACTAGATCCGGCTTCCATCATCCGATGTCTTTCCGTTGTACCTACGACTACTCCAGACCGTATTTTCACGGGTTCGGATCGGACGCAGTAAGAAACTGCTCTTAGTATTCCATGTGGGTATACTTAATAGCTATTCCGTTAGTTCTGTGTAACCAGCAGGTGTTGTACGGTAACATTGTGCGATGTTCCCGAATGTCCACGTGTTCACGTATGCCGCTCACGAGCGATGTGCTCACATTTGTGTCGTAATTCGGCTGTGGCCAAGCGAGTACATGGGCTAGCTATACTAATTAAAATTCCCAGCTTTCGCTTGATACCCGCTACTATTTGTGATAGTGATCGCACTAGCCCTGGGTACTGTTATTGGTAATCTCTTTGGGGAAGTGCGTTCTTCTTCTTTTCGTGTCGATTGTATTATACTTCCATATTAGACGGTTTGGGCCCAAAAGGTAGCCACGTTTATTGCAGCGGCAGAGGCGCTGTTCAGGTCGCCAAGGGTGCATGTGTACGGACATCTGGGACACTCCAGCAGGTGGGGCATTGTTTGATCCGGAGCGCCGCACTCGCACTCGGTGTTGGAGGAACCAATGATTCCCCACTTTGCCAGGTTATGTTTGCAACGGCCCACTTGGGTTCGCAATCGATTTAGGGCTTTCCAAATAGGCCACTGAAGTTCACTACCGGGAGCCAGGTGTTCTTGGGGCTTCAAGAAGTCGTGAGGTGGTGGGCATCTCTCTTGCCATAGCTTTCTGCGTACCGTGGTGGCCTATCTTGGTGGCATGTCGTAGGTTTGATCCCCGCACGGCACAAATATTTGTATGGCCTACAGATAGCTTTTCTGGGTCTGGGTGGTTTGTGTATGTGAGCTTAAATGTTAGTAAACGCAACCACAATACAGGACAAATTCCGTAGCTGCTTGTGAGAAATTCCTGATGGAACACTTTGCTCGACCTGGGAATTGAACTCAAGTCCTTTTGCTCAGCAGTCGCGCGTGTGACCACTAGACCAACGAGGCAGTTCGAGGGGACAGTCAGCAAGTAGCACCTCACATGCACACCTCCGAAAGACCTTGCGTTGCGCGGCCTCCCACTAGGTGGACCGTGCACCTGGTGAAGGTTGCGGGGATCCGCTGGATGCGAGACGGACGGGACCGGTCTATGTGTTGACACCTGGGGGAGGCCTATGCAGTGGACATCTTTCGGCTGAAATGATGATGATGATGAACTCGGGGTACTTCACGGAACGTCTAATTTTGATCTGCCATAAGAGTAGGTGACAACCTTCTTGTTCCGACTTCCGTTATACATCAATATTATAGGAGGACTTGACCAGTCACATTTTTTCTATTCAAGGCCTCGACGACCAATCAAAGTAGTAAAAACCAGTATAAGCAGATGCCCCATTGTTTGGATTATCTATACAAAGTAAGGTCAGATTAAACTGGACATGTACAGCTTGAGCGTGACTGTGTGTACTTGCCAAATAGCCGGGGGGCGTTGAGACAAGTTGTACTTATATGATAACTTCCGTTATCAAAGCATACCGAAACGTGTCTAAATATAAAGCTATAATTACTATTTAGGCTATAAATACATTTGTATTTAAACACTAGTTGTGTCCCGCGACCTTCACTTGCGTCAAATTGTTATTAAAATAAATACTACTTCCCTGTTTCAATCGGATTTTGTTAGGAACCAATTTCAAGGGTGTTCATTTTTTTGGACGGAACCTCAATTATTTTTCTTAAATAAAAGTAGCCTTTTAATACTACCAGTTTCTGACCAAGCACTAAAAAGTCCCGTCAGAATTGGTCAAGTTGTTTCGAAGATTGCAGGCCAGCATACAAACAGATAACGGGACACTTTTTACTGCGTTAGCATTCAGTAAAAAGTGTCCTGTTATTCTGAAATAACAAACATACACTTCAATGTTATTAATTTGTATAGATAATTATATAAACAGCCTTAGCCTACAGTTATAAAAATACTTGATATAAGTAGTTCGGAAACCGTTATTTTGGTAATTCTCTAATTGAATGTTGACATCGTGGACTAGACATGGTAGACCGGTTTTTTTAGGGTTCCGTACCTCAAAAGGAAAAAACGGAACCCTTATAGGATCACTTTGTTGTCCGTCTGTCTGTCTGTCTGTCTGTCAAGAACTTTTTTCTCAGGAACGCGTGGAGGTATCAAGCTGAAATTCATATCAAATACTCAAGTCTATGGTCTCTTGGAGCTGTGAAAAAATCAAACTTCTAAGTCAACGCGATCAAAAGATACTCCCGTTTATGCCGCAAATTTTCGACACTCGCAAGGGAATCAAAACCTACAGGGTACTTCCCGTGAACTCAGAATCTTGAAATTTGGTACGAAGCAACGTCTTATAGCATAGATAAAGGAATAATTACGAAAACCATAAATTTTTAGTTACATCAAGATACTCCCGTTTATGCCGCAAATTTTCGACACTCGCAAGGGAATCAAAACCTACAGGGTACTTCCCGTGAACTAAGAATCTTGAAATTTGGTACGAAGCAACGTCTTATAGCATAGATAAAGGAATAATTACGAAAACCATAAATTTTTAGTTACATCACATAATATATTTTTTTTACGGAACCCTCGGTGCGCGAGTCCGACTCGCACTTGGCCGGTTTTTTTAGGGTTAGGTCTGGTTTTTTGACCTAGGTCAAGCTGGTTTGTTTACCGACTAGATTTTTGTTGGTCGCCAATAACTGGAAACCACAATCCCTATTTAGGTTATCAACAGACAGCGTTGAGGAGGAGCTTTTTGAGGTCAGCAATAAAACAATACCCCAATCTGGGTGATCTCAAATATTTTATGGTTATAATATAATTTCTCGCTAAATTTATTGACCTACGACTGGTTTAGTATTAAAACATGCGTTGACTTGACTTTTGAGAAAACCCAATCTGGTCAAAATACCTATAAATAAAAAATATCTATTCTAATATTATTAAGAGGCAGAGTTTGTAGGTAAGTTTGAATGCAGGAGTTAATCTCAGAAATTACTGACCGTTTTCAATAAATTCTTTCACTGATGGAAAGCCACACTATTGCCAAATGCCGTAGAATAATAGTCGCGTGTAAGAACTGTGGATATGGCAGATCTGTAATCGCATTTGCTTTGAGCATCTTTTTTAAAAACTGTTTTTCTTTTGGTTCCAGGCACGATGGCAGTAGAAGCTCTGACGGACAGCCAGCTGTTCGAGGCGAAGCAAGGAGGAGACATCACGTTTATGGACATGGTGGATGAGGCAGAAAACCTGGGGGACTCGCAGATACAGAAGCTGTTCGCGGGGTCCGCGGTACTGCTCACCGGGGGGACTGGGTTCTTGGGGAAACTGGTCGTGGAGAGACTCTTGAGGTATGTAACCACCGACAGCGTTCAGACATAACATCACGCCTGTAATCCCCGCAGGGTTGGACAGAGGTGTACCTAATCGTAGGAATGTGCAGTAGAACTAGTGGGAATGATCCAATTGTACATCCACATTTCGCTAGTTTTGATTAAGTCTCATGTAATAGGGGCGAAGATTCCCGGATCGCCCATCAGGAATTTCTTAGTAGCAGTCACGTCCCTTTTTACACTGAACTCGAAGATGATGTGGATGTACTATTATGTGGATGTACTATTAGGTACTCCTGTGTCTAACCCTTCGGGGTTTACGCGCTTGATTTTATGTTATATTAAGTCACTACACTACGCTACTGAGCTGACGCATGGCCGGCCACGTGCACCGTATTACCACAGTAGTATTACTTAAAATTACATATTCTTACAAAGAAGGTTCTCGATCGTAATCTGGTTTAAATGAGAACCACTTTCTCAAACGCGCCAGTAATATTGCAATTATATTATGGTGTTGACGTAAAGTGACTATGGTTGCCAGGCAAAACCGGGTCGCAAGCTATACCAGTAAGACACGGTTGACGCAATTGTAACAAGTTTGAAGTAACGTGTGCCGAAATCATATTATTATCTAGGTGACCCTACAGACGTTGCCCTGACAACTATGAAACATAGCATAATAATTAGCCTATTATGTTCCCACGCTGATTTACTTGTCTTGCTGAATCGCCGATAAATTGTAATTGCTAAAATTTGTAGTCACTATCCGACGTTAGCAATAAGGAACCGCAGTTAGATGATAAAATTGTTTGACCCTGCAAAAGATAAACAGATAATAAAATTGTCATTAAAGACATATTCCAATTTATCTATCTGTAGGTAACTAAAAAGTTCCCAGGAGTAATCAAGAACAACAAAAACTTTTTAACAAAAAATAAAACCGACTTCAAAAAAAAAACACAAAAAAGTGAAAAATAAACTTTAGAAGAAAAACCAGTCTCTGAAGTCGGTGACTTTTGTTTGTTTCATTTAATTTTTTTGCCACCGACTTCAGAGATTCAGAGATTTCCTTCTTTTTAAAAGTCGGTTAATAAAAGTCGGTTAAAAATGCAATGAGAACAAGTTTCGGTTTCGTTAAGGATCTGTTAACACCAATTATTTAAAGCAAAATTTAATATGAAGCCGTGGATTTATGCAGATGTTACGAAGAAGCCGGTGCCTGCACATGAAGAAGGCATTTGCCCTGACTTTATATCACACGCGTGTAGTATATAAAATAACGTAATTATTATAATTAAGATGGTTCACACACAAACCATTGAAGATTTTCCTCATTGTGCCTTATTTGTTCAATTATAATTATGGTTTTACACTTTTATAGCATAAAATTTGATGTTATAAATATGCACATAATTAAAAATATAGGGGATATATTATATACAGCAAATGTATTTCAGAAGGTTCATTTCCGAGATATGGAATAGAGTTTATATAACTCCCGTACATAAATCAGGATCCAAGCACGATATTGAGAATAACCGTTAACGACAGATGGGTATTTCTATTTGTCCAACATGTCGAAGCTTTTCGAAAGACTTGTTCATGTCGAGATTCATTCCATATTATTATTACATAACATTGTAATAAAATAACAGGTTGGATTTATTAAAAAAAATACCTACAGAATGGTTTTCACCGATTTCTCTTGTACAATGACATGGATCAACCATTACAGGTAGAAGCTGTGTACTCAGACTTTCGAGAAGCTTTTGAAAAGGTGGATCATAAACTGCTTTAACAAAAAAATGCTTTTAACGGTATTCGAGGTGATTTACTTCGTTACTTTACATCGTATGTCACAAACAGAACTTTTAAAAGTAGTTTTTCAAGGTTTTTTCGACATCCATACATGTTACATCCGGAGTGCTTCAAGGCTGAATTTTAGGTCCTCTCTTGTTTAGACGAGTAGGTACATTGTTCTAAATGACAAATAATTATAAGTTTCTTACATTACTATTAATATCATAAACGGGATATTAACATGGTAAATATCCCGTTTATGATATTAATAGTAGTGTCAGTGACCATGTCAGTTTAAAAACTTATAGTTTCTTACATATTCCTAATACCCTGCTACGTCCCTAACATATTCCTTTTACCTCGTCCACATTTATACATCTGGTCATACACGCAGTATATTAACTTTCCCAGATATAATCTTCTTCTTTGCAATTCATTGCACATAATCATTAGGGTGGGTCACTTATGTATGGGGAAAAAAAAAAGTTTAGTTTTTAAATGGGCACAGCGACAAAACGGTGCTAAATGATGAGTGTAAACAGAATATGAAGTTTCATTGCAATCAGAACTTATCTTCTGCCTCCGGAGTCATGTGGAAATTGTCAACAAATATGGTAAAAAAGGCCTAACAGTTTTATATACAAAGAACACTCTATTTATAAATAAAAGTCTTTAATCGATAGTAAATAAAGGTTTATTAATGAGCAAACAAATTTTACAACAATAGGACGTCCTCCTGTTTTGGAATACTGTTAAAAATATAAAAGAACTAGCTTTTGCCCGCGACTTCGTTCGCGTGGAATAGTGACTTCCGGCAGATTTTTGGTTTATCTCGCGAAAAAAAAAAAAAAAAAAAAAACTATCCTATGTCCTTTCTCAAGTTTCAAACTATGTCTGTACCAAATTTCACACAAATCGTTTCAGTAGTTTAGGCGTGAAGCAAAGACAGACAGACAGAAAGACAGACAGACAGAGTTACTTTTGCATTTATAATATTAGTTAGGATTATTTTCCCTCGTTGAATAGTAAACAAACTAAGTGTAGGTGTTATAATTTCGGTGATGAACTGATTACCTATCCGTTTCTTTGTCTAAAATGAGTATTAACTGTCTATCTAATTACCTCCTCAAGTTTATAGCGTAGCTAGTTATGTAGTACTATATTAATTCTGTGGTGTAGGTAATTAGATTTTATCTGTATGTAATGTAACTTACAGTCAGTTGAATAAAAAATCGTATACAAATCAGATCAATAGTTTTGGCGTAATGTGATTCTAGACAGAGTTTTAATGTTGTAGATAGGAAGCTGTGTATAGGTTCCTGTGGGAATGACATATTTTCCCGAAGTAAAAAGTAGTCTGAATTTTGGTACCTTCCTACCCTCTAAGTTAAGTAGTGTGATGGAATGTCGCTAAGTTTGGATCCGAGTAAAACTGTTAAATAAAGACAGTTGCATCAAAATTTTATCATAAAAATTCCCTAAATTATGGCGCCTACCGACCCTCTAAGTTAGAAAAGTGATCAAATACTAACTTAAAGTCTTACTAACACTCAGTTAAAATCATTTCAGTAGCTATGGCGTCATGCGCTTCTTGACACGATCACGCTAGATTTCCTCACTAACTTAATTAGTTTTCTGCCTACTGCCTACGCCTTAAGTACGATAGCATGAATATTAATAGCCGATATCCTTTTCTAGGTTACTATCTATCACCTAACTAAACTTCATCAAAATCCGTTCAGCCGTTTAGGCATGATAGAGCAAAACTCCCAGCAAAAACCATAAAAAAATCACTAACTCAATTCAGTTGTCTGCCTACTTCCTACCCCCTAAGTACGATGACGTGATCATTTTGATCTTATATCCGTTTTTAGGTAACCATCTATTACCTTACTAAATTTCATCAAAATCTGTTCAGCCGTTTAGACGTGAAAGAGCAAAAGTCCCAACAAAAACGACTAAAAATCACTAACTCAATTTAGTTATCTGCCTACTGCCTACCCCCTAAGAACGATGGCGTGATTATTTATAGCCTATGACCATTTCTAGGTTATCATCTATCACCATACCAAATTTCATCAAAATCCGTTCAGCCGTTTAGGCGTGAAAGAGCAAAAGTCCCGACAAAAACGACTAAAAATCACTTACTCAATTTAGTTATCTGCCTACTGCCTACCCCCTAAGAACGATGGCGTGATTATTTATAGCCTATGACCATTTCTAGGTTATCATCTATCACCATACCAAATTTCATCAAAATCCGTTCAGCCGTTTAGGCGTGAAAGAGCAAAAGTCCCGACAAAAACGACTAAAAATCACTTACTCAATTTAGTTATCTGCCTACTGCCTACCCCCTAAGAACGATGGCGTGATTATTTATAGCCTATGACCATTTCTAGGTTATCATCTATCACCATACCAAATTTCATCAAAATCCGTTCAGCCGTTTAGGCGTGAAAGAGTAACAGACAGACAGACAGACAGACAGACAGACAGACAGACAGACAGAGTTACTTTCGCATTTATAATATTAGTATGGATAGTATAGTATATAGTATAGTATGGATAATTATTAAAATTAAGGGTTATATTGTGGCGAAATCTTTTTTGCTGTCGAATTTCGGCATCGCTTTTCTCGAGTCTATCTGAGCTTTGATAAAACCTTCTGTCATTCTTTTATTACATAAGGTGGCTGATGCTTCGGTCACAGCTTTAACTGCTCTTTCTACTTTTTCTTTTTGCTTGTGTGTGACACGTAAGGCGTAATAAATCCAAGTCTCCTTCTCCTTTTTGTTGAATAAACAAATGGAGATTTTCTTCGGTTACAGATTTTAATAAAAGTGGCTCAGTGATATTTTCTTGCAAATTTAAAAGGCCATAATATGTTAAAGCGTCAAAGTTTATCTTTGTTAACTGAAACATACGCAATTTTTTTGGTGTTTCTGATCTAGCTTTCAAAATTCGCCGTGCAGCTAATTCACGAACGTGTGGCTGGGGATCTGTCAACATTGCAAGCAATAAGTTTTCCGGGTGTGCGAAATAGCTGTTTCTTTGAATTACTGGGTCGATAACGGCTTTTAAAGTTGTTGGTAAATATCTGGTTAGCTCGATGAGTTAATACAAGTGTCGCGATCCATCTTTACAGCTAGAGTGAGTTGTTATGGAACACCAAATTGGAGCGTAAACCTTGACGATAATACGCTGCAAGAGTCTTTAGATTTTCAGAGGCAGTCTCTACTGACACATACAGACGGAGAATCCTGTTGGCACGAGTTAGCCATCGGGCATAGGACATTTTGCCTGGTGATTTGTTAGCTAAATCACTAGGAAATATGCCAGATGAAATTGCTTCGACTATCCTGTATAAATATTTTTGGTCTGTACTAATATCTTTAGCGGAGAGCTCCGGTAAGTTCGCTGGTATACGTTGAAACTGAGCTAGAGGTCGTGTTTCACAGTTCTCAAGTTCTTTTCCAATTGTCCCTGAAAATGTTTGTGGCCCGGACGTACTGCCATCAATGTGTTGAAAGAGATGTCTGAATGGCAGTTCATTCATATGCAACAAACAAATAATCCATTATAAAGGTCTAACCAATCTTTTTTTCTAGCATCCGTATAATACCGCCGTATTTGCCAACATTTACGTTTGTCCCATCACAAGCAATTGCAATCAAATGATCCATTGATACATCAGCTTTCGAGAAAAAGTTGGATATTTCTTGTTCGTTGTAGGCACTTTGCAGTGCCTGAAGCAGGTGTAATGTAACCTAAAAACTTCGAGTCAGGTTCTTTAATCAAAGAAATATGCTCTTCAAGTATTACGTCGTCTGTATTTTTTCCCTTCTTATTCACACATAATGAAAGTTTGATCTTTTCTCCCATCGAAGTATAGTGCTGGTATTTGTGTAACAGTTTGTTGTGAAATTATATTTTCTCGAGTTTTTTTCGTTCTCGGCGAAGTTTATTTTTGTCTATTACATGAGAAGTCGACGCATGTAGAACTGCTGATGCAGTTGCTGCTCCTGCCCTGTCTGAGACTCCAAATCTGTCGCACGTTTTCGATAGCAAAGGATACTTGCAAGTGTAGTTAAATATTAGTAAAGTAACATCAAAAATCTACTTTTTTTTAATAGTTCGATGACAGTCCGGAGGCAGTAAACCTTAAAATAATTCAATAAAACTTTACATATGAAGTAATGGTACCATTTAGCACCTTTTTAATGCTGAGCACATTTGAAAAACGAAAAAAAAAAAAATTGACCCACCCTAATAATCATGCGGTAACACTTGCCTTAAAGCTTTAAATGCGTAAGACAACTCCCATTGTTTTCTGCGTTTGCTTTACTTAAGGAAATCAACGTTTTTCCTTATTCTTATTGAGAGACATTTTTGACTGCCCCGGTCGTTTAGTAGTCGCAAGCGCGACTGCTGTGCAGAAGGGTCTGGGTTCCATTCCTGGGTCGGCCAAAATGTTATTGGGCTTTTCGATCAGAAAATTCTTAGTAGCCACGTAGTCTAGATTTGTGCGCGGTTAATGGCAATAGGCTCGCCCCTCTCTTGGCATATGCTAATGTGAAATAAAATAATTGAAATTAGAGTAGTAACTTAAACAAACTCAAAATCAAAATCATTGTATGCCAGGGTCAACATACCAACAGATAGTGGCCTCAGTAACTAAAAATGTTTATGATATAAATACTGATATAACTATATTTGTAGGAAATAGCTCAAAAATTAAAATAGAAGACATCACAAACTATGTAACTGAGTTGTTAAAGTTGAAGTGTCGGAAAATAATATTGTGTGCTTTTCCATACCTCAAAAAATTGTCAAGCAGGAAAAATAATTATATTCACATGCTAAACAGGCATGTTCATTTCTTAGTTGGTCACTATAGTGACAAACTTATTTACTTTGATACCAACAGTTTTGTTGATAGACTTAAGTTGACTCGGGGTAATGTGTATCTACCTATTAGTTGTAGACACAAAATAGCTAGGCTATTAGTTTATAATATTCACTCAGACATAAGTAGTATGTCAATGCGTAGTTCCATAATTAACACGGCCAATATTAGTAATTATACTAATAATTATTTTTACAATGTTTTAAATTTTTCTTTGGACAATCCTTGTGTAACTTTAGACGATTCTCGAGTGGGTTCCAATAGTAGTAGGATTTCATTGCCTGATAGCATGGGAGTCTTGGGACGCACTCCGGATAATTTAAACTAGTTAGTAAGACAACAGAAGATACTAATACCATTAGTGTTATACCAAACCATAACAATGTACCTTCTGGCTCTCAAAGACCTAAATGTAAAAAAGGGGCTAAGCAGAATGACTTGCAATTATTTCATCAAAATATTCAAGGTTTCTCTTCAAAGCAACTTGAAATTGAATTGTTTTTAGAAAGAACAAAGTTTGAAATTGTTTGTTTTACTGAGCATTGGTTAAGAGACTATGAGATGCTAATTAATTACGCAAATTACAGTGTGGGTAGTTGCTTTAACCGTAAATCTAAGATTCGTGGGGGTTCATTAATCTTAATTAAAAATTGTATTAAATTTAAAACTCGTAGTGATATTGTTAATCTATCGGTTGAATATAATATTGAACTGTCTTGTGTTGAGCTCGATAAGCATATAATAGTGTGCGTTTACAGACCCCCAAATTATCAAAACTACTCTATATTTGAGTCAGTAATGGAAGATGCTTTAGCAAAACTTGCTACTAGTCAGAAATCTCTAGTTGTCTGTGGTGATTTCAATGTTAATATTTTAGACAAAAATTCGAATACCAGTAGATTTTTACATCTTTTTAAATCATTTAACCTGTTAAACGTGTTTTCAGAACCAACCCGAATTACTGCAAATTCTGCTACATGTATTGATAATGTTTTTTGTGGTTGTGAATACTTGGATAAATCCATTGTAAATTACCTACCTTCTGATCACAGCGGTCAATCCGTAGTTTTCGAGTCCTACACACCAGTACAAAAAATACAAATGACATCTAGACAAATAACACCCAGCAATTTAAATAAGTTTAATGATAATTTAATTAGTAATTTAGGCATTCCAAGCCAAATTATTGACAATGTAAATCTGTTTTATGAGGAATTCTTTTCGGTGATTCACACCGAGTTCAATAATACCATAAAAACGAAAACTAAATCTATTTGCCCTAAGTTTATGTTCAGTGACTGGGCAACAAAGGGCATTAGGAAAAGTAGGGAGCGATTGTTTGAGCTGTACGGTCTTAAGCCTTACATTAACTCTGAAACTTTTAATAAATATTGTAGTGTATCAATAAATACCGACACGCCTTACTGGTGGGGCGGGCAGTGGTGGGGTGCGGTCGAGTGAGTCGTTGCACGGACCGCACACTCTCTACTGTTCGGCCGGGCGAGTAAGTCGTGCGCGTTCAAACCAAACTGTGTTATTTTACTAAATCCCCTACGTACCTAACAACCTAATAGTGACCTGTACAAGTGGCGACCTTGCCAGGATACAAAATAAATAAGGTACGTGCCGAATTTAAATAACACTGAGTGTTAATAAAGTAACCAAGAGGTAAATCGGTAGCAAATCAGTTTCAATGTATATTCATGTTTTATAAATAATTATTTAGTTTTAAATTTAACCTTAAATTGCATTAAGGCAGTCCTTGAAAAAAAAAAGGATTATAATGTTTGTAGACTGCTATTAATATGTTGAACGTAGTCGTTACTTCAAAACGGAACTGATTTAGTTACATTGATTGGTACCTAAACATTCGTGTACTAATACTTACAACAAACGTCAATGACGAATGCTTTGATTATTGGCAGAAACAAATTGGAGTGTTGTTAGCATTGATTTATTGACTGGGCGGACTGCGTGATAAAATGACGCCTTGAACTTGGTCCCAAATAGGTCTTGACTAAACCGAAGTTTGAAAGAAAATTAAAATGAAAAATTAAAATTTTTTTTATTAACATTTTAATGAAAGCTTTATTTAATTTCTTTATACCTCGATAATACCACGCCACGCCGCTTATACAAGGTTACGTTTACGAGCAGCCTGATTAGTTCTTAAGGATGGCGTTAGTGTTTCTCTGTATGGGGATCGCATCGAGCAAAATGTTCGGACGACCGTATCTTTAGTTTTTATATCAATGGTTGTTAATGCGGTGTGGTTGTGTCAATACTAAGTTATGCATTTTGCACATTATAACGATATTTTGGGTTCAAATTGAAGGCGGCTGTTATTTAATTATGATTGTAACGAAGTTAGACCATGATTCTTATTATACGGTGAGGCTCTTTATGGTTGACAATTATATTTGCGTTCTTGAGTAATCTTGGATACCAGTGATAGACATGCTGTTTATCCAAATTAACACTTTTAATCTGTCAATAATCAAAGTTAACATTGTTGTTAGAGGTAGTTTGCTTATGCAGACGGTACCTAAAGATCTCGTAGGTATAAATTTCGGTCCAAATGGACTGGGATGAAATACAATCAGATCAAGAGGTAGTTTCAATAATTTGGAACGGTACCTAAATGGTCTGGATTCATTAATTTGGAACAGTACCAAAATCAGTCCAAAAGTCCAAATGGATTGGGATGAAATACAATAAAATTTAAAGGTAGTTTCAATAATTTGGAACGGTACCTAAATGGTCTGGATTCATTAATTTGGAACAGTACCAAAATCAGTCCAAAAGTCCAAATGGATTGGGATGAAATACAATAAAATTGAAAGGTAGTTTCATTAATTTGGAACGGTACCTAAATGGTCTGGATTCATTAATTTGGAACAGTACCTACATGGTCTTGTATAAATAACAGTCCAAATGGATTGAGATGAAATACAATACCTACCTAAAATTAAAAGGTAGTTTCATTAATTTGGAACAGTACCTACATGATCTTGTATAAATAACAGTCCAAATGGATTGGATGAAATACAATAAAATTAAAAGGTAGTTTCATTAATTTGGAAAGTTACCTAAAGAGGTACTTCCATTAATTTGGAACGGTACCTAAAGAAGTAGTTCTATTAATTTGGAACGATACCTAAAGAGTTAGTTCTATTAATTTGGAACGGTACCTAAAGACGAAAGTTACATCGTCAGAGGTAGTTTGTTATCAAACGGTACCTAAATGAGCTTGTATAAATACTGGGATATAATACAATAAGATCAAGAGTTATTTCGATTAACTCGAAACGGTACCTAAAGAAGGAAATTACCCCTTCCATCCAGGTAGACCACAAGTATGTCGCACATACGACCTCAACAGTCGTTGGACTGTGTCGGTGACCTAGTTTCAGTTGGTTTACGTTGGGAAAAAAACGTGCACCAGAGTCAGACCTGACGGCTACCAAGTTACCACACTCAGGTGGCCTTAGGGCAATAGAGCTTGACTCTTACTCATGGGTCGGTTAACCCTTCCAGAAATATCAAATAATTTGGTATGTTATAATTATTTGCTTTTTTATCATCAGTCCAAAACTACTAAGAGGACCTTGTGGCTTAATAATATCTGCCACTCAGGTCGATCTTTAGGTTAAGCCACGCTTGCCTTGATTGGTCTGTGAATGGGTTGATCGCCCATTACATATCGTTTCCTCCGTGCCTCGGAAAGCACGTTAAGCTGTTGGTTCCGACTGCCATTTAGATCTTTGGCAGTCTTTACGGGTGGTCAGTGACCTGAAAGTCTGACAACCAGTCTTACCGGAGGGCACCGTATTACCTAGTATTAGCTGTCTTGTGGAGATCAAATAAGCAGTCTATGTAAAATACTGGTATTCAGCTGCATCCGGTTAAACTGGAAGCCGACCCCAACATAGTTGGGAAAAGGCTAGGCAGATGATGACTGGTAGAAACTACTAGTGGTAATAATTATGTATTTACTGTTGCTATCAACAAGCTCGATGAATATTTGCCCCCTAAACAAAGTCGTGTTTATAAGCGTCACTTGTTGAGGCTCATCAAATAATAAAGTGTGAGAAAATTTACAAGTTTCTGGTCAGACTTGGACATCTGAGCTTAAAAGTAAATTCATGTGTGCGTTGTGGTGGCAGTCATTCAACTGATACTAAAGTTGTCCAGCCCGAGATAAGAATTGTCTCAAGTGTGGGATTTTTGAATATTTTCAAAACAGTGTAAGACTAAGGCGCTGTGTTGAAATTGAGATGTAACGTCATTCTCAAAGACAATGGTGTCCTTGCTGAAAATCAAGTAATATCTAAAAAAAGGAGATTTATGGCCTACGTTAGTCTTAATACCTTAACCGTTCTAGGGTCTATTGACTCTAAACAATTGGTAACAGTTTTTGTAGAGCCAAAGCCAAATTTTATATTGTAAAAATGGGACTAGAAATTTGCTAGGGAAAGACACCGCCAAGTGCCAATGCAGTCTATGGTGTGTTCCCTAAAATTAAAGATGATCTAATTCATATTCTTATAGATAAATTAATTTAACCAGTTGCTCAGCTTTATCGAAGAGTATACCCTAACGGGACAGCGTTAGAGTATAAAATTAATAAAAATAAAAAGACCAAGAGTTTGTTGAGTTCGACACTATATATACCCAGTATAGGCCCATCTAACTGGATCCCTCCATTGGTACCTGTTTGAAAAGCAGATTTACCATTATGAAGGTACAAATAGCAAATGTGAAAAGATAACAATGTTCTACTAAATGATGCAAAATGTGCATTAGAGTTCATCAAATTGGTTTCTCGGTCATCAGTTCATCACTTATCTTTGTTTAAGGACAATTTACTGTTGCGCGAAAATAAAATCGGATCATAAAGCGAGGTCAAATATTTTAGCAGCTGCTCAGAAGGTCACTCGAGCATAGTAGTCATGGAAATAATAATAATAAATTTATTTTTTCTCATTTATACACAATAATCATACAATGTCAAATGTCTACATAGAGACTGGTGTCTGTTTTAGGTAGAACCTGTATTACAGATCACCAGGCTAACCCTCCGTCGGACATTTCTCATAAGACATAATAATTATAATTAAATGAACAAAATTAAATGAGTATAAACAATTCAAATAAGTAAATACAAATGAATTAAATTAAATATAAATTAAATTACAAATAAATCAAATTACAAAAGGTCTAACTGCAAATAAAGTAAATTGCGAATAAATTAAATCAATTACATTTTCAATTAGAGATAGAATAAAAATTTTACAAATCACATAAAACATTATGAAAAAGGTAAAATAAAATAAAATTTAAATATATAAATAAGAGTAAAATGAGACTACGTTCCAAAGTGTAGTGGCCCAAAATGAACAGAGATGCTGAACATTATGTAAGAGCGTGTAACGGTTGCACTCTGGTTCCAGACTCTAGTTTAGAGATAAGCTGGCTTTTATTGTAGCTGGATTTTAATGTCAGGTTGTCTTTGCATAATACTTTAAAATGTGTTCCCGTGGAGTTTCTTGTCCATTCTTCTCCACGAAGACTAGGGACCTAGCGAATGGAATCGAGTTTGATGTAGTTGACAAGACCAAAAGAAATAAAATGAATAGTCTTGTATTTTGTGCTTTTACTTCATGAACACGGTAATAACCAGTAATCATCCTGACACTCAAAGTTCATTAATTGTTGGATATTGATACATATACATGTACTCTTACATAGTCTTACATCTAGGTACTTACAGATGGACCTAGAGACAAAGTTAGTAAAATTGGAAGAGCAAAGGAATCTAGTAGAGAAATTGGTGGAAAAGTATAATATGTTAAAAATACAATAAACAAGGAAAACAAGTTGTCCACCTCATTCAAGGATGCGACACATACAGTGATTAATAAATAAAAGAGAGATGTCGAAATGGTAAATGGTGATAGTGGACAACAGTTACTTATAACATTTAGAAGTACATTTGGAGAGGGTTGAAGCAAAGTGGAAAGTTTGCACAAATGAGGATGATAAATCTTCAGGAAATAATGGCACTTTCGATAACAAAGTGTGTGACGAAAATTAATAAGTTAATTGTTTTACAGATCATTATTAAAAATATTTGATGATTGTTCTGTTATAAACTGTTTTGTATTGGATAGTACTTATACGAAATAATGTTATTTTTCCAATTTTGTAAAAGGTAGATGTAGTGTATCAATAAATACCGACACGCCTTACTGGTGGGGCGGGCAGTGGTGGGGTGCGGTCGAGTGAGTCGTTGCACGGACCGCACACTCTCTACTGTTCGGCCGGGCGAGTAAGTCGTGCGCGTTCAAACCAAACTGTGTTATTTTACTAAATCCCCTACGTACCTAACAACCTAATAGTGACCTGTACAAATATGTTGCAACTTACTCTAAAATCTTCAAAAACGCTTGCAAAGTAGCTAAAGCCTTATTCATTAGCAACAAGATTAAATCCGCCGATAATAAAATAAAGACGGTTTGGAAAATTATCAATAGTGAAACGAATAGAAATAAAAAAATTAATAATGATATCACTCTAGAGACTTTTTTTTTTTTTTTTTTTTTTTTTTTTTTTGGTGGGTGGAAAATCATCGAATAACCCCCCCCGCTCTTGGGCAGAGCGAAGGGGAGTGTCAGACTTCTACTGACTAAAAACCAACCCATGTTCCCTCTTCCTCGCCCTTGTGTCGGAGCCGCGGTAACTTTTCGATATCCGCAGCCCCGACGGGCGTCGGCCCTTGCGGGCCCCTCCTTGCTGACATCTCTTTGAGGCGCGCGTGGAACACGTACGCGCCGCCGACACGGTCTGTTGCCGTCATGACGACGGCCGGACGGCGAGCTAGCCCGCTCTAGAGACTTCACGTGGCCTTTTAAATTCTAAAAACGAAGTTGCTCAAGAATTTGTAGATTTCTTCACTAGTATCCCACTTAAGACTACTGAGACCTTAAATTCATCACCCTTGCTTTCTATTGAGTTACTTAGAGCGAACGTTTCAGCCTGCCCGGTTGAGTTTCAATTTAAACATATAAACCCCATAGCAGTCATTAAAGCTTTTAAGGAAATTAAAGTCAAATTAACCGAAGATCTATGGGGACTGTCGATTAAAGTTTGTCAAGCTATTATTGAGACTGTAGCTCCGTATTTAGCCTTAATATTTAATTTATGTGTGGACCAGGGAGTCTTCCCGGACCTTATGAAATACAGCAAGGTAATACCACTTTTCAAATCCGGTGACAGTAAAGACACTAATAACTATAGACCCGTATCCGTTTTGCCAGTTTTCAGCAAGGTGTTTGAAAAGGTAATGCTTAATCAAATGCTCATCCACTTTAACACCAATAAAATCTTACATGAGAAACAGTATGGTTTCACCAAAGGACGTTGTACGACTGACGCCGGTGTCACCTTATTAAAACATATATTTACTGCTTGGGAAGAGTCACAAGATGCCATAGGGATCTTCTGTGACCTCTCGAAAGCATTTGATTGCGTCAACCACGAAACCCTTCTCAAAAAGCTTGAACATTACGGTTTAGGGAAACTTGCGCTCAGTTTAATGAAATCGTATTTAAACGATAGACATCAGCAAGTACAAATAAATGGTGTCAATTCAACGGGCTTAAAAGTAAGTATGGGTGTGCCACAAGGTTCGATATTAGGTCCCTTTCTCTTTTTAGTCTATATTAATGATCTACCCCATTTATTTAAAAACCAACCTGAAATGGTATTGTTTGCTGACGATACTTCTTTAATATTTAAGGTAAACAGACGTGCCACAAATCTTGATGACGTAAATAACGCCCTACTGCAGGTTCATAATTGGTTCACTGTCAATAATTTGGTCTTGAATGGGAAAAAAACGAAGTGCATAAGATTTGCTCTACCAAATGTCAAAAGTACTGATTGTGGCATAGTATTGAATCAAGAGACACTAGAATTTGTCGATGAAACTGTTTTCTTGGGGATAACGATTGACTCGAGGCTACAGTGGGGTCCGCATTTAACATCTCTTGCAGGACGGCTGAGTTCAGCAGCATATGCTGTTAGGAAAATCCGCCAATTTACTGACGTAGATACCGCGAGACTAGTCTATTTTAGCTATTTTCATAGTGTTATGTCATACGGTATTTTACTATGGGGACGGGCTGCAGACATCGAGTCTATATTTATTCTGCAGAAAAGAGCTATTAGAGCCATATATGGTCTACGAAGGCGCGATTCTCTGAGAGAGCTGTTTAAGGAAATTAACATCATGACAGTACCTTGTCAATACATCTATGAAAACATCATGTACGTTAGGAAAAATCTGCATTTGTTTAGTAAAAGAGGTGATAGACACCACTATAATACGAGAAATAGGGACCAACTAGTTCAGCCAGGTTTCAGGCTAGCTAAAGTAGACTCATCTTTCATGGGGTACTGTTTAAAATGTTACAATAAAATACCCCCTCACATTCTTCAACTGAGTGAGACGAAATTTAAAACTTGTGTAAAACGCACACTATGTAGGCAAGCATACTATAAGTTGGGGGATTACATTGATGATAAAAATGCTTGGCTCAATGCTGGTCCTGCTCCACAACCTTAGGGGCAAATAAATCGACTATCATGTGAAGTTAGTGTAGAGGCTGCAGAAGATTGTAAAAATATCTTTGCATTGTATAGATTCAATGTCTTAATATTGTATAATTGCTTGGCACATGTGTGAGTACTATGTACTATAAAGCCACTTTTTACATTTAGTTATAATATAACTAAATGTAAAAAGTGGCTTTATAGCCACCAGGGCAACGTCACTAAAATATTATTTTAGTGACGTTGCCCTGGTGGCTGGGAGAATGTCATGCTCACTCAAATGTCTCGCTGATGGTGGCGGGTGTGTCGGATCATTTAGTTCCCTTCAAAATGGTTGAGTTAGATGGTGCTGATCCATGCGTCATGTTCGTGAACGGGCGCTGTCAGTGGAGACTGGTCATTCCTTAGTTGCCATGGTGTAGATTTTTTTTTTTTTGATTTGTTTATTACATCTTTACTCTGGACGCTCTTAACTTGCACGTCTTGCTACATAGTTCTCACATAATATACCATCTCAACATAAATGATATAATGTACCAAGATTTTGTAACAAATTCTGATTTAAAAGAGTGTCCATGGAGTTTCTTGCCCGTTCTTCTTCATGAGATCTACGTTAGGGAACTGGCAACTGCAGTACTTTCACAAGTTATTATGCCTTGTGATTGTGACTGTAGCGTAGGAGTGCAATGCGTCGTTTCGGGAGTTGCTGCGTCGGGCTGCGCGGCGCCGGATGTTACCGCCGGCGAGTGCTGTGGGTGCGGGGGCGCGCGGCGGCGCGTGCCGTGGCGGCGGGTGCGCGGGGTTCCGGGTCGCGGAGGGGCGGTTGCACGTTGCGGCGTGCATTTGTTGTTCCGTGATTCGGGGTCTCGAGCATTCGCTGTTGCGGTTTGCGTCGCTGCGTGCTTTCGTGCTTGCAGTGTTCGTTGTTGCGGGCATTCGGTGGCGTGTGGTTCGGCGTGGTGGCTTTCGGAATGACGTATTGCACTCGTAGTTTCGTTTTTTTTTGTGAAATGTTCTTCTGACATTCAAAAGTGCCTGTAATGGCTTAATTGAAATAAAGAATTTGAGTTTGAGTTTGAGTTTGAAACAACGAGAAACATCCTTATTGCTAAGACAATGACATAAACGTGTTGTGTTGGTGTTGTGAATGTCAAGTACGTAAAACATACAGCTGACTGTACAAATATTACGTAATATGCTTTTTAGGGTTCCGTACCTCAAAAGGAAAAAACGGAACCCTTATAGGATCACTTTGTTGTCCGTCTGTCTGTCTGTCAAGACCTTTTTTCTCAGGAACGCGTGGAGGTATCAAGCTGAAATTCATATCAAATACTCAAGTCTATGGTCTCTTGGAGCTGTGAAAAAATCAAACTTCTAAGTCAACGCGATCAAAAGATACTCCCGTTTATGCCGCAAATTTTCGACACTCGCAAGGGAATCAAAACCTACAGGGTACTTCCCGTGAACTCAGAATCTTGAAATTTGGTACGAAGCAACGTCTTATAGCATAGATAAAGGAATAATTACGAAAACCATAAATTTTTAGTTACATCAAGATACTCCCGTTTATGCCGCAAATTTTCGACACTCGCAAGGGAATCAAAACCTACAGGGTACTTCCCGTGAACTCAGAATCTTGAAATTTGGTACGAAGCAACGTCTTATAGCATAGATAAAGGAATAATTACGAAAACCATAAATTTTTAGTTACATCACATAATATATTTTTTTTACGGAACCCTCGGTGCGCGAGTCCGACTCGCACTTGGCCGGTTTTTAATGTACTCTAACTTGTAACTTGTAACCTTCAAATGAGGTAAAAACTCACTAATCTGTTAGGTTTTAGGTTTCCGGTAAACGACTTTAATTCAATAGTTCGTTGTAGTTTGCCGTCGGACAGCAAAGTCATAGGTCTGAAGTTCAAGCCCACCACGTAGGTAGGTCATGTTTGCTTCGATGAAGGAAAACATCGCGTGATGAAACCAGTGCGAATTCGTACCCGGTTGATGGCAATAGGCTCGACCCCTTTGACCGGGACTTAAACGTAATGGCTAAATGTTGTTGTGCTATTACGAACACCTTTGCTTAACTCTTCGGCGATTGATCCTCAGATTCTATTTATATTTGAAACCGTATATTATCGTTATTAAGGACATGCAAGGAGGGGGGGTGAACGAATGTGACTATAAAGGTGCTGGATATTAATGTTGACGGATAGAGAAGGAAAGGAAGGCTAATAGCATCCATCTTTTCTTTAGAAAAGAGCAGTGAAATGAAAAAGACAGCAGTAAAAGATGCCGTGACGTCTGACTGGGGAGAATGGAAAAAGAAAACGTGTTGCAACGATCTCAATTAAATTGAGACAAGGGCAGGAAGATGATATCTACTAGAGTTTCGCCACGCTCACTTGCAACTATGTCACACCACGCTCGATTATAATTCAGCTCATCTAGAAGGAGGTGTGTACACTTGTACAGTGTACTGTAGTGGTACTGCGACGTCAGCTGTTGATTTATATAACAGCTTGATTGTTAATGAGCTCTGGCTCGTGTTCGTCCTCAGCACGTACAGCGGCGGCCTTGGTTGCGCAAGCGGCCGGTGCTACTGTGTGCCCAGTGCCCACTATAGCGACGAGTTCTTTATTGTAGTAAATGGGCCAACTTTGTTAAAAAAAACTATTCAAAAACGAAACTAACAAGAAACTATAAAATGGCATCAAAAAACTGCTCCTCAACGCTGTCAGCCGGTAATGTGCCCAAAAGACTGGCGGCATTGCCACGATGTTTGGCATCACTAAACCTCTGGCCAAGGTAAAAGCCTGCCTTGGTTCACGAGAAGCGTCAACTACACGTTTTGAGATTTCCTTGAACAGGATATATAGTGAGCACTCAGACCCCACGGCCCCAGAGTTTAGACCCCAAACGGTTCGAAAATATAGTTATTATGTTTTTGCCTACTCTTCACTTGAATATTGTCCTGAGGATGAGATCGGTGAAAGAACGAGCTAACCCAAAAGAAGCTTAAATAGATTAGACGCAGACAAAGAATTCCACTTCTTGACTGTGTGCATAATAAGAGATCGATCGAAGAATCGACATGGTATGGGTGATACTGGTGGAGTGAGCTCGAGGACACCCTCACTGTACTCAGAAGTATTCTCTAAAAGGTATGCAACTTTGCAGATTTGCAACTTTTGATGGGCCAATCTATAAAGCTCGGCCACCACCGCAAAGTCACCAAAAGTCACCGCTTAATAGAGTTGAGTGTGGCTTATCGGTATTTAGCTAAGCTATGCCAAAGGTAACATACTGCATGTCGGACCGGTCTTGAGTTTTATTAAATACACCGTGTCCCGGATGATGTAGGTACACACGGCTACACATCAAGCTATACAAAACCAGTTAATCTTGACCTCACTTTACTAGATATATTCGCACAATGAAAGATCAGATTATACTGGTTTTGTATAGCTTGATGTGTAGCCGTGTGTACATAGAACTTCGACGACTATTCAATTAAGAGGTTTAAGGTAAAAATAGCAATCTCTCACGGTCGGGAATGTTCCCGTTGTTAAACTTATGCTAAGTGACCGCAACTCATCACTTATGTATCACTTGAAGCTTTAAAGTAACTGAACTGAATGATAATGCCCTCGAATTATAATGAAATCGTCTACTTTCCGTGTCTGTATATTACAGTTTGAGTTTTTGAGTTTGAATCAAATCTATTCCTGCCCAATAAACAAACTACCAAACAATGGTGTATACGAGTATTGTCTTACGTCTTACGAACAGACAATAAATGTCACGTTTCGTTTTATAATAACAAGTAAGTCCACGCAGACGAAATCGCGGGTACAACTAGTGTCTAATATTATTGCGGTAAACATTCCTTTTGCTTTTCGTGAGATGTTTATAAACTGCTGGGAATAACCATTCCTATTAGCGTATGTAAGTGACCTACTTAGCCGTACAATGGTACATTTATCGTAACATCACACCTGTAATCCCCTGGGGGTTAGTCACCGTTGTACCTACATGCACATTTTTGGCAGTTGTTTAAGTTTTTAAACGGTTTTATTTAGCTCACCCCGTTTGTTTTATATTTATTATTCTTGGGTCAAATTTAGTCATTCAAATTTCACCCTCTTCCTGTCAACCGATTAATCTGAAATTTTGTATACACTTTGGATTTTGGTGACAATACAATTATGTTTATTCATTATCATTATAAATTCAAGATGGCCGCCGCTACAAAATGGCGGATAATTTATGTTTTATTAATCCCATCAATATGGGTATCAAATGAAAGGGCTCAACAAGCAGAATACAATATACTATAAAAACCGGCCAAGAGCGTGTCGGGCCACGCTCAGTGTAGGGTTCCGTAGTAATAATTCTTTTTTTGTTTGAAATACGGGCCAATGAAGCTTGACCTCTGGATTGTATAGGCGCTCATACGATTCAGGGACCAAATTATATTGGTTAACTGCAGTTTCCATCTGTTGTTTCCATCCAAGTTCAAAATAATTTTCCTAGAAAGTCCTTACCCTAGTAGCATTTTTTGTTGGCATTTAGTTGGGCCACATACAGAGGTATGTGGCCCAACTAAATGCCAACAAAAATGTATGTGGCCCAACTAAATGCCAACAAATGCCAACAAAAATGCTACTAGGGTATAAAGTTCTACTTTTCAGATTTTTTTCGTATTTTCTAAACTTATGGTTCAAAAGTTAGAGGGGGGGGGACGCTTTGTTTTTTACTTTTGGAGCGATTATTTCCGAAATTATTGACATTATCAAAAAATGATTTTAGTAAACCCCTATTCATTTTTAAATACCTTTCCAACAATATATCACACGTTAGGGTTAAAATTAAAAAAAAAATCACTTCCCACTTTACATATAGGGGGGCTACCCTAATAAAACATTTTTTTCCAATTTTTATTTTAGCACTTTGTCGGCGTGATTGATACACATATTGGTACCAAATTTCAGCTTTCTAGTGCTAACGGTCACAGAGATTAAGCGAGGACGGACAGACAGACAGACATGGCGAAACTATAAGGGTTCCTAGTTGACTACGGAACCCTAAAAATTGAAATCCAAGATGGCGGCCGCTACAAAATGGTGGATAACGTAGGTTTTATCAATCCCATCAATATGGGTATCAAATGAAAGGGCTCAACTAAATAAAACCGTGGGGCACATTAAGTCGATAATTTGTAGACAATTGACGTGCCCCATGGTTTTATTTTAGTCTAGTCTATGCATATGTTTATAATTCCCACGACTGTATCTATTTTATTATTTTTTGGTTTTTAGTATACATTTATCTTACACATTGCAATGTATGTTTAACATAAAACCGTTTAACTTAAAAAGTTTTTTTTAAACTGGCATGGTCACTAACACTGAAAACGCGATATTTACCATGATTACTTTTTGTTTTGAGCTCCTGATATTTCGGCGCTGTTACAAGCACCATGATCACGGATATCCGTGTTCGTGTATCCCGATCTCAGTGTTATTAATAGAGTTATGTTTAAGTCCCTAGTAGCAAGGAGCAAGCGTCGTTATAGGTAAAGGGTATCATATTACCCAGTAATAACTAGGGTGTGGAGGTCCGATAGACAGTCGCTCCATTTAAAATACTGGTACCTATTAAGCTGCAACAAAGTTAAGAAACAGGCTGGGCAGTTAATGACTGACATAATTATCTGATCTGCCCTACTCTTGCTGGATCGGTGTAATTATAAACTATTAGGTATTTTATGGTTTCTTATTAGACTTACTGCATTAATGTACTCAAGTTACGTTACATGAATGCACTCAGTACTGCAATCTGTCTGTCAGTCCGGTCCGTCGAATGCGCGCGGCATATCAATCATGCGCGTAATCTCGATCAGGACACGCCATACTCGTGCCATACTGCTACCTGCTAGTCACTGCCTGTAGTTGCGTAGGTACTATATACTTGTACTGCCGTGGTATAACTAAAATGCCGTTATCCAACATCTGGTCGATTTTCAACTTTTGATACTATATTAATGAGAAAAAAAAAATCTATCGATCTGTGTTTGCGAATTTTTTATATCTTGAATAGTTTTGGAAATAATAATTATAAAAATGCCGTTAAGTGCATATTTCTCACGTGTGAAATAAGCAAAAATAACGTTAAGTAACTCTGTGAGTCTATAAAGCCACTAAAGTTCATTAACTCATATTTTTATCACAAAAAAATTATATGGTTACTTGTCTAGATTGCCGTTAGCAGTCTTTTGTACACTACAAAGCGGTTAAGATACTATAACTGTTTTATAGGTATTCTTTTTTTAATAAAGGAGTTCGCTTTTTTTAAACTATAACGTCGTTAATTGAAAATGTTAGACTTAAACTTGACTAACGATGTTTAACGGCATTATTGCTTCATATTTGAGATACTTATATTTTAACTTAACGTACGTTACAAGCCCGTAGCGGCATTTTCAAACCTAAACAAAAATGTATTGCCCGTCATTATTAGACTAAAGCGACGTTATCTGACACTAGTACACTACAAAGCCGTTAACTGATCTCGCGCGGGGCGGGGGACACCGGCTACGTAACGATCCTGTACCGAAATCAAGCTGTCGGGGTGAAACTAGTGCATCGCCAGGAGCTTGTGGGTAAGGAAGTGTGTCGCTCCAGGTTTGATCCCCCCAATTTTGCAACGATTGCGATATGGCGAACCATTAATTTCCATCATTTGTGTCCCAAAGAAGGATTCAAACATCCACTCCAAGAGCTTATTTAAAAAATATTGTTGTGGTATGTTTCGTACGTAAAAGTTATGATCTTATGAATATAAAAATAATTTCGATGATGCATCTTATACAACTCTTCGTTTCATGAACAATAGATATTTAAAAACCCACGGACAATGGTATTTAAATATAGAACTGAACCGAAAGGTATCGAACCTAAGAAGGAAAGCAGATTTCTTTAAAAACCTATCGAACATAATTCCCCCTCACAAATTGTTATTTTGGAAAAACTTGCCAAAAAGCGAAAATGAGCATTCCGGTACAAGTTCTGATTAGAATAATAATATAGAGTAGTGTCAGTTTATTGAGACTTATTTAAAATAGTTAATAATTTTTAATTTTGTAATGTAACTGTGATACGATTTTGAATAAATAAATTGCCCTTTATTTTCTGAATTACATCTTGTTTTTTACTGTAAAGTTGTTACAGAATGTCGCTTAATTCAGTGTTTCTTTTGGCAAAGGCCTCCTCTAGCTCCTTCCATTGCTTTCTGTTTCGAGCCACTCTCCTCCACTTGGGGCCCGCTGTTTGTTTCAGCTTATCTTCTCATCTCTTTATCTGTTTCCCCTTGCTGCGTTTACTTTCCCTTAGATACCGGTCCGTTATTATTTTACTCCATTTCTCTGTGTTTGCTCTCATCATGTGGCCAGTCCATCTCCATTTTTGTTGGTCAATCCTGTAGGGCTATTGCGTATCTTTTTAATGTCAGTGGCTATCATAAGTGTCCATAGATTAACTGGAAATTGGTTATGGTTTGATACATTTTTTTCTTAAAAAATCACCATTTGACAGTTATTTGATACACTTTAAGTTATCCACTGTCATCAAAAGATATGCAATAGCCCTTCTGGTCAAGATGTCTTGTAGATTAGTTCTTGCTCTCAATTGTTCATTTCTTACATGATTTGCTTTGCGTATATTATTTGTCATGCTCCGTTCCATGGCTCTTTGGCAGTACTGCAGTTTATTTCTGTGCTGTTTTGACAGTGCCCATGTTTCGCATCCGTATGTTTTAAATGGTAGTATGCACATATTTAAAAAAAAACTCTTAACAGCCATTCCCAAGTCTCTGGATTTCATGACCTCTTTTAATGACCAATACTTTCTCCAACCACTTGCTATGCTTGTGTTGATTAGTTATTTGGTCTTATGGTGATATAAAGTGGCCAAGATATATGTATTCATCAAGAGATTCAATCCCACCCCGGATTGAATCTATCAGTGTCGGTTTTTTTCTGAATTGGTCCACATTTTTTTTTTGTGGTTATGGACAATTCTTTCCTACAACTCTCAAGACTTTCCTTGCTTAAAGCTCCAGATGACTTGGGTTTTCCTCAAATACGACTAAGTCGTCTGCGAATCTGAGGTGATTTAGTTTCTGACCATCGATGTTGAGACCCAGATGAGACCCATCCAGTTTCCGGAATATATTTTCCAGTTCTGCGGAGAATTATTTGGGTGACATTGGGTCACAATCGTCTGACGCCTCGTCTCACTTCAAAATCGGGCCCCGTCTGTTCTGACTGTATTTTTGCTTTACTGTTTGAGTAATATAGTTTTGATAAATTCGATATGAATTCCAGGTATGCCTTGAGTAACCAGACTTTCCCACGATTTTGAATACTGTGTTTTTGAGAATATATATATTTTATCAAGAAGGCTTTAATAAATGTAGATAAAAGTTATAACTAGAATTTAATTATGGAATATTATTTTTTGTTTTTCAGGTGATGATTGTTTTTAAATGATACTAGAAATATAAAGTTTTGAGTTCAAGAAGAAGATTAGAATTAGTTTTGATTGTTTGTTATATCTCAGGTTAATTGAAAGACTGAAGTTTGTCTGTAATTTTTGTTTTATGTTATCTTATTTTAAAGTACAAGTAGTACATAATTATATTATAAATAACTGATGTGATTTTAGTGTTATTCCACAGAACAGAAAGTTCCTAAAAAATCTAGTTATAAGCAAAGTTTTGTGAAAGTTATAAGTTTAAGCATAACTACATATTATTTGAAATAAAATAATATTGAAATAAAATAATATTGTCAATCAAGACTAGTTGATTGATAAAACTATGACTTTTATTTAAAAATTATCTTTAATTTCAACAAATTTAATTCATTTTGTGCAAGAAAATAGTTCAATTTTTTTTTATATTATTACGCTATAATGTCGTTAAACTGGAAGGTTTTTAGTTTAACCACGTTTTAGCTAAACAATGATTCAAGTTTATCCTTTTAATTAATACGCTTCTAAAGGTTACCAGACTTAAAAGCAGTAAAGTAACGTTAAACGCACTTAAGTTTAAAATGAATCAGTTCTATAACACATAATCGTAAGCTAAATTGTCGTTATGTGCAAATAACGCCGTTTTAGTTAATCAATGAAGTGATGAAGTTTTAGCATTTTAATAAACAATAATTTGCTATGAAAAAGATACACTAAAACGCCGTTACGCTTTACGTAGCGGCGTTTTAGTCGATGATCCATTATGATTTCGGTTACATCTATAATGAACTAAAACACAAAAGAAGCTTTTTCATGAAATTAAATTATATTTACGATATGATAGGGTAAGTAGTTCAAAAGTACGCGATTTCATCTATATTTTAGTACTTTCAAATCTTTGATAGGTGTCGTCCTCGAAAAATGACATCGGTTTAAAAATTTGTCGCGGTTTTTCTGCGTTATTCAAAAAAATGACTTTAGCAGATAACGGCATTATAGTTATACCACGGCAGTGTAGGTGGGTGGGCTGGGGAATAAGAGATCAGGTGATAGTCTGTGCGTGAGGCAAGGAATCGGGGATGGAACGGCAGAGCATTTTAGATGAGGTCGCTGCCGCCATGCCGTCCCGCCCCCGGTGTGTCCTGACCATCATAGTGTACCTATTGTGCTGGTATGATAAAGCTTATTCGGATTTCACACTACAATAAAAATATCACAAATATCGCCGGTTAGCCGACGCTTATGTTTTTAGCTTAGGCGGAGGAATAAATACGTGTTCGAGCTAACGCCTGCTCATTTGTAATGAGCAAGTCAATGTTTCGAATTAGTTTGTAATTATTATATGTAAGGAGTTTTGACTTGCTTGTCATTTTTTCTTCCATTTTTGTTCGTCAGCGAGGCACTACAAATTGAATAGATATCAACATGTTTGGAGTTTCTTTGAAGAGTCACCTACAGTACTAATCCTAATTTATAGACAGCCTGACCTCAGGATGGAACTTAATACTTCCATTCTTACTCAGGAGTTCAGAAGCTGTCAGTCCACTTCAGGAATTTGAAAGAAATAAAATAACTATGTTTTTTGACCAAAATTGATAAATAACGAAATCATTTGATTGAGAAGTTGTTATTTACCGAATACAGCAAACCCGTAACGAATGGTCGAGATGTGGCCGCCGAATAGTGATTAAAACAACAACTTTCATCAGTGAAAGTAAACCATTTTCTCGTTGTTCCAGATCATGTCCAGACCTAAAGAAGATCTTCCTGTTAGCGCGGCCGAAGAAGAACAAAGACATTGCCAAGAGGTTGCAGGAACAGTTCGACGATGTGGTGAGACATTTCATATTATAATCATAGCGTTGGAGTGTGTTGTTGACTAAGCAACGCTTACTCGGTGCGTGGGATGATCATCTCTACCCAGGACATGATCATCAGTAACCACGCGAAAAGAGGATTGGACCCAAAACCGAACCTCGGGAAACACCCATTGTCATTTGAGAACGTTATGAATGTATGTCATTTACTCAGGTTACCTAGTCTATGTTTTAGGTATGACCTTAGTTTTAAGAAGCGCTGTACGGTAATGGTACTCCTTATTCCATATTGCTTCAGTTTCAGCAGAAGTTTCACATGGTTTACTCAATCAAACGCCTTAGAGACAATTAAGCATTAAAAACCATTTCCCATAAATTCGGAATTAGATCATTCACATTTTATGTATTTCAGTTATACGACAGACTGCGCAAAGAACGGCCGGATTTCATCAAAAAGATCAGCATCGTGGAGGGTGACATGGGACAGCCCGAGCTCGGCATGTGCGCCGAGGACCGGACTAAGATCATGAACGAGGTGAGTTCCAACTATCTGTACTGTCTTATTTGTAAGACCTACAGATAGTTGTTGCGGGTCTGGATATTTGTGTATGTGAGTTTAAATGTTTGTGAACGCACCCACGATACAGGAGAAATTCCTAGTGGGAAAGGAACACATCAGCGATTCTTCTAGTAGATTTCCGTAGGCACCTAACAACTTGAGAAGTAGCAAAAAAAAACTCGAGATATGTTTAGAAGATTAACACGTTTTAGCACACGTTTTTACAGTATCTTTAGACGGAACTTTTAGTTTACTTTAGACAATTATTTGTGAGTAGTAACATCATGGAAATTAACTATGTTTGCGCCCATCATTAATATTCTACGCAGTACGCAGCCGACTCGAGAGGTATTTTTTGCAAAAAAATAAGAAGTTCAATATTTGCTGTGTAAGTGTCTCTTACGCCACGTTGATGACGTGTTATATGCGTAGTTTTCGTAATTTGTACACTCTGGTTAAGTCTACGCGATACCATATCGTCGCACCTTAACGAATACCTAAGTAGTATTATGGGTCAGTTTGAATTATTTTTTAGTTTCGGCAGAGACAATCTCACCGCACCTCTTTCATTTGAGCATGCATTTAGATTTATTTATTTACCAGCAATGATTAAATAAGTGAAATTAAACCCACTAAGAATATTAATAACCTATGTAGGTACACACATTAATTAAACATGATAATGATTTCGGAGGAAACCGACCATAATACTTAGGAAAAACGATATTATTATCAGCCTAGGGTAATAATTTAAAGTTACACACACAAAGTGCACAAAGTGGGCACACTTCATTCAATTAAAATAATGATTTTGTGCCGGTCAACAACACAGAGCGGGCCGACGACATAGGAGTGCAAAACTACCACGACTCCACGAGGCTTAGGTCATAGCTTTGTTATTTAAGTTGCGTCAAGTACATTCAAGTACGTTGTACTTAAGAGTACTGGTTTGGCTAGTATGTGCTATCCAAGTAAGTAGGTATATACTATGTAAGTATACGATGACTAGTTATACTTGAATACGTTAGTGTGCACCCTGAGCATAATAGCCGGCTTAGAAGCGATGTGATCAAAGCTTTTAATGAAAGCGAATACTCATAAATCAAATAAAAACTATACTTAGATAACGTAAAACATGTAATATTTAACTTCTTACTGCAATCGATATAAGCTATCTATAAATATAAAAGGCAAAGCTGACTGACTGAGGATCAACGCACAGGCCACCCTTAGGGCTAGAAACTTAAAATGTCGCACATGGTATTCCTCTTATGACGTAGGATTTTTCAAAATTCAACTCCCAATGGGGTGAAAAAGGGGAGTACAGTTTGTATGGATTATCGACAAATTCACGCGGGCGAGGCCTCTGAATAAATGCATGAATAAACCTCTTGGCGTTAAAACATGTTTATCACTACCCACTGCTCACCTGCAGTATGTTCTGTATGATCGTTGTTTCTCAGGTCGATGTGATATTCCACGGCGCGGCGACGGTACGGTTCGACGAGCCGCTCAAGACAGCTGTGCTGATCAACGTGCGGGGCACGCGGGAGATGTTCAAACTGGCGCGGGGCTGCACCAAGCTCAAGGCGTTCGTGCATATATCTACCGCTTACAGGTACATCATTAGCCTGCTAGTCCCACCTCAGGGCTTCTCTCTATTCAATCAGAAACGAGAGATGTCAGCATAGTAGACTGGGCCCGCTGGGGCCATTACCTGCCAGGCAGCCGGCAGGGTTGAGGAATATGTTCGAAAGAGTCACCGCGGAACACAAAGAGCTCAGGGTCAGTACAAGTCTGACACGTTTCGTTTTTGAGGGAGTGGCCCGTAATCTGCCACGCGGGAATGTATCTGCCACATTTACGGGGCCCGAGATAACTAGAGATTGGATACAATCCAGCAGCATTTTGTAACATACTCGTGCCTGTGATCCTTTAGCTTGTTAATACGAGTGAGTTTGGTTATAAAACTAGATGAAGCAAATCCGATCAGTCGTTTAGATTCTTAAGACGTTGATTAGACGTTATTGGATTGGTACGCTCACAACTCTCGGTTTCTTCGTATCGTTGAACGAATATTATCGCATCTGATTTCAGCAACTGTCCACAAACCGAGATCGGTGAGAGGTTCTACGACAGCCCACTGCCGGGAGAGAAGCTCATCGACCTCGTTGAGACCATGGACGAACAGACCATCAACAACATCACGCCCGGGTAAGCGCCAATTACTGTAGGACAATCTCTCCTGGAGAAAAGACAACAACCTTCCTGATTCCTAGGAGATTGTCTCACTCTTACACTTGTCTCCTCACCTGCTGTTGTGTCTAAAACATCTGAAACACCAGAGGAATCGTATATGCATTATCATACCCGGAAAGCCACAAAAACCAAAACTAATTATACAGTAGCACCGATATCCGTCAAACCGTATCATCTTTCACTCAATAATAATAATAGTGACAGTTTTAGACTAGGGCCTACTTGATGGCCTGCTCCAACAACCGCCGCTGCCATTCACGGTCATACTCAAGTCTATTTTGACCGGAACTCCATGGAAATAAAGCCACAAAGAAAAGCCAATCGAGCATACACAAAATCATGACTCTTCCGCATTTGGAACAAAGCAATGCTACCTGCTACGATCCTTACTTACTCCATTCAACTCGTCCACGTTCCTCTTTTGAATTGCAAACGTCTGAACACGCATGTCGGTAGACCAACTGACCTTTCTGAAGAGCATCACCAATAAGGTTAGTGTGGTCTGTAATGATGTTGAATGTGGTATTGTTGCAGTCTGCTGGGTGAGTTCCCGAACACGTACGCGTACACGAAGGCGGTCGCCGAGAACATCGTGTTGGAGTACTCCAAGGGGCTGCCCGTCGCGCTCTTCAGGCCTTCCATCGGTGAGTGTAGCTGTTCCTGTATCTATATCATTCTCATATCTTGATTATAATTTAATTGAGGGAGGAGTTCTTCTTATTTCATAGTTCTCAATTACTCGTAATCTCAGTAGTCAACTGTTTTGTAGTTATATCATCTTTTACATCTACGGTCTACCCACAGTTTCTTTAATTTACCCCTACTCTTATCATAGTTGTCCACATCTCATTTTCTAAACTTTTCCTACGATATTTTTCTCATTCCTCTGCATCATTTATGCCTATATCATTTTGAATTTAACGGATTCGTGTGCTTATTATAAGTATCACTATCCCGCTTACGAGAAGGAAAAACATCGTAAGGAAACAAATAATAATATCAGCTCGTCATGACTCCTTATTCATAAGTGATATTTTGTTGGCAGTGATTGGTACTGCGAAGGAGCCCGTCGCTGGGTGGATAGACAACGTGTACGGACCCACTGGTGTGAGTACTACCACTATTTTGTATGTGTTGTTTGTGTGTTTCTTAAAAAATCGATTCTTTATCTAAATTACTACCAAGTTAACGGAGTCACCATCAAGTTACACCACACCATTAGTTCACGCAGTCTTGCAGTGTACGTGGATCAGGCATTAGGCATCAATGCATTTCATACAAGATAAGACCTCTCCCCTGCAGGTGGTAGTAGGCGCGGCAGTGGGTCTGCTGCACGTGCTGAACTGCAACCCGGCGGTGCTGGCGGACCTGGTGCCGGGCGACATGGTGGTGTCGGCCGCCATCGCCGCCGCGTGGCGCACCGCGCGCGACTACCCCTCGCTGTGCAACCACGAGGACGCGCCGCCCGCTGACCTGCCGCCCCCGGTCTACAACTATGTGTCCTCGGAGCAGAAGCCGCTCACGTGGGGTGAGTCACATAACATTACATAACATCGCCGCCGCGTGGCGCACCGCGCGCGACTACCCCTCGCTGTGCAACCACGAGGACGCGCCGCCCGCTGACCTGCCGCCCCCGGTCTACAACTATGTGTCCTCGGAGCAGAAGCCGCTCACGTGGGGTGAGTCACATAACATTACATAACATCGCCGCCGCGTGGCGCACCGCGCGCGACTACCCCTCGCTGTGCAACCACGAGGACGCGCCGCCCGCTGACCTGCCGCCCCCGGTCTACAACTATGTGTCCTCGGAGCAGAAGCCGCTCACGTGGGGTGAGTCACATAACATTACATAACATCGCCGCCGCGTGGCGCACCGCGCGCGACTACCCCTCGCTGTGCAACCACGAGGACGCGCCGCCCGCTGACCTGCCGCCCCCGGTCTACAACTATGTGTCCTCGGAGCAGAAGCCGCTCACGTGGGGTGAGTCACATAACATTACATAACATCGCCGCCGCGTGGCGCACCGCGCGCGACTACCCCTCGCTGTGCAACCACGAGGACGCGCCGCCCGCTGACCTGCCGCCCCCGGTCTACAACTATGTGTCCTCGGAGCAGAAGCCGCTCACGTGGGGTGAGTCACATAACATTACATAACATCGCCGCCGCGTGGCGCACCGCGCGCGACTACCCCTCGCTGTGCAACCACGAGGACGCGCCGCCCGCTGACCTGCCGCCCCCGGTCTACAACTATGTGTCCTCGGAGCAGAAGCCGCTCACGTGGGGTGAGTCACATAACATTACATAACATCGCCGCCGCGTGGCGCACCGCGCGCGACTACCCCTCGCTGTGCAACCACGAGGACGCGCCGCCCGCTGACCTGCCGCCCCCGGTCTACAACTATGTGTCCTCGGAGCAGAAGCCGCTCACGTGGGGTGAGTCACATAACATTACATAACATCGCCGCCGCGTGGCGCACCGCGCGCGACTACCCCTCGCTGTGCAACCACGAGGACGCGCCGCCCGCTGACCTGCCGCCCCCGGTCTACAACTATGTGTCCTCGGAGCAGAAGCCGCTCACGTGGGGTGAGTCACATAACATTACATAACATCGCCGCCGCGTGGCGCACCGCGCGCGACTACCCCTCGCTGTGCAACCACGAGGACGCGCCGCCCGCTGACCTGCCGCCCCCGGTCTACAACTATGTGTCCTCGGAGCAGAAGCCGCTCACGTGGGGTGAGTCACATAACATTACATAACATCGCCGCCGCGTGGCGCACCGCGCGCGACTACCCCTCGCTGTGCAACCACGAGGACGCGCCGCCCGCTGACCTGCCGCCCCCGGTCTACAACTATGTGTCCTCGGAGCAGAAGCCGCTCACGTGGGGTGAGTCACATAACATTACATAACATCGCCGCCGCGTGGCGCACCGCGCGCGACTACCCCTCGCTGTGCAACCACGAGGACGCGCCGCCCGCTGACCTGCCGCCCCCGGTCTACAACTATGTGTCCTCGGAGCAGAAGCCGCTCACGTGGGGTGAGTCACATAACATTACATAACATCGCCGCCGCGTGGCGCACCGCGCGCGACTACCCCTCGCTGTGCAACCACGAGGACGCGCCGCCCGCTGACCTGCCGCCCCCGGTCTACAACTATGTGTCCTCGGAGCAGAAGCCGCTCACGTGGGGTGAGTCACATAACATTACATAACATCGCCGCCGCGTGGCGCACCGCGCGCGACTACCCCTCGCTGTGCAACCACGAGGACGCGCCGCCCGCTGACCTGCCGCCCCCGGTCTACAACTATGTGTCCTCGGAGCAGAAGCCGCTCACGTGGGGTGAGTCACATAACATTACAGAACCCCCTTTCACCGATCCCGGGATTCTATTTGATTCGCGCGGATCCCGGCGAGTTGTCTCTACGGATCCCGGAACCCGTTTCCACCAAAAAATTAATTAAATTTATGTCTCCACGGATCCCGGTGTCCAGAATTTAGAAGTTAAGAATAATATTTTTCGCCACTGATTTTCCTTTTATCTACTTTTCAAACGAAAATAAGTTATAACACTTTGACTGGGATCCCAACAGTTAGTGCATGTTTGCGTACAGGCGGGGCGTCGCGCGGCGCGTGCTGCGTTTTTAATTTAAACACATGGCGATGTATGAAAATGTTAACGATTTCAAACTTCGATTTTATGAGAAGTGATTTTTCGCTCGTTAGTTTAAAATGCAGCGTTTGTTGCGGTGGGCCCGTCTCTCAGTGTAGGTGTTGTGGGTGGTAATCGGCGAAGATAAACGATTTGGTAGCTTAAAAAACTTATATTTTTGGAAAAGCACAGATATTTTTTACAAACGAAAAATCACGTACAAGCGCACCCGCTTGCAGTGCTCGCACGGACTCAACTCGCCCGGGGTGGGGGTCCATCGGCCCTTACATCTATATTTGCTAATGTGTGCGTTATAGCTACTTACAAACTAAACTATGAAGATAACATGAGCGCGTCGCTAACATTCCCCCCCCTAGTGCTGGCACAGCACTCCTCAACAAGTGAAATTCGCGCGACGCGTGCTGCAGGTCTCTTTCCAGACACCAGTCTTAGTCTTTACTTCGACCAGTCTGACTCGTCCATCCTTACCTGGGCATATCTTCTGAATGACACCCTTCGGCCAGGTGCTACGAGGACTGCCAGGATCGGACACTAGCACTACGTCACCTACCTGCAAAGGTTTCACCTCCTCGTTCCATTTTCTTCGAGGCAGCAAGTCAGGGAGAACCTCTTTCACCCATCTACGCCAAAACATATCCGCTAACGCTTGTGACTTTCTCCATTGTTTGCGTAGAAACATGTCGGAATCATCGAAAGTCCCAATGATAGGCGCAACGGATGTGCTACCTAAAAGAAAATGATTAGGAGTTAAAGATTCCAAGCTTTCAGGGTCCACGGAGACGTGTGTCAACGGGCGACTATTCACGATGTTCTCCACTTCCGCCATCAAGGTAAGTAACACTTCTTCGCGGGGAGCGCGTTCCTTCATTATGACTCGAAGTGAAGTTTTCACACTTCGAATCAGCCTCTCCCAGGCCCCACCCCAGTGAGGACTGGAAGGGGGTATAAAATGCCACTGCATGGTGTTGTTCACGCCGACGGCCTTGAGAGCATCTATATCAAGTGCCTCCACTGATTGCTTCAGTTCCTTGTCGCTTGCTCTAAGGTTGGTGCCATTATCAGAGTATAGATGACAGGGCCACCCTCGCCGAGCTGCCATGCGTCGCAGCGCCATTATCAAAGAGTCAGAGGTAAGTGATGGAACGAGCTCGATATGAATCGCTCGTATAGTTAGGCAGGTGAATAAAACACCATACCTCTTCTGCCTTCCTCTACCCACAGTCACTTCCATCGGACCAAACAAGTCCAGACCACAAAATGAAAATGGTTGTTGGTGATGTGCTACTCGAGCGTGAGGTAAGTCACCCATTCTAGGTACTTGAGGCTTACATTTCCTTATTCGGCAAAGCATGCAATTCGAAACCACCCTTTTAACTATTGGCCTTATTCTAATAATCCAATATTTCTGTTTCAGGTTATTGACGACCATTTCTTGGTTCCCGTGTGCTGCCTTAATATGATAGAACCGGACAAGAAGACGCGTTATATCATGCTTCCCGTCTAATATAATGGGTCTTTTCATTTCTAGATCCACGTCTGACACAGCATCGATGCGGCCACCAAGGCGGAGTAAACCAGTTTCGTCGAGATACGGTGACAAGGTAAGTAACTTGCTATCTCGTGACAATTGTTTTCCATTTTTTATTGCAGATATTTCGGCGGAGAACGATTCCCACTGTGCCTTTTTCAACAACAGGATCTCAGCTCGAGCCATCGCATCGCAGTCAACCTCACCGGTAAGTTTCTTACATCTATCAATAAATTTCAGAATTACGGCCGTGGCTCGCTGCAAGCGAAGCCAGGAGGAAAACCGCTGCGGCTCAGGAACAGGTAAGTTACATGTAGGTTCATGCATGACAACTACACACTCTAAACTTATAATATATAAACTTCCTTCTTCTCTGTCGATGTCGGGACTCACGATGTCAGCAGGCCATAAGGACTCCATCTCGTACAAAAAATCAGGGCCTGTGAACCACTCACTGTGAAACATTGTGTGGTTAAATTCATCACGAGTACCAAGGTCCGCTACGTTTAATTTGGTAGGTACATATCTCCATTCATGAATACGCGTGAGTTCGTCAATTTCTCCCAATCGGTTCGCTTCGAACGTTTTATACCTACGCGTGTTATTTCTAATCCACTGTAGAACGGTGGTGGAGTCACACCAAAAATATCGGCGCTCGGGCACTAATCTGTGTTCCTTGAGAACGGTATCAGCTAATCGTGCAGCCAACAGCGCCGCCTGTAGCTCGGCTCGTGGTACAGTCATGGGCTTAACGGGTACAACACGACATTTATTTGATATAAATGCAACGTTAACATTCCCATTGACTGTCCATCGCCAGTACGCGACACAACACATAGCTTGAACAGATGCATCGCAAAATAAATGCAACTGTAAGCGTGTATAACTATTATTTGCCGGCGTAGCACACGTAGCGGGGGTCGTAGAAGGTCTACACGTCCCGTAGCTGCTTCTCGTAGCAGATAACTCCAGCGCGGGGGCCGCGGGCGCGGCGGCGGCGGCGGGAGGAGGTGGCTTTGTTATTACAAGCTCGGCAACCGGTTTTCTTTCCGTCTCGCTCCCACCTTGCGACACCATAGTTTTGTTATAGCACATAAGAATACGTATTTTTTTGATATCCTTTAATAACTCGATCCATTTGCACCATTTATTGTAGATACTATCGGGTACTACGTCATCCCAGCCTATGTTCAAGCGCCAAGTGTCTTGTAACATAATTTTGCCCTGAATAGTGAATGGTGCTAAAAATCCTAACACATCAAAATCGACATAACTATTCGTAGCATGATTCTTTTAGTCGGCCTATCCTTATTTAAAATAATTTTTTCCGGTATTCGTTTCAGAGATACGTCGAAACCTAATTCATCTTCTCCAGGATACCAGATGAGACCCAAAGTGCGTTCGCCATGGAATTCCTGTTCGAATTTGAACCTAACGCTGGCAGTACCTAAGGTATCCTTCGGAACACTATCTAAAACAGCAATGCTATTGCTTGTCCAGTTACGGATTTGGAAACCACCACTGCTATGAATCTTAGTTGTATTTTCAACCATTTCTATCGCCGTCGTGTCGTCCGGCAAGCTATCTATATAGTCGTCCATATAGTGCGATTTATATATCGCGCTAACAGCAGCTGGTAATGACGACTCGTAACGACGCGCATTTACATTTTTAACAAACTGAGCTATAAAGGGAGAACAGTTAGCGCCGAAAATAAGTGACGACATAATGTAAATATCAACTGGCTCGTCAGGGCTGTTCCGCCAAAGGAACCTAAACGCGTGCTGATCTTCGGGGCGAATTTTAACCCTAAGGAACATGTCCTTGATGTCACCAGTTACTGCAATTGAATATTCCCTAAAGCGCAGCATTATACCAAACAGAGATGACAACAAGTCCGGCCCTGTAAGTAAATAGTCATTTAGACATTTATCACCAACTGGAGCCGCAGAATCGAACACTAGCCTAACTGACTTTTTGTTGGGGTTATCGACCCCGAAGTGGGGTAGATACCACGTCCGGGGTACCGTCAGTCCCTTTTCCATCTTGTGAGCGTAATCATTTTGTAATAAATGATTTATTCGCTCGCGGTATCTGTCGGCGAAACCATTGTCACGTGCCATCTTCCTTTCAATCCCTTTTAACCTTTTCAGAGCGTTAGGATAGGTGTCGGGCATAGTGCAGGCCTCATTCTTCCAAGGCATACCTGCACGCCAGCGACCGTTGACGAGTTCGACAGACTTTTCCAGCAGCGCGACAGCACGAGTATCATTAATATTTTGTCTCGGCTTACCTGACACTCCCAAGGCGTCGACAGCGAAAGAATGCCTCACCTCCTCGTGGAGGTCCCGTAGTATGCGCTCGTCCCTGTCCGCGGCGGTGGTAGCTGCCGAGCTCAGCAGCAGAGTGGTGTGCGCCTTGACGGCGTCGGCGGCGACCTGCGCGTGTTGCGCGTGTTGCCTTCGCAACATACCATGAATGCACCAACCTAGGGGAGTTAAGACGATGACAATAGCTATTGACTTCTGATGTTTCAGTATTTTTGGTCACGCCCACAATTTTTCCGATACCCTAGCGCCATACTACCAAGTAAGAAACAAATAGTCCAGGATCCGCGGTCCATTTTTGCACTTGATTACTATCAAGCTAATTTTGATGAGACGGCGAGACGCCTAAGAATTTCCTGCACGAAAACTCTCGAATTCTGGATTGTGGTAAGTAATAGGGGTAGCAGGGATAAAATATGGTGGTTTGATGATTCTCAAAAGTGTTAGTACAAACACTTTTGAGAATCATCAGCTGGGTTTTTTTTTGATAAATCTGATGATAATTATCTAAATTATTTGAAAAAATATTTGTCCTACAAAATGTAGGTATGGTTTGATCAAAGAGTCCCCTTCCTTCCATCCAATATGTATCGATAACGAAGTCATTAATTAAAAATGATTACTAACTGGGTTTTGGGGATTGGATATTTTCTATTAAACCCACTCTTTACAAGTTACCTACAAAATTCCTAAAATTATAATAAGTGTTTGGCACTTACTCCACGCACCATCAATACTCCTGTACATCATAAACAACAGGCTAATACACTTTCTGGAGCCACAAATTCCAGAAGAGCAAGCAGGTTTTGGTAAAGGCAAAGGCACGCGGGAACAAATCCTGAACGTTCGCCAAATTATAGAGAAAAGCCGGGAATTTAATAGCCCTGTATTGATATGTTTCATACATTATACCAAAGCATTTGATTGCGTGGAGAGGGGCAAGCTGTGGGGGGTTCTTAAAGGCAATGGGAACGCCTCAACATCTTATTGACCTAGTCCGATGCCTCTACATCAACAACCGTCAAAATCGACACCGACTGCTCAAATGCGTTAGGCAGGGATGCATTCTCTCACCTCTGCTCTTCAATGTGTATGAAGAGTAATATCATTCAAGACTCTTGAGGGCTGGGACAAGGGGTTTACTGTTGGTGGAAAGTGGATTTCCAATCTGAGGTACACTGACGACACCGTTCTCCTTGCTACAACTTTTAGCAACATGAAAGAGATACTGCACAGATTGGAAGTAGAAAGTGGCAAAGTAAGGTTTGCAATAAATAGGCAGAAAACCAAGCTTATGGTGGTAGATCGTGCGGGAAAGCTATCGGGCGCCTATAACATCTAAGGCATCTATACTGTGGACAGCTTCGATTAACTGGGCTCCAATATAAGTAATGAAGGTAGCTGCGTCCCAGAAATAAAACGGCGGATAGCTATGGCTAAAGATGCTATATTACGCCCCCAGAACATCTGGGAAAAACGTGGTGTAAGTTTTAAAACGAAGGCCCGTTTGGTCAGACCACTAGTTTTCCTGATTTTCCTCACAACACTCTCACAACAATCCAAACAAGAGTAAGACAGAGGATAGATGCATTCGAAATGTGGTGTTTTAGGCGGATTCTCCGAATTCCATGGACGGCCAAACGCAGAAATGTGTCTATCCTTTACCAACTCGATACCAAGACTCGATTGTCAACAGTTTGCCTACAGCGTATTTTGTCTTATTTCGGCCACATAATGCAAAGAAGAGATAGCAGCCTTGAAAAGCTGGTCATTGTTATACCGAAGGCAAGCGACCGCGAGGCCGGTCGCCATTTTACCAATTTTGAAGTGTCTGTCTTTCAAACGATTGGCTTTGAGAAAAAATTGTTTGTGGAACCTCAATGTCACTTTTAAAGACCTGTCTATGTCTATAGACACCCCACGCGTAGGTATAGGTTTGTTGAAAAAAAAAAATAGTTTCCGTTCCATTTATGACCCCATAAATCCTTTTTTTTATTTTTGTATAAAAATCGTAAAGCAGTTCACAGAATACATCTACCTACCGAGTTTCAACTGTGTAGTCTCAATAGTTTCCGAATGAAGTGGCTGTGACATACGGGTGGACAGACGGACAAACAGACATGACGAATCTATAAGGGTTCCGTTTTTTGCCATTCGGCTACGGACCCCTAAAAAACAGCTGGTTTGTAATAATTTTTGATGAGCTCGTTATCAATACATGTTGGATTTAGATTTAGATAATGATTGATCGCGCCAGGACTCAGCCGAACCTTATCTCGGGCCCATGGGAGACAGGTCTCAGAACAGCCGCCGTCCTAACGGGATCAAATAGACGCGATACGCGCCTCCGAACAATATTACAATTTCTGAACTTAAAGCTACCCTTACCTCATTTCTTCGAGCCGGTCTCACTTCCTTGACCCCTCGCAAGTTGTGTAACTGTGTATGTGTATAATGAGTGTATATGACCTTGCGATGGTTTGCTGGTAGTTCCGGACGATTCTTCCACGTCGCTGCAAGCCACGCCGTTAACGCGAGCCACCACACTCACTCCGTATTAGTCTAACCACAAAAGCCTCGGTGCTTTTCCAATAGCACTCCCGTGACAAGGCAAACCAATGATATTATCAATAACCCGTTCGACATTCACAGCGTCGCTAACCGTACTGCTTAACTAGTATAATTGGGTGCCGCGAAATGACTCCACAAGTCGATTTAATCAATGCGCGTGCGCTTTCACCCGTTCTATGGCTACTATAATATTCGTTCGACGCCCAGCGCGACTCAATACGAACTACTTCACGCCGAGCCCAGCGCTCGACCTCTCTCCCTCCGCCCCTGTCGCCCCGAGGCGGAGAAAATCAAAAATCTGAAGGTAGATTATAAACAATCACCCCCCCCGGACCGACCCGTTGTCGGTCCGCTCAAACTCCCGGGAGTCGAGATAAAGTTGAAACTGCCCGTCTAAGGATCGAGTCCCTCACCTGGACGTCTGCGATCCTTGGAAACCCATCCTTGCCCGTAATCAGGTTAACAATGCGCCCCCGTCGCCAACACAACGGTGATAGGTTAGCATCCTTAACCAGAACGAGGTCTCCAACGCAGGGTGGGGTCGTCCTGTCCGTCCACTTAACGCGTTGCTGTAGAATATGCAAATACTCCAGCGACCATCGCTTCCAAAAATTTTGGCTCATTTGCCGTAACATCTGATACCGTGACAACCGGTACAACTTGACATCAGTATACGGATATTCCGGCAAGGCGTTAAGTGGTTGGCCAATCAAAAAATGACCTGGGGTCATGGCCTCAAGGTCATTCGGGTCAGCGCTCAACGGGCACAAAGGTCGCGAGTTTAAGACCGCCTCAATTCTGCAAAACACCGTTGACAACTCCTCAAAGGTGAGAATCGTTGAGCCGATGACCCGATACAAGTGAGTCTTGGAAGACTTGACTACTGCCTCGAAAATTCCACCCCAGTGGGGGCATCCAGGTGGACTAAAATACCACGAAATGCCCCGACTGGCGAGGCCCGTGCCAATCTCTCGCTCATTCTGACTTAAAAACAATACAATTTCCTTTAAGCACCGGTCGGCGCCCTTGAAGTTGGTACCACAGTCCGACCGAATCAGTGACGGTACTCCCCGTCTAGAAACAAATCGATCTAACGCCGCCAGAAAGGCCTCCGTAGAGAGATCGGCCACCAATTCCAAATGAACGGCCTTGGTCGCCAGACACACGAAGACACACAGATATGCCTTAACCGACTTCGCGTTGCGAAGGTGCGATGTCTTGACCATGAAAGGCCCCGCGAAATCTGTCCCTACGCCAGCAAATGGCCGAGCCTCCGTGACTCGATCGGCCGGGAGATCTCCCATTTGTGGCTGCATTGTGGCTGCCTTGAGTCGGTAACAAGGCAAGCAACGAAACACAACGCTCCGTATGATTCTGCGGGCCGATAAAATCCAAAATTCACGCTGCAAAATGCCCAGAAGGGTGTTACAGCCTGCGTGTGAATTCTTGGTGTGACGGTCCCTAACCAACAACTCCACCAAAGCTCCCTTCTTGGGGAGAATTAGAGGATGTCGCGCTGCATAGGGCAAGTCGGCATTCCGTAATCGTCCTCCCACCCGGAGCATTCCATGCTCATCAATGAACGGGTTGAGGCGGACAAGACCTTTTTTCAATCGACCTGCGCCAGTCTTCAAGACCCTAATTTCGTCCTGGAACTCATTCCTCTGAACGACTCTCACCCAGAGTGAGAGAGCCTTTCGCTGTTCTTCAGGTCCCATTATAGGCGACATGTTTCGCTGCGCGACAGGACAACGACAATTTTGACAAAATCTCATTACCCATCCCGTTACTCTAAGTAACTTCCCTAACGAACTATATCGTTCCAAGAGGGTGTGGTCTACGGTGGCGGGTTCCACTGTAGTCACATTCAGCCTCAAGCCTTGGTCTGGGGGTAATGAATGTCGACCGCACTCATTAAATGGCCACTCCGCATGTGGCTGTTCCAGCCATTGTGGCCCCCACCAAAGAGAATGTTCAACCAAAGCAGGCGCCGGACAGCCGCGTGAAGCGCAGTCAGCCGGATTAATCTCACCTGGAACATGTCTCCAGACCAGAGGAGTCTCTGAGCTATTTATTTGTGAGACTCGGTTGGCCACAAATACCTCGAGCGTGTGGACCGAAGTCTGCAACCAGCATAACACGATTCGGCTGTCAGTCCATGCATAGACCGTCTCGTTCAGAGCCACCGTACCACGCAAATTCCGCACCACATGGTTCAAGAGCCGCGTCAGAAGGGCTGCACCTGCCAGTTCCATCTTCGGAATCGTCCAACGAGTCCGAACAGGTGCAACCTTGCTCTTGGCCAGTACCAAGCGTACCGTTCCCCTACCAGCGGTCTCACCTGTTCTCAGGTAGACTGCGGCCGCGTACCCCTTCTCCGACGCATCACAAAACCCGTGCAGGGTGACCTTGACTCCTGCCTGCGGGAGCAGTTTACGCGGGATCTCAATCTCTGAGATCTGTGGTAAGGTGGTGACGAATGCCGACCACTCCCGAGCCAGCTCCTCCGTGAGCTGATCATCCCAACCTAGTTGAGCCAACCAAAGCTTCTGAATGAAGCACTTTCCCATGAACGTGACCGGCGCGATCCAACCGGTTGGGTCGAACGTTCGTGCGATAGTCGAAAGGACCGATCGCTTGGTCCAGGTCTTCGACAGCAACTCGGCCTCACAACTGTATGTGAAGGCATCCTGACTCGGTCGATACTGGACCCCTAAAATGGCCAACGCATGAAGATTCTCCGAATCCTCAAACAAATGCGGGTCTTGTTGATACTCAGTTGGCAGTCCTGCCAGTACCTCTGGGCAGTTCGACAGCCATTTCCTGAGTTCATAGCCACCGGAGGCCATGAGCGCCACCAATTCATCCCTTAAGATGAGCGCCTGCTCAATACTGTCTGAGCCCGTACAAATGTCGTCTACATAGACGTCCCTATCAATGACAGCAGCCGCGCGGGGAAAGCGGAGCCGTTCTTGATCAGCCAGTTCTCGTAGCGTACGCATGGCTACATATGGGCTGGGCTTTAATCCGTACGTGTTTGTGTTGAGCTCGTACGTGACCATCGGTTCTTCTGGGCTCTCTCGCCACAATATCAGCTGGAACCGACGGTCGTCTGGATGAATCTCAGTTTGACGAAACATCATCCGTACGTCCGTAACGAAGACAACCTGGTGTCTCCTGAAGTCCGTGAGAATGTCTGCAATGTCTCTGGTCAGCTTAGGACCAGCATGGAGACATTGATTCAGGGACACCCCGCTAGACGTCTCCGCGCTCCCGTCGAACACGACCCTAATCTTTGAGTCAGGTGTCTTCAAAACAGCATGATGAGGCAACACATAATGCTCCTCATGACGATAGTCAACCCTGGACACCGACATGTGACCCAACGTCAGGTATTCGCGCATGAACTCCACATACTTCTGTCGGAAGTTGGAGTCCCGCTTCATGCGCCTTTCCATTGCCACTAACCGCTTTTCTGCCAGACTCCATGAGCTCCCCAGCGGAGGTCGAGTTGACAGAAATGGCAACCTTGTCATAAATCTACCCGATGGGAGGCGCACCGTGTTAAATCGATAGAATGTTTCGCACTCCTCATCACGTGGGTTATTTCTAAGAGCGGTGGGTGGCTCTTCCGTTGCCCAGAACCGTTGCAGGACGTCGGATAACACGCTGCCATAATATATGGAGCTATAATCCGTTGAGTGCTGTGGTTCCCGTACTGGGCCCAATAACGCGTAACCACCTGCGGTACGCATGGCCACAACCCCGTTTGGTTGCAGCTCCCGTTTGCCGCTTCGGAGCAGCTTCCCGAGGACGTCAGACCCAAGCAAGACGTCCACCCGTCCGGGGATCGCGAAGTGGGGATCGGCTAACTCCAATCCATTGGTCAACCCTTTTACCGCAGACGGTAACCGAGTCTGAGGGAGGACCCCAACCACTTCGTCCAAAACGATCGCCGTGGCATTCACCCGCGTGACCGATGCCGTGTCACCCATCTCGAACAGGAATGTCGTCTGACCCCTGAGGTGAGGCACCCGATTGCCACCTATACCTACGGCGCCATCCCGTGATGGCTCTAATGTAAGGCCCAGCTTTTTCACTAAACAGCTGGACACAATACAACCTTGTGCCCCTGAATCTAACAGTGCTCGCACGTGCACCGGCTGTCCGTCAGTACCCCTGACAGTAATCCTAGCCGTCGGTAATAATACCGTTACTGTCGGGGTGGGCACCACTGACGAACAGGCTGCTAGTTGCTAATAGGAGGCACCTCCCTCCTCCCCTGCCGGAGGGGGAGTAAATACTGTCCCAGTATACGGGTCCCAACCCGGGTAGTAACCCTCCCGACCCATCGGTGACATCCGTGCCGGTCGGAAGTAGCCTACTGGCATCCTTCCGAACGGTGGCGGGCGCGCCGTCAGCCGAGGGCGTTCTGCGAGAGGCGGGGAGAAGCGACTACTCGGGGGTGGCAACATGCCCCCCAACGCATTCGAGTACGCCGCGTAACCCGTCTGTACTACCTCCGGGCCCCTGCCCGAGTCTCGGTGCCTATCCCCCCCCCGCGGGGAAGACGACGGTATCGGGTTGTGCTCTGGATCAGCCCTTGGCCCACCCCCCCGAGGGGGCGGCGACCGCTGATTCCTGGCCGACCCACCCCCCCTAGGGGGGGGTGACCGACCACCCGAATCTGGCTTAGGAGAGGGGGGTTGACCTCCCGGCGAGGCTCCGTGCACCTCCCTACTCTCCGCCAGGCATAGCAACTCGTGATGGGCTCCTCCGCAGGTTCCACAGTTAGTGGTCCTGTGGCACTCACGTACAAAGTGAGTCCCCAAGCAGCGGAAGCACAAATAGCGCTGCTTGACCACCCCTCTTCGTCTATGCACCCGCTGCGCCTTAAAGTCCGCGCATGCGGCGAGACCGTGCCCTTCCTTCCGACAGAAGGCGCACACTTCCGATTGGAGGGCGTGGTATTTCTTCCCCCCCCGACGGGGCTCAACCGGCTTGGGCCCGCTCGTACGTCGGGTTGACGGAGGAGGGTGCGACGTGGATGCCCCTTGGCAATCCGCCCGCCGGCACTCGCCTTCTAAAAACACCCTCAAGTCATCGTAACTTGGGAGGTGGTCCGTCGATTCGCCACCATGTGACTGCTCAAAGCGCGCCACCACGTCGATCGGCAACTTCCGTAAAACCCTATTGACGATGATATATTTATTGTCCCCTAACGACAACTTAAGTCGATCTAACGTGTTCACCGCAACCATGACCGGATTAAGGATTTTCGCCCTTATTTCGTACACGTTAGACACCTTCGGGATTTCAAAAATCTTATCGATGAGGCCATCAACTATTAATCGCCGATTATCATATCGGTCGATTAATAGGCCCCATGCCGTCTCATAACTGGCGTCCGTAATCTCCAGGTGGGTCAAGATGTCGTGCGGCTCACCGTTAAGCCTACCCATTAATTGAGCCATCTTGTAGGCGGGCGAGAGATCCGTACGCGAATGCACGACACTATTAAAAATATCGCGGAATCGCGGCCAATCGGCATACTCGCCGCTAAACTCGGGTACATGTACTGGTGGCAACGGCGCCTGAATTCCTACGCCTGCTGGCCGACATGATTCCCTGACGTCACCCATGCGCGATCGCTCAATGTCGGCCGCCGCCTGGATTATGCTCATGGACATTTCCCCACACTGGTCCACATTGCCCCGTACCACCTGAGCATCCTTGTCCACCGACGACAGATCCGTCGATTCGAGACATGCTAAATACTCAGCGTGACACTTTAACACGGCGTCATATCGTTCGTCAACTTGCCGAGCGCGTGACAATAACGCATCTTCACGATCTGTGCGACCTACCAAAGTAACAACCGATGAAAACCATCTCAATTCAGCTTCGATTCTGGCTGCGATAGTTTTCGTTACTGACGGAGCCATAGTACCAACTTCAATACGCGATTATGCAATAATAAATAACAATAACCAAAAAAAATAACAATTATTGTATCCGGAATTAACAATAATAATATATTCGTTGAGTGAATAAATCTACGACGCTATGCCAACTCTTGAACTTATTCCTCTACGTGCTCTAGAGGTTATTCCTCTATGTCTCAAATGTTGACAATCATAACACGATTTGTGATGAGGTTATATTTGTGCGTAACCGAACGTAAATAACAAATTATTTTATCAACGAATATTCACATTCCATGTACTTATTATTAATAACGTCAAACTCAACTTGAGGCGTACACTGGTATGTAGGTCAATGTACTACTACCTACAAGTTGAATTTGTACATGAACACAATTTTTACAAAGTAAATTGGTACCAAGTACCTACTAATTTTTACAAAGTGGGTTTAAATAAACCATGCTCTGCTACCAGATTTTGATCGCGCCAGGACTCAGCCGAACCTTATCTCGGGCCCATGGGAGACAGGTCTCAGAACAGCCGCCGTCCTAACGGGATCAAATAGACGCGATACGCGCCTCCGAACAATATTACAATTTCTGAACTTAAAGCTACCCTTACCTCATTTCTTCGAGCCGGTCTCACTTCCTTGACCCCTCGCAAGTTGTGTAACTGTGTATGTGTATAATGAGTGTATATGACCTTGCGATGGTTTGCTGGTAGTTCCGGACGATTCTTCCACGTCGCTGCAAGCCACGCCGTTAACGCGAGCCACCACACTCACTCCGTATTAGTCTAACCACAAAAGCCTCGGTGCTTTTCCAATAGCACTCCCGTGACAAGGCAAACCAATGATATTATCAATAACCCGTTCGACATTCACAGCGTCGCTAACCGTACTGCTTAACTAGTATAATTGGGTGCCGCGAAATGACTCCACAAGTCGATTTAATCAATGCGCGTGCGCTTTCACCCGTTCTATGGCTACTATAATATTCGTTCGACGCCCAGCGCGACTCAATACGAACTACTTCACGCCGAGCCCAGCGCTCGACCTCTCTCCCTCCGCCCCTGTCGCCCCGAGGCGGAGAAAATCAAAAATCTGAAGGTAGATTATAAACAATGATCATCAGATTTAACAAAAAAAAAAATTGTTAGTAATAGATTTTTGAAAATCATCAAATAAATATATTTTCTTCCAACTATGCTTTAATTTCATCATAATCACACTAAAAACTCAGCACAAAGCGAGTCTTTAGTGCTCTAGAGCAATAAAAATGTATGAAATTTCATTATTGCACAGTTTATTTTTTTAATCGCACCGATGCCAATCTCAATGGATTAGCTCTATTCAGCCAGCCGATATCAATTTTTTTTTTTTACATAAGTATTATTCGTTTCTATCCTATACTACTTGTTCCAAATTTAAAAAATGATTGTTGCTAACTAGTTACTATAAAATGAAAGAAATTTAAAAAAGTAATTTGGCGGGAACTTTTGGGGAACTTTGTTAATTTTGCTTGACAATATTTTTGGAAACGATAAAGTGTGATACTATCTGATTTTGAGTGCTTCGGCTTCGAATTAAAATGGAATCATTTAGCGACACATTAACTCCGGAAAACATTCTAAATGAAGGTTAAGTATAGAAAATCTTTTAACTGTTTGATATGAGTTTCTTTTATCTACTATTCCTTTATGTAATAGTTGAAAGAAAAGTAGATTATGCACCTCGCCTTAAGTAATTTATATTGCCCTCGTGCCTGTTAGATTAGAGCCCTCGCTAACGCTCAGGCTCTAAATCAGGCACTCGGTGCAATAATAAATTACTTTGTGCTCGATGCAATAATCTACTATTATAATCAATATATATTTTATCCCTGCTGCCCCTATTACCTACCACAATCGAGAGTTTTCGTATAGGGTAATGTTGGCGTCTCATCAAAATGCAGCTGCTCACGGAAAATTAGCTTGATAGTAATCAAGTGAAAAAATGTACCGTGGATCCTGGACTAACATTGTGACGCGGTCAATAATAATTTATAGATGAACGGATAGCTGTCAGTGGGGCGCAAAGTGACATACGTCCGTCTAGCACCGCGCCTAAGCGCTCACTGTCGGATTGCATACGTAAGAAAGAGAGCGCGATGACGCAACGCTCGAACTTCTTATCCTTACATAGTATAAAACAAAGTCGCGTCTGTTTGTTTGTTTATTTGTTTGTTTGTCTGTATGCTTAAATCTTTAAAACTACGCAACGGATTTTGATGCGGTTTTTTTTAATAGATAGAGTGATTCAAGAGGAAGGTTTTAATACCTTTTTTGTACCCGTGCGAAGCCGGGGCGGGTCACTAGTAAACCATATAATGATTAATTATAAAATAATAATTTATTAAATAATCAAAAATTAAAAACAACCAAATTTTGTATTTAAATATGATACGTTATTGTTATAAATTTTACCAACGTACGTTCATCAGTAATACAGATATTTTTGTTGGAAGATCATTTTAAGAGGTTAGTTTACCATTTTTTTGTATCGAGAAAACTTTTCAAAGACGTGTTTTGAAAACAACGAAATTATCAGAAATATGTTCAAGATTAACATATATTTTTTCCGCCGTGTCAAACTGTATAGATTTGGCTAAAAAATTGTTCAATACAAGCCTATTTGGCTCTTGTCAGCGCCTTAATGTAGCGGACGGCTCATACAATTTACCTACTATAACTTTGAGAGGTAACAATAAGTGACAGTTATCTTGACCTATTAAAAGTTCTGGTTTTACATCATGTTTACATAACTTATTATCTATTCCAAACAGGTTTTTATAATCATTACAATTAACAACAGAAAGTTGTTGCACAGGTAAGTCTAATTTTTCTACACACCGAAGTTTTATATTATGTACTTTACTGTCCATACCCGATAATTTAACATGCGCGATGGTCGTTTTACACACTAGTTCGTCGTCAGACCAGGCTCCGCGAACTCGCATCGTCTCTGACCGGCCTCGAAGCCCCGCACGCTTCGCTAACCCCGCACTGATAAGTGAGACGGTCGATCCGTCATCAAGAAGTGCATTTGCACTAAACACACCGTTAGCACTGTGTATACGTATAGGTACGACTTTGAGTAACACTTTGTTTTCACTCGCGTTAATATGCGTCACTGTTTGCGTAGTATCAGCGGAGGACGTCGGCGGCGTCGCCGACGCCGTGGCCTGCTGCACAGGCGTTGACCTCGGCTCCGGAACCTGGCTACTTCCAGCGTCATTTTTCGGCTTGTTTACGACGTAGTGAAGCAAATTGTGATGTCCCTCGCCACAGCCATTCTTATCGCACGGCGGTGCTGAGCACGTGTCTCGTGCGTGGCGCGATGTTAGGCATTTATAACAAATCCCGTTGCGTTTTACGAAATCCCATCTGGTTTTACGTAACGCCTTCTTGAATTGTTTACATTCAGTTAACTTATGCTTTGAGGTACGGCAGAACTTGCAGTTATCGGTCTCATCATCTGTTTGTAATAATATAGTTTGAGATCGATTGCCGGAACTATCTTTGTTTTTATGATTATTGTTTTTATTTTGGTCAGTGCGAGGACTCGTAAAATAGATATTTGATGTAACTGATATTTTTACGGCCTCGTCGTGCAAGAAATCAGATAATATGACCATACGGGATTTCTTTCCTTCAGTAATGAGCGGGAAACTATAATCAGACCATTTACTTAGCAGTGTCGTAGGCAGCTTGGATAATATAATTGAAACAATGCTCATACCTTGTAAGTATTCTTCGCGTCCAACTGTTCGCACTGCTTGTATCAGGTTTTGCACTTTCACTGAAAATGGCACAATTTCACTATGATAATTTTGTGACATTGAAGGCAATTTCTTTATATCCTGCACTATTTTATATATGATTAAATCAGCGTTGCCAAAACGTAGCTCCAAAGTAGCCATGATTTTACACGGTGGACTCGCAGAAATAAGTAAGGCTGCGACAGCATCTTTGGCAGCTCCTCGGAGACACTTCCTCAACCTCCACAGGTTTTCTTCAGGAGAAAATTTACATAGCTCGGTTGACTCTTTATAGGCTTGTCTGAACTGAAGAAATTCCAGTGGGTCCCCTGAAAATTCTGGGAGATCCTTCGGCGTGCTTAATCTAGTTATAAGGTTGGTATTTGGTGCACTCGTAGAAGCCAGGTCTTTCAAAGCGCCAGCTAGCATCTGAATAGTCGCTTGCATACTGGTGGCCTCCGCCGTCGGTGGCGGTTCGGGTACAGTGTGTGAGTGCGACTCCATCGGCAGATGTGGCACTAAAGGTGGCGGCTTTTGACGTGACGTGGTTAGTCCTGGTGGTGCTGCTGGTGCCGTAAAGAGGACAGCATTAGCAGGCGCGGCTGGTTCTGTCCCAGGTGGATGCAACTCGCCCGAGGGATTACCATGATCGGGGGCCGATTGCATTAATTCGTGATGACTCCGTTCCAGCCATTGTTCCACGTCGTGAGCGCGTTCTTCGTGTGGACTGTATTTTTCTTCTTCATGTAGTTCAGCTAAGTCCGCTTCCAGCTGTTTGTCTATGAGCTCCAGTCGTATCTGTGCCTTTTCCTTTGCAGCATCCAAAAGCAACTGCGCCTTTCGAGCTTTAACCGATGATGTTTCGGATCGACATTTCGACTTTGGCAACGTGTGTTCGGTTTTGACGCTCGGCCCTGCCGCAGGTGTTTCAAACTCCATATTTTTGGCTACTGCACTGGTTGAAGACTGACATTCTTCAGTATCTGTTTCTTGAGCTCCCTTTTGTTGCTCAAAAAGTTTAGTTTGCGCGAGTTTGCGTCGCGCAGTACTTCGCGTGCCCACCATCTTGTTTTTCACTGGTGGCGTGACAAACATTAACTGCTATTGATCCGGTTCGATTGACCACTTTGTAGGTGTTATGGGTGGTAATCGGCGAAGATAAACGATTTGGTAGCTTAAAAAACTTATATTTTTGGAAAAGCACAGATATTTTTTACAAACGAAAAATCACGTACAAGCGCACCCGCTTGCAGTGCTCGCACGGACTCAACTCGCCCGGGGTGGGGGTCCATCGGCCCTTACATCTATATTTGCTAATGTGTGCGTTATAGCTACTTACAAACTAAACTATGAAGATAACATGAGCGCGTCGCTAACACTCAGTAAATTAATAAAGAAGCTCGAGATTAGCCATCTGCACCTGCACGCGCCGCGCGACGCCCCGCGACTCCGTAAACGAGCCCTTAAGAAAACGCTAGGCAGACGATGAATTTGATCGTTTTTTACCAGTACTCATAAATATCTTTGATCTGTTTTTTCCAGAGAAGTTCATGAACTACAACGAGGTGTACGGTTTCCAAGTGCCGACGGTGCAAGCGATCTACTACTACCTGTTCACGCTGACGGCGTCCAAGCCTCTGTACGCGCTGTACTGCTTCCTGCTGCACTGGATACCTGCCTACGTGGTCGACGGCATCGCTGTGCTCATCGGCAAGAAACCTATGTGAGTGAAAGTTTTTATTATTCTCCTCTTTTGAGTTATTTTCACATAAGGTTAGGAGGATACATGAAAAACTTATAAACATGTCGGAGATTCAATCGGATTAGCGTCCGCGTGCTCGATATTGGTATCTGCCATGTTATTATTTTATCAATCAGTGCGCACGACCGGCACAGGCGCTGTCTTTTTAGCAAGAAGCTCTAATAATAAAACGAACGCACTACTGACAGATACAACAGACACTGACAGCGAGGACATTGACAAGTCCGAAATCGTCTATGATGTTTGCAAGGAGTATTTCCTCTAACACGGCCATTCTGCAAATCAACGCGCTCTCGCGTTGAGTCTAAACGGCACCAATGTAGGCAAAGCATTTCAGACGGCTTTCAACCTCCTCATAAATCAATGGGACTCAAAGCAAAGCGTGAAAGCTTTCAGCATTAGTTAGAAGGCAGTGCATTCATTAAATCTCAAAGCGTGGAAGCTTTCAGCAATACTCCTTGATCAATACATGATTCAGCTCAACCTCACCGCAAAGCGTAGCAACTTTCAACAACAACACTGCAAAGCGTGGCAACTTTCAACAACAACACCGCAAAGCGTAGCAACTTTCAACAACAACACCGTAAAGCGTAGCAACTTTCAACAGCAACACCGCAAAGCGTAGCAACTTTCAACAACAAAGGACAAAGCGATAAAACTTTCAGTCCGTTTCTCTGACGAAGCGTGATAGCTTCCATCGTGATAAATCAGCAATAATCGCATGTTTATTGCTCCAAAGTCGTAATCAAAAACAATAAACATAGGAGTTCTCCGTTTCAACAAAACTTAAAACATCTCAACAATTCTACAAACAATGTAGCATAAATTCACAATTCATAATTCGTTACTAATACCAGGCTGCGGCGACAGTACTTAACAATTTGAAAAAGTGAATCTTCTTTGAATTCTGCAGGACCAAGACATTCGGACAATTCTGGTAGGCTACCTGGATATTAGCGTTATCTTTCATGACACAGTATATTGATTGACCCCATCCCCCAGATAACGGCTCAATCATGTAACGCTCATTCGGTCAAACTTTCGTGATTTTACAAGGACCACAAAACTTTTAACTTTCCGCTTACTTTGTTAGTCATGCGGGGATTTATTTTGAACTAACACTAGATCGCCTTCTACAAAAGAAGGAATCGCGGCTTTATTAGTGTCATAGCGTATTTTATCTTTTTTTTTGCTTGCTCGTCCATCCTATCCTTAGCTGCTTTTCTTGTTTCTATCAAGTCTAGTTCATTGTGAATATCAATATCCACCGCGAAAAAGTTTAACCTGGGTGAAGTTTTGTTACAACCAAATAACAACTGGAATGGACTTTTGCCCGTACTTTTGGATACTGTGCAATTCAAAACGAGTTGGACCTCACCGATAACAGACTTCCAAGATTTGTTTTCGTGATTTTCGGCGACTGTAAAACAATTAGTCAGTACGGACATTATCCGTTCTACCTGTCCATTGGCACAACAAATGCGACTGGCGATTTCATGGAACTCGATTGACCACTCTCTACAGAGGCTTTGGAAGTCTTGCCCTGTGAACGAAGTGCCTTGATCGGAAATGATTCACTTGGGTGTTCCGATTATGTGAACGAAATTTCGAAGAGCTTCACAGTCGTATCGAGAAGTCAAGTCTTTAACAGCAGTTAAAAGCAGACAATACCTGCTCTAGACTATGGAATGCCTCCTCCAAAGTTTAAGAAAAAAAAAAAAAATCGTGAACATTATTATTATAGCGCTTGTCCATTTAGACAAGCGCTATTTTGCCTTTTAGCCCTTTTAGCGCTTTATTAATGGCCCGTTGGTAAACAGAAGGCACGTTACAGAGTTCAAAGGGCATTTTCAAATATTCTCATACACCATCCGGGGTAATAAACGCGGTCTTTTCGATGTCGTTCTGAGATGCCATCAAAACCTGGTGAAGCCATGAGGCCATGTCTAAACTAGAAAAATAAGACACCTGACTGAGGACATCAATCTGTTCTGATATCAACGGCAAAGGATAACTATCACGCACAGTGATAGTGTCGATCACGTACTTAAATGTCCACAAAATTCGTTGGAGTCTTTTTAGTAACTCAGTGCATACCTGAATATCCGTGATGCCGTAGATCACCACCTCGATTTTGTTTGACTCACCCCCAGCCTGTAACCAGTCGATTTATCAGCGCCAACTTGTTGGTAGAATACTCGATGTACGTACTTAGACACCTGTTCGCTCTTGTACTCCACCATATCGCGAAACAGATCGTAGAACCTCCTCGTTGCAACAAATTGTCGAGTAAGTCGCTCTTTTAGCTGTTCCCAGGTCTTGCACAATGGATACGAACACGCAGTTCACGTTTTAGGTAAAGGTGCGCCAGGTACGTTGTTACATCGCCATATTTTCATGAGTTTCATACTTCGGCGTAAAATATTCTTGATTTGAAGTAGCTAGCATCGCGGTCGACTGGTAGGGTGATTTTGGAATCGATCCCACCGCTGCTGTCGGAGATTCAATCGGATTAGCGTCCGCGTGCTCGATATTGGTATCTGCCATGTTATTATTTTATCAATCAGTGCGCACGACCGGCACAGGCGCTGTCTTTTTAGCAAGAAGCTCTAATAATAAAACGAACGCACTACTGACAGATACAACAGACACTGACAGCGAGGACATTGACAAGTCCGAAATCGTCTATGATGTTTGCAAGGAGTATTTCCTCTAACAAACATAAGCAAGTTCCTTTATTTGAAAACCGAATAAAGAGGGTATTGAAGTACTCATATTATTATAACAGTCATCAAAGCATTCTTTACATCATATCTAGTAACCTTGAGCAAACGTTATAGCCGAGAAACGGCGATTCAAACGTGTGTCTGAAGCGCTTTCGAAACTCGTTTGAAGCGCGTACAAAGAGTCGGTTTGGGATCACTGAAACGACGAAGCGTGTTTCACGATTGCCCTTTGTACACACGGCTACACATCAAGCTATACAAAACCAGTATAATCTGATCGTTCATTGTGCGAAAAGATCTAGTAAAGTGAGGCCAAGATTAACTGGTTTTGTATAGCTTGATGTGTAGCCGTGTGTACTTAGGTTACAAGATTGCGTTCGAATCTCGTTTGAAGCGCGTATACGCGCGTCATCAGCGCGTCGTCGGCGCCGTAGAAAATATGCCGTATTGCTTCTTACAAATAGTAAAAATTAAAAACTTATATTGTGTTATGTCAGATGGGAGGACTTCTACGGAGTCCCACAAGGGAGCGTTTTGGGTCGGACGCTCTTTGTGATTTATCTTAACAGTAGGATATGCAAATCAATGGACGATTGATCGCATCAGACGTTGACGTCACTCACTGCAGCCATTTTTCTTTTTTTTGGCACAACGATTCATGTTTGTACTAACGCGCATCTTCTAAACAGGTTAAGAAAAACCTACGCAAAGATCACGAAGTTCTCCGAGGTGATAGCGTACTTTGCGACCCGTGAGTGGAAGTTCGACAACCGCAACACGCAGCGTCTGTTCAGCGAGATGTGTCCCGCTGACAAGAAGATGTTCGACTTCGACATGAGCGCGCTCGACTGGAACGACTTCTTCTACAGCTACATCCGCGGCGTGCGCGTCTACTTGCTCAAGGTATTGTATACTTAACAGCAACACGCAGCGGCTGTTCAGCGAGATGTGTCCCGCTGACAAGAAGATGTTCGACTTCGACATGAGCGCGCTCGACTGGAGCGACTACTTCTACAGCTACATCCGCGGCGTGCGCGTCTACTTGCTCAAGGTATTGTATGCTTAACCGCAACACGCAGCGGCTGTTCAGCGAGATGTGTCCCGCTGACAAGAAGATGTTCGACTTCGACATGAGCGCGCTCGACTGGAGCGACTACTTCTACAGCTACATCCGCGGCGTGCGCGTCTACTTGCTCAAGGTATTGTATACTTAACCGCAACACGCAACGGCTGTTCAGCGAGATGTGTCCCGCTGACAAGAAGATGTTTGACTTCGACATGAGCGCGCTCGACTGGAGCGACTTCTTCTACAGCTACATCCGCGGCGTGCGCGTCTACTTGCTCAAGGTATTGTATACTTAACCGCAACACGCAACGGCTGTTCAGCGAGATGTGTCCCGCTGACAAGAAGATGTTTGACTTCGACATGAGCGCGCTCGACTGGAGCGACTTCTTCTACAGCTACATCCGCGGCGTGCGCGTCTACTTGCTCAAGGTATTGTATACTTAACCGCAACACGCAACGGCTGTTCAGCGAGATGTGTCCCGCTGACAAGAAGATGTTCGACTTCGACATGAGCGCGCTCGACTGGAGCGACTACTTCTACAGCTACATCCGCGGCGTGCGCGTCTACTTGCTCAAGGTATTGTATACTTAACAGCAACACGCAGCGGCTGTTCAGCGAGATGTGTGCGGTATGCTACCGTGACTAATTTAGTGGTCGCTAGCGCCACTGCTATGCAAAAGGTCCTGGGTTCGATTCCCTGGTAGGGCTAAGTGTAACTAATTTTTCCATCAGGAATTTCTCAGTAGCAGCCACGATGGAGTTTGGATTTGTGCCCGGTTGATAGCAAAAGGCTCGTCTCCTATTACTTGTAACTTAAACATACTTATCTGGCGAAATGTGGGTGTACCTCTGATTTAAAGTGTGTTGACAAGCTACTAACGCAATGTACGTGTTGTGTGTAGGACCCGGTGAGCACAGTCCCGGCCGGCCTCACGAAGCTGAACCGACTGCGCGTGCTGCACTACACGTTCTGCGCCGTCCTCGGGTTGTTGCTGCTCCGGGCGCTGTGGGCGCTCGCCAGCCTCGTCGTGGGCTTCTAGTGTATATGTACTGGTTCAGTTATATTGTGATGTGTTCGCGTGACTGGTAGGCGAATTTATTGTAGGATAGTAGACGAGTTTACTACTTAATATCATTGAACGTTGCAAGACTAGTTGTGTAAATAATTTTAGACACATTCCGAACATTTGGAATGTGGACCTAGATTTACCGCACAGCCAGGCACATTCAATGATATTTATCGTTAAAGTAATCAAAACATTTTAAGACTTTTTTATGGTGCTAAGTAAAACTTAATACGCTCAATAATTCTCCAAAAAGTAATAGAGAAGTGTGTTAGAAGAAGACAAGTTGCGCCGACCCCGAATGTTTTGGGATATGGGCAAGAGAATTTTGATGATGGTGTTGATGATTCCTACAAAAAGTAATATTGTGGACAACAGTCTGGTAAGTTCACATGTGCTTGTTAGAGGTCTTCTTCCTTCTCTATTAGCGAACTGTCAATAAGCCACACGCAGTTTGGTTTAAATAATTATGTCATGGAGAGTTCCTGAATTTCTCTTTGAATTTTATTTATTTATTGTTGCTGTCATATAAAAATTATAAATGTAAGTCGTTCGTTTCGGTGATTTCAAAATTCATGTACAGCCAGAGAAAATGACGATGAAATTAACCAGCAATTTTCTATTCACTACAATTTCAACTATTTTTATTTGACACTAGGGAGTGCCTTAAACCTGATAAACAATTATTTTCTCTGACTGTGCATGCACAAAATTAGGGTTCGGCTAGAGGAATTTAATATTAATGTACCTACACTTACCCAATTAAATAGGTGTAAATAGTAAATATTTTGTTAAATATTTTTAGGTTTTAACGTAGATAATACTGTACAGTCTCCAGCATAATAAATAATTCTTATTTTGACTGTTTTCAAGTCATCCTTATGAGTACCTACTTAAATCTTGTTCTAGATGTGAAGTGCACAGGTAGGGAACGAAGGGGTTACCCTTGTGGGTTTTAATTGGGTTATCTTTTTAGGGTTTGGTGAAAAATCCTGGGCTGCAGTAAAGGTTAATCCATACTAGCAGTAGTTAATAATCAGCCAATAATAATCGGTTCATACACAGAGTTCAATTTTGTACATAAAACAGACGGAGGTAGTAACCCAAAATTATGTGTTACCCTGTATAATGGGTAATGAAAAAATCAAACCGGTTAACCTTTTGACCCGGTTAGATGGTCCCTGTGCATAGGATCTGTCAATGTGACTCCGCTTTCGAGAAGCCATGTCTAATCCATACTGGTATTCAATGAGGGTAATCCGTGCAAGTGTGAGTCATTGTAACAAATAATACATTATTTAGCATAAGTTGTGATACCGGACGTAGTTTATAATTTAAGATAAATGCGATGTTGTATCGATTTTGTAAATTATAAGAAAAAATGCCATTTCGTTAAGAGAATGATAATAAATAATTTAATGAAAATAAACTCTTCGTTTAATTTGAACCTTTCGATCATCACCTGCCTGCCTTTACCCGACTACGTAGTGATTGGCTTGCAGTCTAACCGGATGCAGCTGAATACGCTGGTCAGAACTGTTACGACTGTCAAAGCAGTGCCCAAGACTTAACGTGCTTTCCGAGGCACGGGGGAAACTCACGGAGGTAGCTAACGGGTGGTCACCATAGGTGGTCTATCCACATACCAACCAACACAGTCATTACATACAGTTCATTTCATATTTTTTATAAACTTACGATACGATCTTCCGAGATTCAAAAGATTTTATCGGGTATCCTTAGATAAAGGTATCAGTCCAATACCATTTCAACAAATATTAGATACCTATATATAGTTAGCTTGTCATATTTGCCATCAGTGCAAGTACTATTGGAAAATTTCGATTTTGTTGGACATAATATCCATGTATCACAAAAATAAAACCGACTTCGACAAAAATAAAACACAAAAAAGTGAAAAATAAAAAATCAGCTTCTGAAGTCGGTGACTTTTGTTTGGTTTGATTTCATGTTTTTGCCACCGACATCAAAAGCTGATTTTTTATTTTTCACTTTTTTGTGTTTTATTTTTGTCGAAGTCGGTTTTATTTTTTGTTAAAAACGTTTTTATTTTTCACTTTTTAGTGGTTCACATGTGCTTACCCCTTCACAACGTACCGGCGTGATGTTATGTTGTGTGATGGCGTAAACAATGCTTAGATATGCTATAGCAACAATCGCGGTTAATCTGCTGTTATTTATTGAAGAGTTTCCACGATTTCTACAAGATCCCATCATCAGATATTAAAATGGTGAAAATGGGACCACACGGGAAGCACTAGCTTTCAAATGAAAAAAGAATCATGAAAATCAGTTCACCCAGTCGCAAGTTATGAGCTAACAAACTTAAAAAAAAAAAATTACAGTCGAATTGATAACCTCCTCCTTTTTTTGAAGTCGGTTAAAAAGTAGTTCGTGACCAAAGAGTATTTAATCGTTTTGTGTCTATGGTCATCACAGGCGAAATGTACCCTAAACAGGTACTAATGAGTATACCTCTGCCTTGCCCGTTGAGAGTATTACAGGAGTGATGTTATGTCATTATGTCTGACTGAGACTGAGTGGTGGTGTATTGTCTTCTCCAGTCTTCCTCGCTATTGGTCTGTCAAGTGTCAGGTCGCGCTGGCTCCCAATACGCCTTTGCAGGAACACTACGATCCTATAATAATATCTCCTGTTAAATATCTAACAAACCAACTTCTATCCTCTTTACCTGCGCGAGCGGATTTCTTATGCCCATAGGGTTATTGACGCACCGTGTAGATCACACCTTAGATCTACGTATTTAAACCAAACATCCAAATGCATTCAATACAGTTCCCTGTCCATCCTGTAAGGTTGTGGACCGCCTGGCATTCGGGACTTGAAGACCATTTCATTGCTCAAAACCAGAGTGAAAAAGCATTACCTACTTACCTATTCGTTTGTTTGGCATAAGTATGTATGTAGTCTTTGGTTCAATCTGTCACTGTCTGTCTTATACGATGACAGTTCTGAACTGTTCCGATGAATTTTTACATACGTTTTATATTATTTAATGTAGCAATGTGTGTGTGTAAGAATATAGTGACGCGCTCGGGGTTGGAGGCCGTAGTGCCCGCGGCCGTGGGGCTGCGCTTCTTCGCCGAGGTGAACAACACTAGCGGTCAGCCGTGCGTCGTACAGCTACACCCTGATGAGTGCTGTCTGGATGACGACGACAAGCGCTGCGACGTGCTCGAGCTGGTGGGCAGCGCGAGCGGCACCGTGCCGCAAGGTACGCGGTGTCACTGATACTCATAACATAATATAACAACACGCTGCCCGGCCGAGCTGAATTCTTGTGTTAGACTCCCTCCCAAAAGTGTTGTGTGGTATTGCCCAACATTAGACGGAGACCAATACGTTGTGAAGAATCAACGAGCCTATCCAGCAACTGCTGCAGTTCAGTACGTTAATTACAGGTCGATTGCATTGCTCAGCCTTTTGCAATAGTGTTTGATAATCACGAGGGATTGTTTATTGACTCCTTACTTAAAGCTAGCCTCATACATAACAGTTGTCATTTGTTCCCCAGGCGGTACATCGACGCTGTACCTGGTGGCTCCTTTGCTCGACCCGTACGAGCGCAAGGGGTTCTGCACCATCTACGTGGACTACCAGTCGCAGACGCGCCTCAAGCACAACATCAGGAACACCATCAAGATCAAGTTCGACACGACGCTGCGCAAGTCTACCGCGCCAGTGGAGGCGCGCGTGTGTCAGCACGTCGACGAGGACCCGCTCAACGACTGCAAGCCCGTCTACTGCGACACCTTCTACAACGGCAAGAAGTCCTACTTCAACGTGCTAAAGAAACGTTGCGTAGAAGTACCCGCATGTCTGACTAACGCTAACTCTGACATCCCCAAGAGTGCTTACAATCCTGTGTCGAACAAATGTGTTAACAAACCAGCGATAAGCAACGCAGACATTAACTTTATCAAATCACTGACGGTGGGCAAGCCGAGACCAACGAAAGATATACTGATCATCAGCACGACGAATAGAAACACCTCCGTATCGCCGGTAGCGAAAGTACAGCACTATGAGTCGAGTTCCGTGTCCGCGGCGTCACTCGTCACGAGGACTGGTTCCAGCACGCTCACCGCCACAGCGCGACGTGTCGCCAGCGCGCCGCGGAACAACTTCATCATATCTTACATCGCGTGCAACAAGCGCATCCTGCTCGTGCTGAGCGGCGTTATCCTGGTGCAGTGCTGCCTCATCTGTACCATGATGTACTGCATCGCGCGCGGCTGTCCCTGCTGCCGCAAGAAGAAAATCGTGGACAAGTTTTTCAACTACCGGCAAGACGCTACCGTGACCACGCCTCTCATATGCACCTCGAACATTGACACGGACACCACCGACTACCACTACCTCAGCGAGTCCTCCAACTACATCGACAAGAAGATCCGCTGCTACAAAGCGTGCCAGAAGGAACGCAAGACAACCGCCAAGCTCAGCATGTCTGACGACATCCTGTCCAAGTGCGTGACGCGCCGTGACTGGCGCCGCCTGCCGCACTCCGAGATCATCCCTGAGGTGCACCACGATGACCTCACCGGCGCGCACAACACCAGCCTGGAGCAACGGAAGCTCACAGACACCAAAGTCAACTTCCAAGAGGAGAAGAAAGACAGGATGCCGAAATCTGTGCAGAGCATCATGAAGAAGACGGAGATAAAAAGCAACGTGAGCGCCCTGAGCGACTCTTCCGAGAAAGTGATCCGCTGCCACAGCTACAACGACGAGGACAAGTCGAATGCGATGGCTTTTAAGCAGAGCTCGCACAAGGCGTTCGGAGTGTACGCACAGGAGAAGAATGCCGGCTCCATAGAGCAGGGCGCGCAGGTCTACTTCTCCAACGACTCCATCGACGACTTCCTGTCGGAGCGCGGCGCGCTGTATATTGGCGACAACGCCAGCAAGTACTCGTCCAGCAGCCACGCCAGCAGCAACTCGTTGCGCTCTAGTAAGACTTCCAAGAATAATGTTATCAGGAACCTTATACCCTTCCTATCCAATAAACCCAAGGGACCATCATCAGAGCCAGGTTTGAACAAGTCCAAGACTGACTTAGACCTGGAGCTCCTCCACATCTCGCGCGCTTCTATGTGCTCCTCCACCAATGACTCCGATGTCTGCAAAGACTTGAAACGAATCATGGACTCCACGAGTTCGCTTTAGAATATTTTTTTTAGAATATAATCGTTTCACACTTATGGTTTTTATTTTTAACCGTTTTATGTTTGAAAAAGTATACGAGTCCCAAGATGGTCCGATCGTTAGGTACCTACCAAATCAGGATTTGATGATGGGATCCCTGCGAAATCGAGGGCAACTCTCAAATTTTTTAGGCACACAACGTTTTCCATATATTTTCTGAAGCTGTTTAAGTATTTGCGTCTGATAATCATAATAATATCATGTAGCTGCGGTGATGACGCAAGTTACAACTCCTCAACGGGTAGGAGTTGAAAGAAAATTCCTTCAAAATGATACGTAATTATGGACCGATAGTTGTATTCTTTCAGGCTATTAGGTTGACCTGATGATAGAAGGTAAATCTCATTAACCGACTTTAAAAATGAGGTTCTCAATGCGTCGGAATCTTTTTTTTATGTAGGTACCTACATTATATTTTTTGATATGATGATGAGGCACGCTGGAGGCACGTGGTTCGTGACAGTGTTTGTGATAGCGAATAATAAACAGTCCAACCTTCATTTATCTGTAGCAGTTTATTAACACAATAAATGCACACATAATATCGTCACAATAAGGACAGTAACAAAGAACGCACTATTATATTTAATTAGTTTATCCGAGCACATTAACAGAACAGCACACATCGTGTTCGTGGTCAGCAAGCGAGAGAGAACCAGGGCAGAGACAATATGGGGTTCACACATCCGGTGATGCCATACAATAAAAATATAATAAGGGCATCTATACACAGTAAATCCTACTAATATTATAAATGCGAAAGTTTGTGAGGATGGATGGATGGATGTATGGATGTTTCGGATCTGAATGCAATTTGGCACAGAGGTAGATTATAGTCTGGAATAACACATGGGCTATATATTATCCCCATAATAACTTAGGGGGGTGAGCAGTATTGCATTATCCATATTCCTCAACTGTTTCACTGCTGTTTACTGTCATACTATGTATTCAAATAGAAGGTCTATTTCAAATTAATTGTCACTGATATAAGTAGCCTAACGGTTACGGCGTCATCCTTGGAAGTAAAGGTACGCAAGTTCAAATCTCAACCAGTTTTCACATTTTGTGATTTTTTATAATGCTGTAAGATTTAAAATATGTTATACACAACGACCATACAGCCACTAGACGCCTAATACTTGATCTAACGCACGAAACAAATTCTGTCAACTCGCTGAGGTGCGGGGGAACGGGGTACTGCATTCTGATTGGCCCTTTCAAGGTCAGCTATTCTCAGTAGTCATTGCATTTCATAGGGATGAGACAGGTTTAAATCAAACAAGAACGTATCGATATTTTTTAATTGTATTTAATAAAATATGTATTTACATTTTACATAAATAACTTGCATTTAAGTACCTTCTTTATTCTGAATATGATTGAATCATGTAAGAACATTCAAAAATAGCTTGGTTGCAATTGCCCATTTTTTTTTTTAAATCTGGATCGTGTGGGTATCTAAAATTAATCGTTAAAGTTTCACAATTTGTTAGCTGTATCCTGTTGTAATTTTTAATTACTAACAATATATTTTTTACTTAAATAGTTAGGTTTTTTTGCTTTATCGATAACAGGGTTGGTCATGCGATTTGGAGCATCACTAATTATTTTTACTTAAAATCGAGGAAAAGAGATGGCAAAAAAAATACTCTCAAAAGAAAGAGATGCAATCATAAAAGACATCAACGCGCGCTCCAAGAATGTGCACTGCATACAAGTATGACCAGTATAAGATGAACTCCGAAAAATAATATCGGAAAATTAATTTTATTTAGATTAAGGAACCATTAACTTACCGATGAAATGTGATACCGTCTTTCAGGAAACTTGAAGTCCGGCTTACTTTATCACACCAACGTACTGTACACGGGGCCATATTATATTTATTTTCTCGAATTTTCAAAGGTGTAGTGCGGAAGTGTTTACGGCTCACAGGTGTGGTCGAAACTAATGCGAACTTTGTGACTGACGACGGCTATAAGATTTATAGCCCTAATGTGTTGACAGACATTTGTCGCCTGTTATTAGGCGTCTAGTGGCTGTATGGTCGTTGGTTATACATATTGTTCGGGAGTTCGATCCCCAATCGGTTTTCGCATTTTGTAAGTTTTAGGTACTTATTTGTTTTTATTTTGATGCTCGATATAATTTTTGTTTTTGTTGCATTGTAATCGGGGCTCTTTATCAAAATATGTATGAATTTAAAGTATTTATGAAGAACTTATCAATACGGAAAATACATGCTATGACATCTGATAAACTAAAATGGAACTACCGAATAAATATGCTCTCAAGAAAACTTTTAAATCGTGTTCGATAGATGGCGTTTTTCATTTACTGTGAAATTTCATTAAAATAATCACGGATTTTTTTTAAATATTTAGATAACTTTACAATTGCAATTGCAATAACTGTAATAAATTTATTTCCATTTAAATTAAATTGAAAGAAAAATTAAGCAAAGTGTAATGCGTGCGACTTACCGTAAAATACATGTTTAGTGATGGGAACTATTATGGCTATGACTGATGGTCGATATTTTTTTGATGGAATAAAGTTTACTGTCAGTATTTTGTCAACAAAACAAACAAGTTTGATGAAAAAAAAATCATCAATAAAAATATAGCGGTTTAATTTTTTTTTTTTAAATGTTTTATATGAAATAAATATTTTAGATCTGATACGAGGCGACGAAAAGAGTGATGAATATAAATGTTGATGGATGGAGAGGGAAGAGAGCCAAGGAAACGATGAAGGAATTGTCAGAGGAATGATAAATTAAAGAAAACAGAGTAACGATAGCGGGCCGGTAGAAAATAAAAATACGTTGCGCCAACCACAATATGGGACAAGGGTACAAAGATGATGATTATATATCTACATATTTAAAATTTAATTATAATTAAATAAATAAGACGAAGGTTTTAGCTGTGAGAATCGTTATAAAATTTAATCGCATATTGTTGTTTCCTTTTTCTGTAAAAAATATCGACCAACCATCATCATAATTATACATCCCACCACTAAACATGTCTTGGCTTAAATGTCACCTATAATGTCACAGTGAAAATAGTAGGCATAGCTATTGGATTTGTTTTAGTTGTTACTTTGAAAATTAACACCGATTTAGTATTTTTTAAGTAGTGCTTACAATAATGCCGCGAAAGCGTAAGTCAAATATGTCACAAAGCTCTAATAAAGCTCGAGCTATGAAACGAAGTAGAAATAATGAGACGTCTCAACAAGCCGAGCTTCGAAGGCTTGAGCAGGCGGTGCGTGAGACAGCACACAGAACTACTGAGACACCAGAACAATCCCATGAACGGCGTCAACAACACGCTGAGTATCTGGTGTCTCAACGGGCTGCGGAGACACAAGAACAGTCTCAAAATCGAAGGCAACAGCATGCTCAGTATTTGTTGTCTCAACGGGCTGAAGAGACACAAGAACAATCTCAAAATCGAAGGCAACAGCATGCTCAGTATTTGGTGTCTCAACGGGCTGAAGAGACACAAGAACAAGCTCAAAATCGAAGGCAACAGCATGCTCAGTATTTGGTGTCTCAACGGGCTGAAGAGACACAAGAACAATCTCAAAATCGAAGGCAACAGCATGCTCAGTATCTGGTGTCTCAACGGGCTGAAGAGACACAAGAACAATCTCAAAATCGACGGCAACAGCATGCTCAGTACCTGGTGTCTCAACGGGCTGCGGAGACACCAGAGCAGACACAAGCTCGACGTCAGCAGCAGACAACTTTCATGGCGTCCCAAAGAGCAACAGAAACGTTTGAAGAGGCTGAAGCTCGCCGACGCGCTGTTGTTGAAAGGGCAGCACAGCGACGTCAAACATTTACGAGAAACACGTGGGGGGTGTTTCGTAGAGCTGCATTTGAATATGACGAGACTCTTGAGTATGAAACTCACAAGCTCATAAAAATAGAAGAGATGAACAACGATTGCAGATTTTGTGGAGCTCTTAAATGGAAAGAGGAAGCTGCAGGCATGTGTTGTTCGGGAGGAAAAGTAGCTCTTCCTTCAATAGACGAGCCTGTTGAACCTCTTAAAGAACTTTTTTCAAATGAAACAGATGAGTCTCGCCGTTTTCTAAAAAATATAAGGAAATACAATACATGCTTCCATATGACGTCTTTTGGAGCTGATAACATTGTGCCGATGCCAGGATTTTGCCCGACTTTTACAATCCAAGGGCAAATATACCACACAATTGGCTCTTTGCTTCCTGCTACTAATACGCAACCAAAATTTTTGCAAATTTATTTCATGGGTGATGAGGAAGCACAAGTTGATAGGCGTTCTGAGTACGTACCAGGTGTGGAAAGAAACATAATTCAAAAAATACAAAAAGTTCTACATGATCACAACGTCTTAGTGCATGAGTTTAAAATAGCTAAAGATAGAGTGACTAGCGATAATTACAAGGTTGTGATACACCCAGATCGTGTACCATGCGGTGAACACGAAAGACGATTCAATGCCCCGATCACAAACGAAATAGCTGCCGTAGTAGTTAGAAGTGAACAAACTGCGTCTCGGGACATTGTTATTCAGGCGTTCGATGGCCGGCTCACTAGAGTTCCGGACACTCATAGATATTATGATGCTCTCGAGTACCCGATAATTTTTTGGAAAGGACAAGAGGGGTACAGTTTTGATATTCCTCAGACAAACCCAATTACAAAACAACCCATACTGAACAAAAAAGTGTCGTGCAAAGACTTTTATGCATATCATATGATGGTACGTCGGAACAATTTTAATTTATTGCTTCGATGTAGACTTCTCCTTCATCAGTTTTTGGTGGACATGTATGTCAAAGTGGAGAGTGAGCGCTTAAGGTTTATTGCCTTAAACCAAACAAAACTGCGAGCAGAAAATTATATACATTTACAAGACGCGATCAGGAATGATGCGGATTTAGATCCAAACAATTTGGGTCAAATGGTAATACTCCCGTCGTCATTTGTAAATAGCCCTAGATATCTCCATGAGTACACGCAGGATGCGTTCACATACGTGCGTAACTACGGGAGGCCTGCCCCCCTATTGCGTATCTTTTTAACGTCAGTGGCTATCAGAAATGTCCATAGATTAACTGTAAATTGGTTATGGTTTGGTACATTTTTTTCTTAAAAACTCACCATTTGACAATTACTTGATAGACATTATAAGTTATCCACTGTCATTAAAAGATACGCAATAGCCCTGCTGATCTGTTCATTACAATGACATGTAATCCCGCTTGGCCAGAAATTACTAAAGAGCTCATTCCAGGTCAAAATTCAACGGACAGACATGACTTAACAGCCAGATTATTTAAAATAAAAGTTCAAAAATTGGTTACTTTGCTTTCAAAAGGTAAAATATTTGGAGACATGAAGTGCTTCATGTACTCGATCGAGTGGCAAAAAAGAGGTCTGCCTCACGTGCACTTACTGCTGTGGTTGACGGAAAAATTACGCCCTAACGAAATTGACCAAGTAATAAGTGCCGAGATACCAAACCCAGAAAGTGATCGAAAACTCTACGATACTGTAACCAAAAATATGATTCACGGTCCCTGTGGTGCACTAAATCCGTCATCACCATGCATGAAGGAAGGAAAATGCACCAAAAAGTATCCAAGGGCGCTTTTACAAGATACTCTAACTAACGACAAAGGCTATCCTTTGTACAGGCGTAGAGCACCAGGAAATGGCGGTCGTACGATAACTGTAAAAACCCGAGGTGGAACACAGGAGGTATTGGTTGACAATAGCTGGATTGTCCCATACACTCCTCTTCTCTCTAAAATTTTTAATTGTCATATAAATGTAGAGTTCTGCAATACGGTAGAGGCGATAAAATATATTTGTAAATATATAAACAAAGGCAGTGACCAGGCTATTTTTAACATTCGACAGCAAGGGAATGTTAATATTGACCCGAGAGATGAGGTGCAAACGTTTCGAGCCGGTCGATATGTTAGCAGTAACGAAGCAGCGTGGCGGATCTTGGGTCTACCTCTGCATGAGAGACACCCAACAGTCACTCACCTTGCGGTTCATCTGCCCAATGGTCAGCGGATTTACTTTACTGAGAACAATATTAGAGAGCGAATGGCCGCACCACCTAAGACGACACTAACTGCATTTTTCCAGCTCTGTCAAAATGACGCATTCGCTAAAACATTACTGTATGTTGACGTACCCCGCTACTTTACATGGAACGTGTCATCAAAAGAATGGAGACGTCGTTTACAAGGAACACCTGTCGACGGCTGGCCAGGTGTGAAGGCAGGAGATGCTCTTGGGCGCATTTACACAGTTCATGTTAGTAATTTTGAATGTTACTGTTTGCGAATGCTGCTGAATGTAGTACAGGGCCCCACTAACTTCTTGGATCTAAAAACAGTTGACGGCCAAGAACTTGAAACTTATCGACAAGCGTGTGAGAAGTTGGGGTTATTGGAAGATGACAACCACTGGGATGCCACAATGGAAGAGGCCGTGCTGTGTCGCTCTCCTTCGCAAATACGAGAATTATTTGCAATAATAATATGCACTTGCGGTTTATCCAATCCTCTTCAAATATGGGAAAAGTATAAAACGTCGTTATCGGAGGATATAATGCACAGATTTGAAAGGATGGATCACGTGAACAATGACGTATGCTTTAATGAAGCACTAAGACAAATAGAGGACAAAATCATAACGATTTCGGGTAAGAAATTGTCTGACTTCGGTTTGCCTACACCGCAGCGTCGAGGAGAGTTGTCGACCGATTTGCTCAAAGAGCTAAGCTACGATACCGCTTTATTAGACGCTCAGGTCAGCGAAACTGAACCACGCCTGCTACCCGAGCAAAAAGACGTTTACAACAAAATATTAGAACGAGTTGAGCTTGGCGAAGGCGGTCTTTTTTTTCTTGACGCCCCGGGCGGTACAGGCAAAACATTTTTGCTTAATTTGCTTCTAGCAAAAATTCGTAAGGACAGTAATGTTGCATTAGCGGTGGCTTCCTCTGGGATCGCTGCAACATTGCTGAGCGGTGGACGGACGGCTCATTCGGTTTTTAAATTACCCCTTAACCTGGCAAGCGAAGAAACCCCAACGTGCAACATCAGTAAGAGCAGTGCCCGCGGCGCCCTATTGCAACAGTGTAAGCTGATCGTGTGGGACGAGTGCACTATGTCACACAAACGCGCTATCGAAGCTCTTGATCGCTGTCTACAAGACATACACAGCAATCAAACGATAATGGGTGGTGTAGTGGTTTTATTGGCTGGGGACTTTAGGCAGATATTGCCTGTCATCGAGCGAGGCACTGCAGCCGATGAAATAAACGCATGCCTGAAAGCATCATATGTATGGAGCAAAGTTCAAAAGCTGCACCTCACCACTAACATGCGTGTCCAGCTATTCAGTGATGAGGAGTCGGGCGCGTACGCTGACAAACTGCTCGAGATAGGTGAAGGTCGAATACAAACTGACGAACAAGGTATGGTTCTATTCACCGACCAGTTTTGTCATATTGTGAATTCGGAAGACGCGCTCATTGCACAAGTTTATCCAAATTTACAACAAAACATCCAAGATGAGAATTGGATGTGTGAAAGATCCATATTGGCACCAAAAAATGATATAGTAGCGAATATTAATGAAAAGATCTTGGAAAAAATAACAAGCGAGACATCAACATACAACTCCATCGACACAGTCATGTCATCCGATGACTGTACAGTCGCCCACAAAAGTGCATGGATACCTTAGGGCCTATTTTTCTGTGAAGGTAGAAATCAAATTTTCGAAAATAATTAATAGATGGCGTTTGGTTTCTGCACAACTGTGATATTAAACTCTTCAATCCCCAGTGTCACTTGTAGGTGGCATAAGTTTTATTTCTATTTCTACCTCACAGAAATTTTATTTGTAATTCCTACTTAAATAATAATAAGAAATTAAACCTTTAAAGTTTTTACTTTCCGCAATGACAATATCCGGATTACCCGGTGTCACCTGTAGGTGAAATAAAATGGAGGTAGATTTTTATAACTTAGTCTTAACTAAATGTAAACTATTCTGTTGAGATATAGAAAAAAAACCGGCCAAGTGCGAGTCGGACTCGCGCACCGAGGGTTCCGTAAAAAAATATATTATGTGATGTAACTAAAAATTTATGGTTTTCGTAATTATTCCTTTATCTATGCTATAAGACGTTGCTTCGTACCAAATTTCAAGATTCTGAGTTCACGGGAAGTACCCTGTAGGTTTTGATTCCCTTGCGAGTGTCGAAAATTTGCGGCATAAACGGGAGTATCTTGATGTAACTAAAAATGTATGGTTTTCGTAATTATTCCTTTATCTATGCTATAAGACGTTGCTTCGTACCAAATTTCAAGATTCTGAGTTCACGGGAAGTACCCTGTAGGTTTTGATTCCCTTGCGAGTGTCGAAAATTTGCGGCATAAACGGGAGTATCTTTTGATCGCGTTGACTTAGAAGTTTGATTTTTTCACAGCTCCAAGAGACCATAGACTTGAGTATTTGATATGAATTTCAGCTTGATACCTCCACGCGTTCCTGAGAAAAAAGGTCTTGACAGACAGACAGACAGACAGACGGACAACAAAGTGATCCTATAAGGGTTCCGTTTTTTCCTTTTGAGGTACGGAACCCTAAAAATACGAAAGAAACCATAAGGAATGTTTTCATTAAGCTAATAAGTGCGCATAGCATTCAAAAATATAATATTCGAGTTAGTAGTAGTTAGCAACAGGGATGAACGGAGACAAACAAAAAAACACACAAATTTTAGAGGTTTATTTCTTACAGTTTATTATTCAAAAACAGACATTTATTATCGTTCAACATTATTATATTATATAAAACTTCTTATTGAGGCCATAGCTTAAGTATTCGTTTCCAAAATCGGAAAGAGGATTGAAGCTTTTGTAACCTCAACAAAGACAAACAGGAGACCGGATTATTTTATCACAAAAGTGAAAAGTTAAATTAAATAGGTAGGATAACAGCTATACAATTGCACAAAAGCATACGAAAAGGTTCTTATGTAATGTAAAAAAAAAAAAATTGTTTGACTTTTTTTAGTTATTAAAAATACGTAAGTCATAGGTTATAATAACAGTCAGTCGTAATAGGTTATAATAACCCGGTCTCCAGTTAATATAAAAAATAAGTACCTACTAAAGTTAAGTAATATTATTTTATAACACATTTGCTCGTAAAGGGCCTCTTATTTCACCAATTTCAATATCGTAATGTATGTCATTACGTACTTGTGCGTAATCGTAAAGTAAAACGCACGAGTTTCTTTCTAATAAGGTAACACGTACGGTTTATCATGCTCCGTCTAAAACCAACGGTACTTTTTTAAATCTTAAGAAAAAAAAAGCAAAGAAAGCAAATCAAAAAGTTTTTATGTCAGAAAAGTGGTCAATATTTTATGAATAAAATTAACTTTGGGAGATAAATTAATATAAAAAATAAACATTGCGAGATAAACCAAGCTTAAGTTAAACAACTCTTAACTATTTTTATGAATAAGGCGTTTAATTCTTTAATTTTTAAATTCATTTTGACAGTAAATTACATCTGTAACAGAAACAAAAAAATATTAATTTACTTTATTAGTAATATTGGCTGTTTTTGTACCGTTGCCTTAAAAAAAAAAGCACTGATGCCCGCGCATCGCTAATTTGTGAACAAATAAAAATTATTCCGCGCGCTTTTTCTTTTCGCTGTATTGTTTTTATTTGAAAATGTCGTCAAGTAATGATGAATTTATTAATTCGACACCGCCAGATGTCTCAAAGGCCGCGAAAAAGGCTACTCTAAGCCTATTGCCCGAAAAATCGACCGATAGATACTTAAAAGCGTATCAAAATTTCATGTTATGGAAATATAATTATTATTAATATTTTATTTCCTCGCAAATGTGTTATAAAACGTCGTATGACATACGTGCGCTTTGATAATTACAGCCTCTGCTCTCTTGTAGCCCTCGCCTACGGCTCGGGCTAGCAATATCGCCTCGGCTGTAATTTTCAACTTACCGCACTTATATCATAATGTACTATTTAAGTATTATGAAATATAAATCCTGGATCGGCAACACTTATCTATCCCCACACGTTCACTGCAATATGACCAGCATATTGGACACACATAACCACTTGTTTATCACGTAATATTTCTACACCACAAACATAAGCGTCCGTGTTCACTGGACTTAAAAGTTACTCAAATCAAAGTTAACATGATCCAAAGCGAACTGTAATCTTGTCCTTTAATGGTTTTCTGTGGGCCAGGGTTTCACAACATGCCTCCTATAATGCAGCTCTTCACTTATAAGAGCACGACGGGCAATTGTCAACACTTGAGTCATATAAAGCAGCATAGTCGGTCATCGGCAGGAATCCATTTTCTTCATACTCTCATAACACGATTTGACGCTGTAATGTGTTTATGAGCCGTGGTCTACTAGTTCTTTGATGGTGTTGCAAAGATCCCTCGTCTTCAAATCGTCGTACCAATAGAACAACTGTTTTTCTCTGCAACAATAATTATAACAGAAATATAATAACACGCAATAATGATTATTTATTAAGTAGTATAGACGTAACTAAAACATTTTTTTTTTCTTATAAAAATTTTGAAATCTAAACTACTTACGTTATAAGATAAGTCGACAAGTTTCGAGTGTCGATAAGTTTTTGCCTTGATTTTGCAAATCAGTTATTTGAGCTCTTGTAAAGAAAACAATATTACAACGCGTACTCATTTTGATGGAATAAGTTAATTCACCTAAATTAAAATAAAACTGAGCTAAACACACTCGAATGAGGTAATCGAAACAAACATAACGAACAATCAATTGAGCTTAGTCTTAACTCATCTAAATCTTCAATCTAATTATTTCTACTACCTACAAATTTATTTATGAATTCATATTCGACCTACCCTCAAGTTTGAAAACTAAAACATAGATAATTAAAATCAGATACCTAGTTATAAAATGATAATAATATTCAATTTAAACAAACATAGTAGGTAGTTAGGAATAAATTTATATAATAGAAATAATTGATTATAAATTATTTGAATGTAAAATACAGAAAAAGAAACTACATGAACATTTTATACAGCGTGAGCGCCCTCTAGTTAGTGTAGCATCAACAATATAATCAATGTTGCTAATCGAGTACTTATTTACGCCAGGTGGCGTCATTTCTTGCTTCACACGGTATTTTTTCTGAACTTCCCATGCATTATTGTAGGCGATGGTACAAGCTACCCTGTGGAGTTTCTAAACTCTTTGGAGCTATCCGGGGTGCCATCACATAAGCTAGAACTAAAAGTAGGTGTACCCGTTTTGTTGATGCGCAACTTGGACGCACCGAGATTGTGCAACGGTACTAGATTGCGAGTCACTGAACTAGGGAGGCATATTGTGAAAGCCACAATTTTAACTGGAGAAGCCAAGGGTGAAAATGTGCTTATACCACGCATCCCAATAATACCCAACAACTTACCTTTTCATTTTAAACGTCTACAGTTCCCTTTAAAGGTTGCATTTTCAATGACAATCAATAAATCCCAAGGACAAACTTTAAAGGTAGCGGGGATACATTTAGGCACGCCATGTTTTTCCCACGGTCAGCTCTACGTAGCTTGCTCACGTGTTTCTTATTCGCGAAATTTACATGTTTTCGCTGAGCAAAACAAATCGCATAACATAGTTTACAGAAGTATATTATTGCAGTAAGTAGGTACCTAGAACCAACAAAAAAATCATCGAGATTTTTAGTATCCAGAATACCAGGAGTACCGTTTTCTGTATAAAGTCCTTGATTCAGCTATGTTACGAGAGCATATTTTTCTTTATTATGTCCTTTATTAATTTTTTTTCTTCAAAGAAGATAAATTATATTTTTAAATATTTATTAAAAATATATACAAAAACATTTCAAAATATAAAAAAACTTTTTAACAAAAAAAAAACCGACTTCAAAAAAAAAACACAAAAAAGTGAAAAATAAACTTTAGAAGAAAAACCAGTCTCTGAAGTCGGTGACTTTTGTTTGTTTGATTTCATTTTTTGCCACCGACTTCAGAGACTGGTTTTTCTTCTAAAGTTTATTTTTCACTTTTTTGTGTTTTTTTTTTGAAGTCGGTTTTATTTTTTGTTAAAAAGTTTTTATTTCTCACTTTTTAGTGGTTCACAAATGTTCATGGGTCAATGTGGACAATGTATTTTTTTTCGAGTTTTGTTGATTTTTCAAAAACCGCTTGTTCGATTTCGAAAAAAAAATTATGGGACCATTTCGGAAGTATACCCTTTCCAACAAAGAAAGAATTTTTCAAATCGGTTAGCAAGTGACGGAGTTATGCCCGAACAAACATAAAAAAAAAAAAAAAATACAAACATCCGAATTGAGAACCTCCTTCTTTTTTTAGAAGTCGGTTAAAAATAGTGGTCCACCGATATCGGGAGCAGGGTCCAAGCATAATTGCTAAGAGTACAGCATGTGTGTGTGTGCGTGTGTGTGTTATGGTGGTGCTTGATGATGATTGTCTGATACCTTTTACCTATTGTTAAATTCTGTTGTATTTATTTTGTTTGTGATGTGATTGTATTATTATTATAAAATAAAAATATATCGGTAATGACATACGTATTTTATTGTAATCCTTTTAGTTTTTATTATTTACTGCTACTGTACGGCAAGTGAAACCGCTCTAGATCAAGTAATCCTCTTCAATAATAATCGTCTGCATATCAGACATTACAAAAAACGAAAGTAATTCCGTTCCGTTAAAGTCCGTTTGTTGTGTCACGGCTTATCTGCTAAACAGTTTGTGATGAAATTTGATATGCATTGTCAAACCACGCGGGCGAAGCCGCGGGCGGAAGCTAGTCTAATAATATTCACCGATTACTCGAAGACGCCTGAACGGATAAAGATAATTATTTAATTACTGACTTAGACATCGCACTTCTAGTTCACTTCGATTCGCTTCGTTTTCATGCCCAAATCTGTCTGATCCCTCGCCACAATATGTCAGTGTGCCCCCGCATGAAGGCCCTGCTTGCGATCACGGGGCGATTTCCCTCGGCCGCGGAGGCTGTACGTCGCTCGGCCGTATTTACAAGTCCATCATTTTGTTGGCCTTGATAACATGCACCTGTAGTCGCGCACCCATATGTGTTGTTGCTATGTGTTTACTGAGGCGCGCCGTAGCGACGTCACTTTTTCTGTCTGTGTGACTTTCACGACACCCCGGTGGTCTGTCCCCGCCGAGTGGGACCCGGGAGATGCCCAGCGAGAGATGACCAGGTACAAGGGTGCCGACTACCTAAAATGCACCTACTGTGATGTGTGGTTCTCTACCGAACCGTTTCCAGAGCTAGCCGGTTGCGATTCGGACTAAGGAGCTGTCATGGGTGTAACACCGCCCAGTCCCAGCGTGGGTCGCGTGCGAGCGCCGCACGTCTACGTCTGAGTCAACATGTGTAGTGGGGAGTCTCAGATCAAGTAAAAAAAAAGGTAGATAACGCACGGCCATTGCTACTACTGAAGCCACAAAACTCGGCTCATTCAAGTAAACACATGCACTCACGCACACACATGCATCAAACTACGCTCATTTTTGTTAGTGTCTTACGAGTCGTCGTGCAGTAAGTTTGCCTAAAAAATGCCGTCGTGTGTAATTAAATGGTGTAGAAACAATACTAAAGTGAACAAAAAGTCTGAAGGATTATCGTTTCACTCGTACAAACTCATAGGACTATCTTTATTTATGATATTCAAACATAATTTTGAGGTTATTTGACATGAATAATGTCAATGTTCCGAAATGACGTATCGGGAGAGTGTTGCCAGGAGTTCGTATTTGTAATAGCCCAAAAATGTGGGTAAGTAAATTGTAGGCAAAGTCATCTAATAAATAAAGAGAGAAGTCCTGACTGACTGACTGACTGACTCATCAACGCCCAGCCCAAACCCTTGGACCTAGAAAGCTGAAATTTTGCACAGAGGTTCCCTTTATAATGTAGACAAGGAATAAGGAAGGATTTTTCGAAATTCAACCCCTAAGGGAGTTAAATAGGGGATTAAAGTTTGTATGGAAAATCGTCATTTTCACGCGGGCGAAGCCGCTGGCAAAAGCTAGTAGTAAAATAATTAGGCACAGAGAGGACAATTTATTGTTTAATTTTAAGTAAATAGTTACTCGTTTCTTTTTACATTCTCGAGTACTTGCCTTCTATTTTGTACTATCAAATATTATTGGTTTTAAGTTGCCTTAAATATTTTAATAAAAGATAAATGGGTAGTTGCTATTCGACAGAGTCGAAATGACCCGCAATGGTAGCCATCCTCATTTAGTGTGGTTTGTTCAGACCATATTGATAAGACTGACATGACGTACGATACACAACGTGGACTAAAAAAAAAAAAAAAAAAATTGTTGTGCCCGACAGGGTCCATGTGAACTATTTAATTATTATTAACATCTTGTAAAAACACATGTGATATGCAATAAATGATTGAATTGAATTGAATTGACTTCACCGAATTCATAGAACAGGATATCGAAAAAAGGTATATTAACTGACTTAAAATAAAAGGAGGTTCTCTTTTCTTCTTCCATAATAATGTTATGAAAAATTTAAACCATATACCTATATTACTATACCTAATCATTAGTATGTATGAGAATATAGTTTTGTTTCTATTGTTTCTATTATACTTTTTTTATTTCCTCTGGAAAAGTACCTTTAAATGTAACTACTCAAGGAAAGGTTTTTTTTTCTCTACTTATTAATTATTCCGTCTTTTTTTTGTTTTACCTGATCCGACCTGATCCTTGTGTGACTACGGATCAGGTTAAATTATCCGTAGTCACACTGGTGTGGTAGTTTAGTGTGACTATGGGTCGGTCACTAAAAAATACAAGATTATGAAGTGTTTATTTAAAAAAAAAATACATAAAACAAAAAAAAGACGGAATAATTAATAAGTAGAGAAAAAAAAACCTTTCCTTGAGTAGTTACATTTATAGGTACTTTTCCAGAGGTGGAGTCACAATATATTTATAATGTTATTGTAATTTATAAATCATTTAATTTCGCATTGACATATATCCCTAGTAGCAATTGCCGTTGGCTTCCATACGCCAACAGTTGGGAATGTATTGGCAGACGGTTAGTTATTCCGCCAACCCAAACTTAAAATAGGCCCATTGTCTTAAACATGCACTATTTGCCCTACGAAGAGCCAACGACGGGCCTGCGTTACTATTCTTACTGTTGGGTGATTTTTGTAGGGATTTATGTTATTAAAACAACATTGGGCCAACTAACGACGGGCCTGCTGCTTCTATTCCTACTGTTGGGAGATTTTTGTAGGGATTTAAGTTATGATAACAACATCGGTCCAACTTAGATACCCTTCAATGGCCCTGTTATTTGCTGCTCCTACGGGGTGGTATCGGGGTGCGCGGGGGGCGGGCGGCGGCACTCCTCGCCCGGTCCGCCCGCCATTTTGCAGTTTGTTATTTCATTTGTGCGGTGCCGGGTGCGCTTGCGGCTGCGGAGTATTTGTTTTATTTATATAATTATATAAAATATTAGCCTGACAGGCAGTGATAAAAATGTTTAAAGTTGTGGAATTTGACGATGAAGATGGTTACGGTGGGGAACTCGGTGTGGTGCAATGATATTATATGTGGTGCGTGAAAACTGGATGACGCCACGGAAGACGCATTGCATGTGGCCTCCATATACCTAAAACTGCAATAATATTCAACAAATGCCTTAGCAGTAACGAGGCTCCAACTAAGATATAACATGGACATTATGTCCTGTAAAACGTTTATTTTACGAAACGGGTAAGTTTTTCATAAGTAGGTATTTATCTACTTAGAACCCGTGCGAATTACCTTGAGACCTGGGACTAAGATGCTATTATTTATGAAATAGGTACTTACTATCTTATTTTTTTTTTTTATTATAATCTTATTTTGTTCTTAATAAATCTCGTGCAAATCTCTAGATAAAAAAATACTACGACGCATCATTTTGCTCAACATAAATTGAAATTGAATCATCGGCCCGGTCTCAAGTTAATTCGCACATAACCTAACAAAAAATTGTCTATAATTTATCCTTACTGGCATTGCATGTATTTGTTGTTTTACTATAATGGGTTGTGTTGTGTTTGTTGCAGATAAACTACATAACCTACATTGGTGGGAACAAAACTGGTCCTATCACAAGAAGAATCCTTGAACGAATCTTTGACAACAATTTAGCTGCAAAGTGTAACTTTGTAAAAGTAGGTAGGTACTCTATCAATGTATCATAGTAGGTACGGTGTGTATCGTTTTACTCGTGGTTTTACTGCAGAGCTACCGTCTCCAAATTGTGTAAAATTTGTCTTCATTTTGTCAATAACATAATATAACAATAAATAAATATTCAATTATCATAATTTGTATTTCATTTAATTTCAGTTAATTAACACAAAGTATTAGGTCAACGCAGACGACACAACGTCCTCTCGTGTACTCACGTCAAAATGCAAAAGAGAGACGACTGTTTGGTGGGTGACTTTTGTATGTCGTCGTCTGGGTTGGCCTAATATGGCTGGTTTCAGAGCGACGCGTCTTGCCAGCGCCGGCCGCACGCACGTCGCTGCACATGAACCTTATCGCTTTAAAATAAGGTTGGTTTTTCAAAACATCGCAAAAACCAAACTTATTATGAAGCTGATAAAGTTGATGTTCCGCGACACGCGTACGGCCGGCGCTGGCGAGACGCGTCGCTATGAAACCAGCTATAGAACCAACAAACATACAACCGCTTGCCTACATGTATTATGTGTCGTTGGGCCTACCCATAACACGTTTTCCTCGGGCCTCCGTAGGGCAATGCACGTTGGCCCTATCGCAAGTTGGGCCTTCGTAGGCAAATCCACGTAGGCCATCAGTTTTGGGCCCAACCCGCAAACTGCCCGCCAATTGTATGCATTTGCCAACTAACCAGAGGTATGTGGCCCAACTAAATGCCAACAAAAAATGCTACTAGGGATATCACTCATTTTTACGCAATTTTAAGGGATTTTTTTTCAAAAAGTGGCAACACTTCATTTACTCACACATAATTGAAAAAATAGCGTCACTTTGTTGTTATAAGTGCGCTATCTACCTTTTTTTACTTGATCTGAGGTAGCCACTTACTCTTGGTTAAACCTAGTACGAGCCGATGTAAATGTTTGTTTTCGGGTAAAACTAGGTCTATCCTCGCATATGTACTCCATGACGCGCGCTCGCTTCGCTCGCGTTTATAAACTCTTTTGCAAAAAAAACGGGCACTTCATATTTTTTTCTCTACTTCAATGAGGTTAAATTATCCATAGTCACACTAGTGTGACTACGGATAATTAAACCTGATCCGTAGTCACACTGGTGTGGTAGTTTAGTGTGACTATGGGTCGGTCATGTATTTTTTCTCGCAACTCACACCCCCACAACGGGACTATCTATTGAGACAATTTATAAAGTGATACTGGTCAGTGGGTTTACATATTTATAATGTTATTGTAATTTATAAATCATTTAATTTCGCATTGACATATACGATATACTATATAAAGCTACATATACTATATACATATATAATATATACTATATACTACATATACTATATAAAGCTAAACTACCACTGACTGACTGACTGACAGAATTGATCTCCCTGATGGTGGATGGGGAGGTGGGTATATTTTGACAGATTCGTAAACAATGAACTCTCATGACTATGGGAAAAGTCCGAAACCCCCCCTTTCCCCCCCCCTTCTCCCCCCTCCCTATCGTATCTCGGAAACTAGGAGACCCGTATTTTTTTTTTTTACTGATTCGTATAGAGGAGGTTCGGTAAAGTAAAAATCATTTTTCAAAGTGGCCCCCCTTGCCCCCCTTCTCCCCCCCTTTAGGCGGATCTCGGAAATAAAGAGATTTTACGGGTTTTTTTTTTGGGATTCGTATAGAGTGGGCTCGGGGAAGTAAAAACCATTTTGAAAATTTGACCCCCTTGCCCCCCTCCATCCCCCCCCTTTCGGATCTCGGAAGTTAAGAGACTTGGAACATTTTTTTTTTCAGATTCATTGAGAGGGGCATAGAGTTAGTCGAAATCATTTTTCATATCTCATCCCTCTCCCCCCTTTCACCCCCCCCCCCCCCCCTCTTCACCCCTTTTTTCTGTTTTGTTTACGGATTCGTATAGAGGAGGCTCGGGGAAGTAAAATGGTGCTACCGGTAAAGCGAAGGGGGGAGCGGGCGAGCGAAGCGAGCCGGCGACCCCCGTAGCGTAGGGATAATGTCTTGATAGCTTTCCGGTGGTAGGTAGGTCCTGAGTGGAGCGAACCTGCGAGACCGAGTGGAGCGAAGGGGGAGGTGGCGAGCGAAGCGAGCCGGCGACCTCCTTAGCGTAACGAAGGTTGAGTGGGTGAAGCGTAACTCAGGGGCGACGACAAGCAAACTTTAGGGTAATGTTTTTTTTAGTGGTAGTAGGATATATCACTCATTTTTACGCAATTTTAAGGGATTTTTTTTCAAAAAGTGGCAACACTTCATTTACTCACCATAATTGAAAAAATGGCGTCACTTTGTTGTTCTAAGTGCGCTATCTACCTTTTTTTACTTGATCTGAGTGGGGAGTAAAGGAGTTTAGTGTAGCTACGTGACCATTAATTTACTAACTAAACTTTCACTTTACTTTATTAACTTAGAAGTCATGGCGCAGCAGGTTGCGTGAAGTTTGTAGAGTCGTATTGTGCAGGTAAGCTGCGTGCAGTCTGGTCACAGTATAAATATGTACAGTGGTGTGACTCGGCCGTGTCCTTGAAATAAATGCCTACAGCCGCGCGGTACGTAAACATGCGTGAGGGCTGCCCGCCTCCAGTATTTTAATTACATGTGCCTATTTTGTGTTTCCATTTAGTTTTGTGATCGTAAATATACTTTTTAAAACAAATAAATACTTTGTGAATTGAATAGAAAGCGTTCAATAAACATGCGTGTTGATTTTTGATTGATAGATTTAATTAAAAAACCATGTATTTTTTCGGAGCATATAAAGAAATACTTATCCATTAAAAAGACACACATTATAAGCCTACCTACTAGTAAGTGAAATTATTTTATAGTCTTATCTTTCAAAGTTTCCAGGTAATTAAAAAAAGTTATCTCTGGAATACTCTGGATACGTTATTAACGAATTCATAAAACCAAAAACAACACAAAAAATGTAAATTAAATGTACTTGTCTTATTTTTAGAGAAAACATCGCGCATTTATTGTTAAAAAACAACACACCGTCCGCTCGTCACTGCGGCACAGTCGCGACTGTCGGCATCCCAGGCGCATCCCATAATCGTGGCGCGTAGGCATAGCTCGCGCTTCGTCCGTTTGTATGAAGTCGAACTACTGTATGATAATATTACCGTGGTCTGGTGCAGTTAACCTTAGAGACAAGTCCTGTTAATGGGTTCAGTACCCGCTACCAGGTCGTGGGGTCTCGCGTCAGGGGGTTTGCTTGTGACAGGGCGCCATGTGCTTGACAACTACAACAGCCTACAACTCCGATTAGGTCCATCAGGCGTTGGATGGCGTAGGATGTAAACTCCTTCGTCATATTGATGCTGGCGCCGGCAAGTTTGTCAGCGCTCGTAGAGATCATCTCTTCGGTTGTGTGGGCCTGCGGCCGCGCTATGTCAGCGCAAGCTGTTGGCGTCTGTCTTCTTGGCAGATTTTGTAACAGCCGTGCTTATTGCTGTTTGGGCAGCCTGCGCATCGATAGATGCTATATAGGTTGGTCCAGTAAGAGTCTCCAGGTGCGAAAGACGGCGCAGGTTTCTACCCCTTGACCCCACGCTTCTCTTAGTTTTCCTCGATCTTGATAAAGAGGGCTTCTCGCCTATCAGTGGGTCTGTTGGCCACCGCCATAACCGACGCGCCACGGGTGATTTTATATTATCTGCACAGCTTCCCGATCAAAAAATTAAATAATGTCTATACGCTAATAAAACCTAAGTAAAATCAAACATGGTAAATATCCCGTTTATGATATTAATAGTAAAACCTAAGTAATAAGAAAACTAAAAAAAAATGCCCAAAATCGTAGTCCACCCTCCTTTATATACCACAGGGTGGGTGGGCGGGAAATTTTTTGTTGAGCTAGACGTGCGTGCGAGATATCCAGAGACGCGTCTCAACGCGCACTAGCGATCTATGAAATAAAACAATCTATGTGTGGAACAAAATTTTGAACTTTCAGACAAAAAACCCGTTTATGTTTGAATAGAGCGAACCTAACAAAGGAAAACCTAACCAGAGTAAACCTAACTAAAGCAAACCTAACCAGAGCAAACCTAATCATAGGAAACCTAACGAGAGGTGACAAGTACGGTGAGGTTAGGTTCGGTAAGGTTAGGTTCGGTCAGGTGAGGTTAGGTTAGGCTAGGTTTTTTGTTGAGCTAGACGTGCGTGCGATATGTCCAGAGAAGCGTATCAACGCGCACTAGCGATCTATGAAATAAAACAATCTATGTGTGGAACAAAAGGAGATCGGACATTTTAGTATGGACTTTGGTCCAAGTGGCGTCGGATGATGAGAACTGCTTTATTTATTAGATAATTTAATATTATAACACTTACTATACCCGCAAATAAATCGACACATGGAAAAAAAAGTAATTGACACATATAGGTATATCACCCATAACATTTAAAGGAGTTTTTTTTATGTTTGTTAGCTCATAACTTGCGACTGGGTGAACTGATTTTCATGATTCTTTTTTCATTTGAAAGCTGGTGCTTCCCGTGTGGTCCCATTATCACCATTTCAATATCTGATGATGGGATCTTGTAGAAATCGGGGGAACTCTTCAATAAATATCAGCAGATTAACCGCGATTGTTGCTATAGCATATCTAAGCATTGTTTACGCCATCACACAACATAATATCACGCCTGTACTCACTACAAAGGTTATAAAAACTATTTGGTGAAGATCTGATGAAGAACTTCGGAGATAGGCAACGGAACTCCTCAATTAATGATAGCAAATGGACTGGGATTGCTGAAATCTCATGACTGTCTATTGTTTACACCAGTTCATAACATAACATCACGCCGGTACGTTGTGAAGGGGTAAGCACATGTGAACCACTAAAAAGTGAAAAATAAAACTTTTTTACAAAAAATAAAACCGACTTCGACAAAACACAAAAAAGTGAAAAATAAAAAATCAGCTTCAGAAGTCGGTGGCAAAAACATGAAATCAAACAAACAAAAGTCACCGACTTCAGAAGCTGATTTTTTATTTTTCACTTTTTTGTGTTTTATTTTTGTCGAAGTCGGTTTTATTTTTTGTAAAAAAGTTTTTTGAAGGATACAGAGCGGCGAAGACCGCGCTCTCCGAGGCTCGTCGGAGGGCCAAGGAACAGGCCCGCGAGGAGATGCTGGAGACTCTCAACAGAGATCCGTGGGGGCGCCCTTTTATGATGGTGTGGAATCAACTCCGCACCCAGGCCCCCCCGCTGACGCAGAGTCTCCGGCCTGAGCTCGTGGAGGACGTGGTGAGCACTCTGTTCCCTTCGCGAGGGGAGCATCGTCCCCCGCCAATGGCTCCGCCACCTGCGGTGCCAGAAGCGGACCACTCAGGATCAGGATCTGATGACGACATTCCGGAGGTGACTGGGGTAGACCTGAGAGTGGCGGTACGGAGGCTTAAGGCCAAGAATAACTCCCCGGGGCCCGATGGCTTGCCTGGCAAAGCCTGAGCCCTGGCCTCAGATTCAGAGGCTCTTGGACCCCAACTGGAGAGGAAAGAGGCCAGTTCCCGCTTCGTTGGAAGACGGGGAAGCTGGTCCTCATCCAGAAGCCGGGGCGCCCTGCGGACTCGCCGTCCGCATACCGGCCCATTGTGTTGCTCGACGAGGTGGGCAAGCTCTTTGAATGAATAATTGCAAACCGCCTCGCCGAGCACCTTGAGGGAATGGGTGCGGATCAGCAGTTCGGCTTCCGCAAGAGGCGCTCGACGGTGGACGCCATCATGCGCGTGAGAGCCCTCACGACGGGGGATGCGGTCTCTCGGGGCGGTGTGGTCTTGGCGGTGTCTCTCGACATCGCCAACGCCTTCAACACCATACCCTGGAGCTGCATCAGGGAGGCACTGGTATCACCGGGTGCCGGCCTACCTTCGTCGTGTAGTCGGGGAGAGATGTCGTGCGGTGTTCCACAGGGTTCGGTTCTGGGGCGGCCCATGTGGAACATCGGTTACGACTGGGTGCTGCGTGCCGACCTCCCTGACGGCTTCAGCGTCGTCTGCTACGCGGACGATACGCTGGTGCTGGCACGCCTTTGTCTAGATTTCATTACTTTTTAGAAATAAACAAGCAGCTCCATCGAGACTTAGGCTAGTTTTTTACAGAAAGTTTTTGGTGGGATAACTTTTTTCTCCGTAGGTCGATTTTATGGTGTCCATAGTAAAAAAATATCCTACATTCTCGAACTATTATATGAACTAGGTTTCATCAGTAAACGCCATTTGGACCACTTCCGCCCGTTCTCCTTTTGAACTTTCAGACAAAAAACCCGTTTATGTTTGAATAGAGCGAACCTAACAAAGGAAAACCTAACCAGAGTAAACCTAACTAAAGCAAACCTAACCAAAGCAAACCTAATCAGAGCAAACCTAATCATAGGAAACCTAACGAGAGGTGACAAGTACGGTGAGGTTAGGTTCGGTAAGGTTAGGTTCGGTCAGGTGAGGTTAGGTTAGGTTAGGTTAGGTTAGGTTAGGTTAGGTTAGGTTAGGTTAGGTTAGGTTAGGTTAGGTTAGGTTAGGTTAGGTTAGGTTAGGTTAGGTTAGGTTAGGTTAGGTTAGGTTCAGCCCCAGATGAAATATCTGGGCCTGGTGCTGGACGACAGGTGGCGCTTCGGCCCGCATTTCAGCGGGCTGTCGACGCGCCTGTTGAAAGCCGCGGACGGCCTCTCATGGCTCCTCCCGAACCTGGGGGGGCCTAAGGCGAAATGCCGGCGCCTATATGCCGGCATTCTGCGGAGCATGGCCCTATACGGGGCCCCCATCTGGGCAGACTCCCTTCACAGGAGGGAGAATGCGACCGCCATCCGCAAGCCCCAAAGGGCCATTGCACAGCGGGTGGCAAGGGCCTACCGCTCGGTGGGCTTCTCGGCGGCGTGCGCTCTGGCCGGCACTCCTCCTTGGGAGTTGGAGGCCTGGGTGCTCGCCAGAGTGTACGAGTGGACTGCGCAACGGAAGGCGCTCGGGGAGCGCCCCGTCACCGAGGAGCGGGAGGCCGTGCGGCGGGAGGCGTCCTCCACTGGACGGAGGACCTCGCCGCAGCCGCTTTTGGCCGCCGGACGTTAGACGCGCTCGGTCCGGTCCTGCAGGGCTGGCTCGAGCGGTCCCACGGTTTCCTCTCTTTCCGTCTGGTGCAGGTGTTATCCGGCCATGGCTGTTTCGGATCGTACCTGCACCGGTTAGGGAGGGAGGAGACCCCGGCGTGCCACGACTGTGGCGCGCCGGAGGACACGGCGCAGCACACCCTTGAGGTGTGCCCAGCTTGGTCCGAGCTGCGCCGCGGTCTGACCGCGGTGGTTGGACAGGACCTCTCACTTCCCGGCGTAGTCAACGCCATGCTGGGGAGCGAGGAGGCCTGGACAGCGGTTGCCTCCTTTTGCGAGGATGTAATCTCGCAAAAGGAGGAGGCGGAGCGCGCGCGGGAGGACGACCCTCTCGCTGCGCCACTCCGCAGACGAAGAAGGGGTCGGAGAAGGCGCCGTCCTCTCCCTCCTCATGGTGGCGATGGGCGGGTAGCAGGCGCGGGGGTGCCTGCGCCCGCATTGCACCCATCACCACCTTCGTCAGTCATTCCCGGGCCCATCCTCCCCCCCCCTACGGGCGTGGGGTGAGGGCGTGATGGGTCCGCCCTGAAGGGCAATCGTCGGCGGAGGACTGGTCGTTAAGGCTATGCCAGTTTCCCAGTCCCTCGCCACGCAGACGAAGCGGGAATGCCGCTGGGTCTTTTTAGTGGGTATACCGGGTCAGACCGGGGAGTCCCACATAGCCCCCCATCCCCCGATGGGAGGGTATGCGTAATGCATTTTTTCCCAGCGCAAAAAAAAAAAAAAAAAAAAAAGGTTAGGTTAGGTTAGGTTAGGTTAGGTTAGGTTAGGTTAGGTTAGGTTAGGTTAGGTTAGGTTAGGTTAGGTTAGGTTAGGTTAGGTTAGGTTAGGTTAGGTTAGGTTAGGTTAGGTTAGGTTAGGTTAGGTTAGGTTAGGTTAGGTTAGGTTAGGTTAGGTTAGGTTAGGTTAGGTTAGGTTAGGTTAGGTTAGGTTAGGTTAGGTTAGGTTAGGTTAGGTTAGGTTAGGTTAGGTTAGGTTAGGTTAGGTTAGGTTAGGTTAGGTTAGGTTAGGTTAGGTTAGGTTAGGTTAGGTTAGGTTAGGTTAGGTTAGGTTAGGTTAGGTTAGGTTAGGTTAGGTTAGGTTAGGTTAGGTTAGGTTAGGTTAGGTTAGGTTAGGTTAGGTTAGGTTAGGTTAGGTTAGGTTAGGTTAGGTTAGGTTAGGTTAGGTTAGGTTAGGTTAGGTTAGGTTAGGTTAGGTTAGGTTAGGTTAGGTTAGGTTAGGTTAGGTTAGGTTAGGTTAGGTTAGGTTAGGTTAGGTTTTTTTTTTTTTTTTTTTTTTTTTTTTTTTTTTTATTTTGTGCTTTTCCCCGTTATGGGTGGGACGGGATCTTATTATTCTAGGTACTCATTCATTCCAGTTCTATCATGTATTCCTCTCGCACTTTCAAGCTTCATACTTTGTCTTTCTTTTACGCACTCTTTCATTCTTAGCCGGGTGGGACTCCCGCTATTCTAACTACTTCTTTCTACTATTTCTTTATTATGTAGTTTTCTTTATTTAGGGACATTAAACACAATTGGTTTTATTTAACAATAGTGGTTTCTTACATTGGTTCTTTTGTTCTCTAATTACATACTTTTCTTAACTATGTTTTTTATATACTACATTTTTATTTATTCTAAAAACATCTATGTACTGTTTTTGCACATCTATTTTATGGACAATTTGTTTTATTTCTATACTGTTAAAACAATATGTGCAAACTTACTTTTAAAACATTATTATTTCCTAATTTATATAACATACTTATTTACTTAAATTGCTAGTTTTACAAATATTTCCTTATTTTATGTCTAATACAAGAACAGGTTTATTCTTATACATTACTTTACTAACATAGTTATTCTAACTTATCTACTTATTTCTACTATAATGAACTCAATATTTATAACACATTTTTCTTTAGGTACCTGTTTTAGGTATAAGGACATACGGTTTGGACTTGGACATATAGGATTTGGACGTTTCTAAGGGTTTGTGTGTCTTCCTTTCATTTTGTTGCATTTATTTACTTAGGTACTTGCTATTTTGGCAATAATATAATATATACTTAGTTTATACATATTTATTGTCATTTCTTATTCTGGGCTCTTTTATATATTCAAATGTTTTCAAGGGTTGTTTAGAGTGTGTGTTTTGTGTTGTGTGTGTGTTTTGATATACTAGTATATATTGACTATATATTTTATATATCTGTGTTTGTGTTTTGTGTGTGTTTTGTGTTGTGTGTGTGTTCTGATATACTTGTATATAATATTTACTATATATTTTATATATCTGTGCTTGTTTTTGTTTTTCGGTTTCCATGTATATGTTCATTTCGTAGTTGTTATCTATTTCAATGTACTCCCGGTTTGTGTTGCTGTCTTGGTGTGTTCCTGTGTGTGTTTCTGTGTGTGTTCTGTGTGTTCCTGTGTGTGTTCTGTGTGTTCCTGTGTGTGTTGCTTGTGTTAAGTGTACCTTAGGGAACAGTCTAGGCGTATGCCGTTGTCGTCCGAGCCAGGTAGTCCCATTTCTTGCGGACCGGGCACTCCACGCTAAAGGCGTTATGGTCTGTCTTCTGATTCTTCGAGTGTGCGCAGTTGCAGCACTGCGGTTCCGTACCCGCAACAAACTCCACGCATTTTTCGCGTAAATGCGGTCCTCCGCAGTGACTGCATCTGTCCACACTCTCAGTGCAAAATTTCCGGCCGTGTCCGAATGCTAGACATTTCGTGCATTGGATGAGCGGCGACTGGTCCTCCACCCTTACCCTTTGCAGGTCCAGGTAAAGAGCCCCAGCCTCCGTCATCCTCTGCCATATCTTTGGACTGACTTGTACGACCACGTGCGCTGTTTTTGGGTTTCTAGTCCTCTTTTTATATTTTATGGCAATTTCTTTCTCCTCTTGGTCTAGATCCCTGAAAATGTCTACATTCTGGGAGTAGAGCGCCTTCACCATTTCGTCGTCGTTACTGTCCAAAAAGACGTCTTTTAGGACGACGAGCGGGTTTTTATTTTTCATAGGCGCTACTATTAGGCCTCCACCTCGGCTTTCGATCCTTTCCTTCACTTTCTTGTACTCAGCTTCTGTGTCACACCCCAGTATGACCGTCTGATTTTTTGCCTTTCGGACTTTGTTAATTTTTAGGCCAGTTCCCCTGGCATCGACCGCCTCCTTCACCATGGCGAGCACCCCGTCAGCATGCTCCGAGCCTTCAGAGGTGACCGCCATCGAATAAAGTGCCGGTCGATGCCCGGGTCTGGCTGCCGTGACGGTGGCGTACGTCTGCGAGTCCGGTCTTGGCTCGCATGCCGCTTCCTTTATGGCCGCCTGTATTTGCCTGGTGCTGGTGGCGACATCACCGGCAACGTCACCGATTTTTTCCTCGAGAACAACCGCCGCGCGACCTACGATGTTCACCCCGTCTATCGCGCGGCTGATGTTCTTTTGGACTACGTCGACCTTGTCGCTGACCTCGTCAGTGCTGGTGATGACCCTGTCGATGATGTCGGCACCGCAATCGTCACAGTGCTGAGCCAGGTCCACGAAGCCTTTCGCGACTCTCTCCTCTAGGTCTTTTAGCCGTGATTCGATGTTGTTCTCCACTTTCTCCAGCCTTTCGAGAACACCCTCCGATGGTCTGGGGGATGCCGGCGTGGTGTTGACCTTTGTGGGCGGGACCGCTTTAGGCGCAGTTTCCAGGACCTTCACCCGTCGACTGAGTTCGAAGAGGATCCGCAGGCATTTATCTGACTGGCTCTCCAGGAAGATCTTGATATCCTTTCTCATCTGAGGGTAGTCTTTGACTCTAGATGGTATGTCCTCAAAAGTCTTCATTACGTCCTGGAGAAGCCTGTCATTTGATAACGCAGCGTAGGTGTCCGGCTGCTTTTTGTATGCCTCCATGTTATCTACGGACCCTCTCTTTCGCTCTGGTCTCCGGATGAAAGTCCTGGCGGCGTCCAGCGCTTGACCAAGTGGGCCCGCGGGGCTAGGAGTGGTGGTGGGAGCGACGGCCCCAGAGGTCCCTGCCGACGATGACAGCGGCGTTTCGGCTGATTCAGCCACTGTTCCTCGAGCAGCTTCCTTCTTGCCGAACGTCAGGGATATCCCTTTCGGCGCTTCGCGCGTTCCAGAGGGTCCCGCATTTCCCGGATGGGACGGTGACGTGGACTCCTGTGTTCCGCTGGCGCTGGCTGCTGGTACCTTCACAACGGGGGTGCGATGCCCGAAAACCATGTTTCGTTAGGTGCGAGTAGGCGTATGAGTTCCTAGCGTGTGATGTGGCGTGTGTGTAAAGGGCACAGTCACAGCAGGAAACAGGGAAAATTGTCAATGTAAATTTGTAAAAATAAAATTTTTTAAAAATAAAATAAAATATAAAATATACCTAATTGTCCTACTGCTAATCCTGCACTGTGGCTTATAGTCAAGTTTAAGTCCTGTAAAGGGGGAGTCAAAACCGACAGTACAATCCGCGGTCCAAATTATTCTATGTACCGTAACTTCCGAGATACCGATTTTTAAATATATAAGGGATGGGGGAGGGTCAAAACGGGTAGGGGAGGGAACCTCTTGTGCGACTTTAACCGTGGTGTCTTCGACACCACAAAGGCTGATTTTGAGGTCTAAACTGTTCTATCTCCTCTCGTTCCCGAGATATGGCCCGTGAAAGGATAAGGGATGAATTATAATAAATAAAATAAATAGAAAAAAGGGGTGGGATCGATACCTCAGTGGTGGTTTCCACCTCGTGGTGTCTACGACACCACTCAAGGTTGAATTTGAGGTCGAAACTTTCCTAGCTCCTCTCGTTCCCAAGATATGGCCCTTTGAATAAATAAATAAAGATAGAAAAAGATACCGCCGGGTAGATCTTCCAGTTGACCTAGCTGGGTCTACTCGGCTCCGATTTTGGCGTGAGTGGGCTCGTTTATTTGGTCTTTTTGGCCTCTTTTTGGTACGTCAGGTTTCAGGATAAGGGATGGGGGAGGGGGTGGGGGGTATCCCGGAAGTGTCAGTCTGGGTAAACGATTTTATGGCAAAAGGCCGCTACTCAGAGGTGTTTACCGAGAACAAAAATTTTTAACTTAAAAATAAAATAACAAATTTCTACCCCTAAAACTGATTTAACCCTAGAGGGTTGATATTTTACCCAAAGGTTCGGGTGGTCCCTTATGGTTGAGTATTCAACCAGGGGGGGGGGTCAGGGGGGGGGGCTTCGAAAAATATGTTATTTTTGGTCTAGGACGCACCGTTTCAGAGTTACAGGCCTTTTTCAGGTTTGGTGCGGTTGGTAAACTGTTTTCCGTTTACTGAAAGTGATTTCTTTTAAAAACTGTTAACCTTAAAATTATTTTGAGAGTGGGCTCTCCTAGGGGAAGGTCCAGCAAACGTCTGGTGATCTTTAAAAATGGAGCGTCCGCTATAGGGTGTAAGCTGTTGCCTCCTGAAAAAATTTTTTAAAAACCAACAACCGCAAATGGCTGTTTTTCGTTCGTCCGATTTCACTTACTTCGGGCTCTGTAACTCTGAAACGGGTTGCCCCCGGAGTCTGGTTCTTAATCCTAATCTTAAACACTAAACTAATCTACTTATACAACTAAGGGTTGAAGCGTTACCGCTGGTCTTCGCCGCTCCAGCGACGTCCAAAGTCTTCCCGGGGGTGCCTGCTCCAAGGGGTGGTGCTGACTGTGGAGTGACCTATGTCGGATTGTAGGGCGGATGTTCCTCCAACTGCTGGCGCCGGTGTGGTTCCTGTACCTGGAACGGTTCAGGAGATATTCCCCTGGGAAGGCGAAAATTTGACCCTGGCGAGCTGGTGGTAAAATGGCCAGGGTACTCGATAGCGAAATGCTTTCTCGTGAGAGAACCGATTTTTCCTTATTTTCGCGATCCGACGCTCCGTTCCAGGGTTACAGCCCCGACAAGGATAAGTTGTAATGGCGTTCCGGGTAGAGGTTCGGAATTAATTACGTAGTAATTCCCGTTTCAGTCCAGTCTCCCTACTCACTTCAGATTCTGGAAACCGGTGAAGTTCCGCTTCGAGTCTGTCCGGGTGCCTATTTATGTCGTGACCTGCTTATTTTTAGCAGGTGGTCAAACTGACAAGGGTGAAACCACTTTCTGCAAATAGGCGTTCCCGTCACATCCAGATAGTGGAAAATTTATTTCCGACCGGATTCGTGTTCCTCGTGGTCTGAACAGCCTTGTGAAATTTTTCTGGATTTTTTAATATTTATATTTAGCTTTGTTTACAATTATGGTAATTATTTGAAATTTTATAACTTTTTATCTACAAATCCAAAAATTTTGAAATTTTGCAATTAGGTTCTTAACACTATACACTGTTTTTAAGAGTCCAAAAAATTTTATGTCGTCGATCTAAATTTTGAGTTATTATGGTTTGAAGTTTTTAAAATAATTTGTTAACCTTGAAAAATCTGTATCTTCCAGAAGGGTGGTCCGATTTCGCTGATCAAGGTGTCAGGTGAATGGGTACGGCTTCCTGCGCCTATCCCTGTCTCCAGTTTTCCCCTCCGACTGCTGGATCCCGACCTCGTGTCCACGTGGATTTTTCTGATGGTCCTGTATCTCGGCGAGTTTTCACGGGAAAAATCCCAAACTCAGCCAGGATGTGGAGCTTGTCCAGGTGTTCCGAAAGGCAATCCAAAAACACAAGGTCACCGATCAAAATCGAGCAGCGTTTCACTTTTTCACTTTTAGATGTCACTTTTGGGGTTAAAATTTCGGTTTTTTGTCTGTAACTTCGCGAAATTTTCACCGATTTTAAAACTTTTTTCACTAGCCGACGTAACTTTGCAGCGCGCAACTTTTAGCGAAAATTTGGATAATTTTGCTCACTTTGACTATTTTTAAGTATTTTTCGAGCGCGGAGCGGCTTAAAAGTGATCCGATCGCGGCGGGGGGCGCCGTGAGACTGGGTTAGGTTAGGTTAGGTTAGGTTAGGTTAGGTTAGGTTAGGTTAGGTTAGGTTAGGTTAGGTTAGGTTAGGTTAGGTTAGGTTAGGTTAGGTTAGGTTAGGTTAGGTTAGGTTAGGTTAGGTTAGGTTAGGTTAGGTTAGGTTAGGTTAGGTTAGGTTAGGTTAGGTTAGGTTAGGTTAGGTTAGGTTAGGTTAGGTTAGGTTAGGTTAGGTTAGGTTAGGTTAGGTTAGGTTAGGTTAGGTTAGGTTAGGTTAGGTTAGGTTAGGTTAGGTTAGGTTAGGTTAGGTTAGGTTAGGTTAGGTTAGGTTAGGTTAGGTTAGGTTAGGTTAGGTTAGGTTAGGTTAGGTTAGGTTAGGTTAGGTTAGGTTAGGTTAGGTTAGGTTAGGTTTTTTTTTTTTTTTTTTTTTTTTTTTTTTTTTTTTTTTTTTTTTTTTTTTTTTTTTTTTGTTCTTTTCCCCGTCCCTAAGCACGACGGGATCTTGATATTCTAAGTTTCTCATTCGTTCCATTTCTCACATTTATGCCTCTCGCACTTTCGAGCTTCATACGTGGTCTTTCTTTTATTCATCTCTTTACATTCTTTGCCGGGTGGGACTCCCGCTATCTATCTACTATTTTTATTTACTTTTTCTTTATTTAGGGATATTTAAATACGCAGCTTCTTTTCTTACATTTTTTGTTTCTTACATAGGTTATTACATACTATTTCTTTATTATCTATTTCTTAACTATATTTTCCTACATGCTAAACTTACTTTCTAATTTACGTTCTAATTTACATTCCTAGTATTTCCTTACGTAATAACAAGTTTTACATGTCTATATTTTTATTCTAATTTTTGTTCAATACAAGGTTTCTCTATTTAAATACACAGCTTCTTTTCTTACATTTTTTTTTGTTTCTTACATAGGTTATTACATACTATTTCTTTATATCTATTTCTTAACTATATTTTTCTACATGCTAAACTTACTTTCTAATTTACGTTCTAATTTACATTCCTAGTATTTCCTTACGTAATAACAAGTTTTACGTGTCTATATTTTTATTCTAATTTTGTTCAATACAAGGTTTCTCTTATTTCTTTAGTTATTTATTTAGTTTTTGTTACAATAAGTGGTACATTATAGTTCCTTAATTTGGGACATACATTTTGGAGCTGAATACTCATTCAGTGGCTATGCACTTCTTTGAGGATGTTAACAATTTATTGCAATCAGTTAAAACAGGCAGGTAGTTTTTTACTTGGGGTTGTTTCGGACTGTTAAGGCTTTATTTATCTTTTCAGTATATTTACTTTCCTTTATTGTTGCGGCAATATTATATTATATATACTTAGAATATACATATTTATTGTCGTTTCTTGTTCTATTTGTATTCATATATACATAAAAATATTTGTCAGCACAATTAAAGTTGTGTGGGGAGCGTGTTTGGTGTTGTGCGTGTGTTTGATATATAAGTATATATGTACTATATAATTTGTATATCTCTCCGCTGTGACCACACCTATCCGCCCTCCGTGTTGCGTAAACCCTAGTTAACACTTTATGCGTACGCCGTTGTTGTCCGAGCCAGATAGTCCCATTTCTTGCGGACCGGGCATTCCGTGCTGAAGGCGTTGTGGTCGGTCCTTTGGGACGTCGAGTGCGAACAGTTGCAGCACTGCGGTTCATTACCTGCGATGAATTCCTCGCACTTCTCTCGAAGATGCGGTCCTCCGCAGTGACTGCACCTGTCCACACTCTCGGTACAAAATTTCCGGCCATGTCCGAATGCCAAGCACTTCGTGCATTGGATGAGCGGCGACTGGTCCTCCACCTTTACCCTTTGCAGGTCAAGGTAGAGAGCCCCTGCCTCCGTCATCCTCTGCCATACTTTTGGTCTGACTTGGACAACAACGTGCGCTGTTCTGGGGTTCCTGGTTCTTTTCTTGTACTTGATTTTTATTTCCGTTTCTTCCTCTTCTAGGCCGCTAAAAATGTTTTTATTCTGGGCGTGGAGTGCCTTCACCATCTCCTCATCGTCACCGTCCAAAAAGACGTCCTTTAGGACGACGAGTGGGTTTTTATTCTTTATAGGCGCTGCTGTTAGCCCCTCACCACGGCTCTCGATCATTTCTTTGACCTTTTTTAGCTCCGCCTCCGATTCGCATCCCAAGATAACTGTCCGATTCTTTGCCTTCCGGACTTTATTAATCTTTAGGCCAGTTCCCCTGGCATCGACCGCCTTCTTCACCCTAGCGAGCACCTCGTCAGCAGTCTCCTGACTGCCTTCCATGGTTACCGCCATCGAGTGAAGAGCCGGTCGCCGCCCGGGTATGGCTGCCGTGACGTTGGCGTATGAGAGCGGTTCGGTTCTTGGCTCGCTTGCTACTTCTGCTATCCTCTGCTTGATTATGTCAGTTCTAGCGACGACTTCACTGGCAACGTTAACAATTTTCTCCTCGATGGTAACCGCAGCTCGAGCAACGGCCGTCACCTCTTCCATCGTAGTGTCTATGCTGTATTTCATCACGTCCACCTTATCGCCGACATCTTCTACCCTTTCGACGATTTTGTCGATCATGTCTGCTCCATTTTCATTTTGTTCCTCGATTATATGCTTGAAGCCTTTCTCTACTTTCTCTTGCAGGTCAAACAGTTTCGCCTTTATGCTTGCCTCTACATTTTCGAGCCTTTCTAAGAGGTCGTCCGATGGTCTGGGTGGTACAGGCGTGGTGTTGGTTTTGGTAGACGACATTATTTTGGACGCTTTTGTTTCCAATTCCTTCACTCTCTTACTGAGCTCGAACAGGGTTCGCTGGCATTTATCCGACTGCATTTCCAGGTAGATTTTTATATCCTTCCTCATTTGAGGGTAGCTGCTTACTCTGGATGGGATCTCTTCAAGTACCTTCATGACCTCCTGGAGTAAATTATCATTCGAGGATGTGGCATAGGTGTCAATTTGTTTTTTATATACCTCCATATTACTGAGGGACCTTCTCTTCCGTTCTGGTCTTCGGATAAATGTCCTGGCGGCGTCCGGCGCCTGTCCAGGTGGACCTGCAGGGCTGGGGGTAGTGTTGGGAGCAACAGCTTCAGAGGTCCCCACTGACGTCATTGGTGTTTTTGCTGTTTCCGCTGAGGTTCCTTGAACAGCGCCTTTTTTGCCGTATGTCAGGGATATCCCCTTCGGCGCATCGAGCTTCCCCGAAGGCGACGTGGTCTCCTGAGATCCGCTGGCGCTGGCCCCCTGCCCTCTTCCTGTAACTGGGGTGCGGTGCCCGAACATTTTTTAACCCAAGTTGTGCTGCTTGTGTGTATAGGGCACAGCGAAAAGACGGGGAAAAGTGTGTATAAAATATATATTGACCCTGTAAAGGGGGGTGGGTGTCTGTAAATGGGGGGGGAGAGAAATATTCACTAAAAGTAGTTCCGTTTGAACCCTGTAAATGAGGAGTCAAATCAGATGAAAGTAAAAAAGAAAGCAATTATACATCCACGTGTGCGGTGGTTTGTCTCTATATAGAGTCACGGATTATTCGCTCAATAGAGCGGGTGTCACAAAAACTGTCAAAATCCGTCAACAATTCTTCCCCAAGTCAAAAACCCCTGCCTTAATATC
>OX438917.1:0-65126 GCA_949316265.1 Diarsia mendica
CGTGTATTATTGGTAAGTTTTAATATTATTCTTCCGTATTTTATCCAGCATTATTATCAGACGAGACAGTATAATCGATGTTAAATACAAATATGTTTTGAGATAAAATATCGGTTAACAAAATACTAATTTAGACCATTATTTTGCAGATGTTTAACAAAGTATACGGGGCATAGGATTAAATATGTCACACTCACCATCCTACAGTCCTGTTTTAGAAAACATTAACCTACCATGTGATGTAAGTATCTAAGTAATCATCGATATTAGCAATTGAATTCATTTAATGATGCTTTTTAATAGTATAAAATTATTCCTTGTTTCAGAATTTGATAGATTGCCCCGATCCAGTTCTTAATCCATTTTACTATGCTCAAGACCAAGAAAGCTGGAGTAGGGTATTATTGGGCATTCTATACCACTTTCGACAAGTCGCTCGGCGAGTGCGCCTCGCTGCCGAAAGTGGTATAGAACGCCCAATAATCGACAATCAACTCGACTCGATCCACTTGACCCATGACTGTCGCTCGACGAAGCGAATCATTTGACGGCATGGTTGTCGCAGTGGTTGAGCGATAAGACTGCTGCGCTGCATGTCGTGCGTTCACTTCGTTGTAATAAACAGAATAAATATAATTAATAATAAAAACAACAGACCGTTCAATACTCTTTATTTGCACACAATAACGTTACAAGTTTACATTAGTGTTCGGTATTAGCGTTCGTGTGAAACAACAGTCATTTGTCGTAAAATTTTGGTTGTTCTGGGAACAACTCGTCAGCCGAACGGACGAACTCTTGTAGTTTTCTCCATTGAGGAGAATCCACGTTGCTCTGGAGCTTAACACGAATGAGCGCCTTCTTCCACAGCTCTTGGGAGTCGGTGAGGCGCGCGTCGCTAGCCTTGTACACCTTGCAGTCGATGTAGTACTCTCCGTCTGTACTTGCTGTTCGACGCTCGCAACCGTTGGCCACACGGTTTACGAAGAATGATGGTAGACATGATGAACCCGTGTCGAGCTCCGTGTCACTTTCATGGCTGCGACTGATACCGAATATATCGGCACCAGTATTTGTTAATTTACTGAAAATAAAACTGGGTGTTAATATGACGTTATCTTCGTTCACACAATAGTTAGAATAATAAGAGAAACACATTATTGACACACAAATTAGTAAAAAAACTGAAGTATTTTTTTTTTTGCCTAAAACCTTTGTGTTACAAGTTTTAATTAATTGAATGCAGGAAAAATTGACAACCATACTGCGATCGCCAACCCGCCTGCCAAGCGTGGCGATTATGGCAAACCCCCCAAAAAATGCCTGGGGGAGGCCTATGTCCAGCAGTGGACGTCTTTTGGCTGAAATGATGATGATGATGAGGAAAAATTGTTAATTCAAGGTATTGTTTACCTCGTTCGAGTTCTGTTAGTTGATGATGAATCCGACTTGCGTTTCCCACTGAGTTTTGTAGATGGCTTGCGGGTTGGTTTAGTTTTCTGGTCAGGGAATGGAGCTGTTTGATAATAATCATACTCAGTATCAGACCTGAAACAAAGACATGAAAAGTTTTTTGTTAAAATCAGTCTATAAATAAACAAGCGGATCACGGACCTCTAGTATGAAACACTCAGAATATGTTATAGGTACTTACATTTTTCAATCTGCAGTTAGAATTTTACTGATTTGGTTTGATGGTTATCAATACCGCTACTGACAGCAACTCGCGATTCACACTAATTATGACCGATGGTAGAGTACTTCTTGAAGATAACTTCCACACTTGCAGACTTCAATTAGATTGTATAGTGTACTCCAGAAACACGTAGCTTATAAAATCGGAAACGCGTAATAATTCACTATTTTAAAAATTATCACTTTCGGTCAACTATGTTAGTATGAATCATCTTTTTTCCTTGGACGTATAATACCGGTTGAAAAATAATGACTAAGGAGTTATTCGTATAGCAACGAATGTCGATGTCGCGAAATAACGTAGGGCTGACAAAACGATACAGTACTTTAATAACAAATAAAAAGTGATCAAGTGTGAGTTCTGTAAATAGTTAATACCTTTACCGCCTTATTCATAAAAATAGTTAAGAGTTGTTTAACTTAAGCTTGGTTTATCTCGCATGCCGTCACTTTCATTTGAATATTATTGAAGTGAGACGGCATGCGAGATAAACCAAGCTTAAGTTAAACAACTCTTAACTATTTTTATGAATAAGGCGGTTAGTTGATTAGTAAGCAATGTTTAACATAACGACTAAGTTTATTGAAAAAGAGTTTTTTTTTTTTTTTTTTTCAATTTGAAACCGTTTTTATTTTTTTGTTTTTGTCATTCGTAGGTAGTATAGTAGTATCCATAACATTAACTACCTCGATATTTATCGTTTTTTTATTTTTCGTTTTTTTTAATTATTTTTTTTTGACTAGGATGGACAGACTTAGCAATGACATTCTATGATAACATTTGGTTGAATGGAACCCTAACAACATAATTAAGTATATTACATTTTTTTTTGTAAGAACTTTGCCTCACACTAGGAATTTCTCCTGTATCGTGAGGTGCGTTTACAAACATTTAAACTCACATACTCAAACACCTAGACCCGGAAAACTACTTGTAGTTCATACAAATATTTATTCCGTGCGGGAATCGAACCCGCAACACGCTGCGCAGCAGAAATTATCCGAGTAACATAAAATAATGTTGAATGCGTGTCAACCTTACCTAAAATAGATAATTGATGCAAATGTAACTTAGTCGACCTAAAAACAAATATTTGTGCAATAACAAGTATTATGATGAAATATTTTACTGCTTTATTGGAGAAATATCGTAATAACATCCTGTTATGATTTAGGTATTAGTTTTACGAACAACATTTTCAATAATTTACTAAAATCAACGACGGAGTGTGAAACCTGTTCAAAAGACGATATTGTATTTACATGGAATTTAATATTTTCGTATGAAAATAAATATTTACGCGTCTGGATAATTGACCTCTGGATAATTGATATAGGTATCTACAAGTTGCAGGTAATTTTTATACTGTTATTTTTACTTTAATATTTTTTTTATAATATTAAGATCCGAGTGCCTAATTAATATATGCATTTCTCTTTCCAGAAATATTTTGATAAGCGTTTCAACTAATTTATGAAGAAATAATTACCTATTCAAATAGAGAACTACAGCAAATCATTACTCTGGATAATTGATATAATTATCTTTATATTACAGGTAATTTTATACACTATTTTTACTGTAATATTTTTTTAATTTCTTAGAACTGAGGGGCAAAATAACTATTGAGCATTTCTTTTCTCAGAAATAAAATCTTGCATAGTTCATGAAGAAGTGATTATTCATTACAGCAAATCCTTTATCTGTCTGTTTTTTTTTATGTTTTTGTCTGGATATGTGATATCAATATCTATATATTGCAGATACTTTTTATATACTGTTTTACTGAAATAAATTTTTAAACTCTTAGAACTGAGCGCTAAATTAATAATAATATTATGCATTTCTCTTTCCAGAAATATTTTGATAAGCGCCTCGAATCTTGCCAACTAGAGATCTACAGCAAACAGTTTCTATTTGGACGTCAATAGCGGGCTAGTCGTCCTAATACTTTCTTCGGTTATTACTGTATAGGTACTTATAAGACTTTAATAAGATCATTAATTTTAGTTGTCAGAATTATCCTTTATACGTTAAACTTAGAGACTTTATTCTGTTAATCAAACGTTAAGTAGTTAGTATTGAATCTAAATTAATCAATAATGCCTCATTGTTCAGTTTGCAACGTATTGGTAGATAATCGTCGATGGTCAGGTCATTTACGTAGCAATGATCATAAAAAAAATAGCACTATCCTTATACACGATAACATTGAAATTATTAATACTTCGTTTAAAGGACGAATCGTAAGTTACAGAATCATTGCAACTAAGGAACAGATAAATATTTTTCCAGAAATGTTTCTCAATAATATTAGTCAGCAAGTAAAAAATCTAATAGATCAGTCAGTACTGAAACATACCTCAGTGAAAATTAATTTTGATTTTTTTTCATTTTTTCTTATGTTTAAAAGTGACCAACAAGAATTAAAGTCATTTGCTACAAAAAACTATATCATTAATTTTAATTACGATTTTGATTCAATTTATAAATCAACAGTTCAGTTACTCTTAAAGAAAATTGAAGAGTTCGAGGAAAGAGATAGCGGTTGGACATTTTTGTGCAATTCACATTTAGAAATAAACATTAATAAATATCAGCCTCTCGGTGGATCGAAATTTATACCTTTACCAAAAATGATAAAAAATAAAAAAGCTTGCTTGAATATTAAAAACAAAGACGAGTATTGCTTTCTATGGTGTGTTGTGGCAGCTTTATACCCTACAACGCAACATCCTGATAGAGTCTCATCGTATCCTCACTTTGGTGATATTTTAAATGTTGATGATTTGTCATTTCCGATTACATTTTCGGACATAGCTGTTTTTGAGAAAAATAATCCACTTCTGAATATTTTTGTGTACGGATTAAAAAATGATAAGACAATCATCGGACCTTTGTATACATCAATGAATAATAAATCTAAGAGCATCCATCTCTTGTTTTTAGAAAGCAACGCAAATTCTCATTATTGTCTAATCAAAGATTTGCCTCGACTAGTCAGAAATCAGTTGACTAAACATCATGGTAAACTATACTTCTGCGAAACTTGCTTTTTGTTCTTTCCAACTCTCAATCAATTTGAAACACATTTATGTGGAGGGGTTGTGACAGTGTTACCAGAACAAGGGTCTTATTTAAAATTTAAAAATTATAATAGAAAACAAGATATTCCATTCGTTATTTACGCAGATTTCGAAACATTGCTGGAACCTATTTCCTGCGATGAATTTGACTCTGCTAATACGTCCTACTCACAACGACACGTGCCAGCCGCGTTTGCCTATAATATAGTATCATCATTTAATGATACTGTTAAAGGTTATAGAAGTTATCGCGGTAATAACTGTGTTACAAAATTTGTAAACTTTTTGACTGAAGATGTTAAATCAATATATAGAATTCTATCCAAATGCGAACCTATGATATTCACAGAAGAAGATGCTCTTAATTTTAAGCTCGCTGTTAAGTGTCATATATGTGAAAATTTACTGTTAACCGATAGAGTTAGAGATCATTGTCATATTACAGGACGATACCGAGGCGCAGCACACAGTCATTGTAATCTACAAAATAAAATACCAAAGTTCGTTCCAATATTTTTTCATAATTTATCTGGATACGACTGCCATTTATTTATAAAAAAGTTAGGCGAAATTCCTGGACAAATTAAAATAATACCACGTAACAAGGAAAAATATATTACATTCACAAAGTTTATTCATATTGCTGATAATGAGTATATACAAATAAGGTTTTTAGATTCCTTTAACTTTTTAGGAACTAGTTTAGACAAACTTGCTAAAACAATGCAGACAGAAGATTTTGTCAATCTTCTATCTAACTTTTCTGATGAAAGAAAATTTAGTTTGTTAACACGGAAAGGTATATATCCGTATGACTATATGACAGATTGGAAATGTTACGATCAAAAATCTTTACCGTCCAAATCTTGTTTTCATAATTCTTTAACTAACGAAGATATTAGCGATGAAGATTATAATCACGTTAAGACTGTGTGGAGCGAATTTAAAATAAATGATTTAGGCGAGTATACGGATTTATACTTAAAAACAGATGTACTTTTATTGACAGATATATTTCAAAAGTTTCGAAAAACATGCAAGCAACATTATAATTTAGATCCTGCGTTTTACATTACCGCACCTAGTTTGTCCTTCGACGCAATGTTGCTTAAAACAGGCGTTCAGTTAGAACTCGTGTCGGACTTGTTTATCATCAGAATGATTCAAAGTGGTATACGAGGAGGTTTGTGCATGTGTTCCCATAGGTATGCAAAAGCCAATAATAAATACATGCCTGAATATAATACATCAAAGCCTCAGAGTTATATTGTATATCTAGATTGTAATAATCTTTACGGTTTCAGCATGTGTCAGTATTTACCGTATTCAGGTTTTAGATTTCTTAGTGAAGATGAAATAGATAATTTACACGTTGAAAATGTTGAAGATAACGCTGAGTGGGGCTTTATTTTAGAAGTCGATCTCTTGTACCCTGAAAATTTACACAATCACCATAATGATTTACCTTTTTGTCCCGAGAAATGTATACCTCCAGGCGGTAAAACAAAAAAACTAATTGCAAATTTATATAACAAGTATAATTATGTTATACATTACGTTCATTTAAAAAAGTGTCTAGAACATGGCTTAATATTACGAAAAGTTCATAGAGTAATTACGTTTAGACAGAGTCCTTATTTGAAACAATATATAGAATTAAACACTCAATTGAGACAAAAGGCAAAGAGTTCCTTCGAACAAGATTTTTTTAAGTTGTTAAACAACAGTGTATTTGGTAAGACATTAGAAAATACTGAAAATAGAGTGACTGTTCATTTAGTCAATCAATGGTACGACAAATTTAACCGAACCAAGAAATCAATATCCGCCGAGAGACTTGTAGCCAGCCCCTATTTCCATAGTGCCTCTATCCTCTCAGAAAATTTAGTTGCAATACAAATGAAACCTGATCAAATTATTTTAGATAAACCTATTTATATTGGATTCACTGTATTAGAACTTTCTAAGTCATACATGTATGACTTTCATTACAATATTGTAAAACCATTTTATGAAGATCGAGTGCAGCTATGTTATACAGATACAGATTCTTTTGTCTATAAAATATATACTAATGATTTTTATCATGACTTAAAGTACAATTTTTTGAAGTATTTTGACACCAGTAACTATGACAATAACAATGATTTTAAGTTACCCTTAATGAACAAAAAAGTACCAGGCCTGTTCAAAGATGAAATGGCAGGGAAATGTATATCTGATTTTGTTGGTTTGAGATCAAAACTTTACTCTATAAAAACATTTGATGAAATAATTAAAAAAGCGAAGGGCGTGAAATCATGTGTAGTAAGAGACTTAGACATCACAGATTATGAAAATATTTTATTTAAAGGTGGAGTTATACGTAGAAAAAATATAATGTTTAAATCAATTAAACACGTAATATTTACTCAGAGTGTCAACAAGATTGTATTGTCTAGCAATGACGATAAACGATCGATATCTGTAGGGAAAATATCAACGCAAGCCTGGGGTCATGCGTTTATTCTAAAAAATGAGGTGGTTTAGATTAAGCAATATAAGTAGGTACTGTATGTGTAATGGCTAGTTATTATTTAATATTACTCATTGTGTAGATATAAGTAACTGTTTTGTAGAAATATAAATAAAATGTGAAACCATGTGTACTACTTGTTTTATTTATCAGAGACTAGACTTATTCAAACACATCATCCCTCTTTTATGAAGTCGGTTAAATTATATGTAAAAAGTAAATCTAGACTCTTGAAGTTTAATAATAATAATTTTATTTATTAACTAGACTTATTCAAACACATCATCCCTCTTTTATGAAGTCGGTTAAATTATATGTAAAAAGTAAATCTAGACTCTTGAAGTTTCGCCATATCATAAGTAAGAATTAATTAACTATCATTTGTAATATGATCACAACATCCGTATCGATATAATTATAACTATTTAAAAACAAACACACATCAGTTCATTAACCTTATGTTAGAGACAAAAATGCTTACTGTGAACATTTTATAGTTAAAGATAGTCACTGACTGGAAGCATGCACAACTATTGTACCAGTTCGATGCACTTACTAGGAAGCATTCGCACCTTGTAACACTAGCTCGGACGCATTCACTGATTTAATGTTTGAATTATTCACTCAGTGACTGACAACCTTTACGTTATTGCGTAATATTTTTCTGTCTATAATTGTATCTAATTGTTGTCATTTAACAAATATTACTCGTTCAGAGTCCTTGTTTAAAATTAAAGCGCATCATAATTATGTCAACGGTAAGTAAACTATTAAGTACATTTATTCTGTTATTATGACGTAACTAATTAGGTATACACTTGTGTTCACAACAGCGTTAACATTTTTGTTAATATTTTTGTTCCAGATGTCTGAATCAGAGATTGTCTTCAGCCAGTACGCTCAAGATCCTTATGAAGGGTTCTCCGAGATGTTTCGCACCGAACCTGAGCATTGCAAACGAATTACGAAAGATAAGAAATCGAAACAACAGCGCAGAGAAAAGTTAAAGAAACAAAAACCAACAAAATCTTTCGTTATGAGCCGAATACAGCAACGAGGTATAAGGCTAATAAAAATTTCAGTCATAGATCTCTCTAACAATCTTCAAACCAGTGACAGTGAAAGTGATAGTGAGAATGTTATTATAAATGCGCAATATATTGTAAAAGACGCTATCGATAGTGTTATGGACGAAACTGAGTCATTAGTTAAGAAAATATCAAAATCTTTAATAGACAGTGATTTTTATTAATATCATTTTTGGAATACATATTTTATTGTGTTGTTTTATTTTATTTTCTTAGGTATGTTTTAAGCTATTTGGTTAGGTTTAGTATAACGAAATAAAAGATTATTTTAGAAATAAAAGCTTTTTATTTATAAAACATAATTACCTATGCATTTTATTACCACTCTAAATACTTTTTAATACACAACACATTTTTAAGTGCACATTGCTTTAAATGGTTATTACAATTTAAGTTCGAATCTACATTACAGTATTTTTTATGTAAAACAGATAAATTAGGACATTGTTTTTCATCAAGTTCTGATACCTTACAATTTACACATAGATCCTTTATCCATTGCACTTTCTCAAAACCTTTTACTATTATTTCTTTATTTTGTAAGTATGGAACGATTATACGATGGAATTCTCTATAGTCAACATATCCTTCATTCCAATAAATGCCTCTGTTTTTTTCTAACCATTTAACTTGCTTCTGTTCATTGTTTGTTAAGTATCTGAACAAGTATGGAGACTTAACTAAGAAGGTTTGGGTGTAATCACGAGTAGCCAATGCTAATTCTTTTACTATAAAATTGTTGTAGAGGTCCTTAAATCCTTGAACGTCTAATAATATAGTTCCAGGATTCATGATATTTTCCTTACGGTATTGCTCAACGGTTTATACTCGATTATACAGTCGTTTAATATAAGGCAGTATGCTGAAGTTTGATCGGGTATATCCAAATCCGTTTCAATTTCCACTCTTACATCCACAACCGAACCTGTCTTCAAGTTGTCCGCTTGCCTAGAGCAGTCAATAACAAAGAGCGGCGCCAAGTCTTTAAATTGTTTTTCGCTTAATAAAGGCTCAGCGCGACGTCCGTAATATGACTGTTGAAATCTAGTATATTGTTCGTATAATAAAGCAATTCTGCTATTAGCAAAATTCACATTTAGATTTTCATATGGGAAGTAGTTTGAATTGAGGTATACTCTAACGTCACGAATATGACAGTGATCGAACAGAGACATATCAGAGCTTGCATTGTTTTTTCTATTTGTCTGTAAACCAATAATGACATATCTAGGCTTCTCTATTTGTGATGATGTTTTAATAGACCAAGTATGTTTCGTTGTTTTAGGTAAAGTAGGATATTCGTACAGATCCCAATTTCTAAAAATCATCTGGAGCGGACGGTCTTTCTCTAACAATTTTAGCAAACTTATTTTCTCTTTGTCTGACACTTTAACGTGCGGTACACGCCAAACAATTTTATTTATCAGAACATCCTCTACAACTTCACCAGTATTCAGTTTTACAGCGTTCAGGTTTGTATTGCTTCGTAACAATATCAATTCATGTCTGCTATTTATCACTACTTTCTTAAAATCTTCTGCAAACCCGAGAATATTACAAAGTGGTATAGAAGCAGAAAAACTACCTCCATTAATATTTTTTGTGCCATCTATATTCCAACCCCATGCATAAGATATCTTTGACTCACTCTCATTCATTGACACTAATGATTTCATCGTAGTAGTCACACCAGCGTTTTTTATTTTATCTATTTCTACTCCATTTAGTTCGTAACGTATATCTTGAAACAAGTAGAGTAGAAAATTATTTGTTAAAAAAACGCTGCTTGCTTTTTCTTTTGAATCTTTTTTGCTAACGATTATAGTTCCTTCCAAATACAAAGTGCTCGCTGAAGGTAGTATATACAGATCCTGTTGATTAATAGGTATGCGGATTTCATCGTTCCTGTTGAAGCTTGTTATGTAGGGTTTGTAAGAATGAAATTCGATTCCCTCAACAGTGTTGTCGTAAGTTGGAGCAGATAAAATCTCTAAGATATTCATTATAGCAAACCGATTGTTTTAAGAAATTCCTTATTGTCTCGTGTTAATTTTATTTTTTTCTTTGACCGAGGTCTTATTTGCTTGATCACTTTAGTAGAACTGACATTTCCAATTTGTTGATGCACATATTTATTGTAGTCAATCATTTTTTCTAAGATGTAAATATAGTTGCACTTCTTCACCACGTAAGTTTATTAAGCGATTGTTTATATCTAATAACCTGATATGTATACTACTTATGTTGTTTTGGTTGATTGGAAAGTATATAGCGTTTTTCGGAATTTCTATGATTCTATATCCTGGGGGCACGTTTAGGGCGAATTCGTGTACAATATGACTGGGATTTCCGTTTATGTACGAACCACTTACAATATCACATTCTATCCTGATCACTGTCGTAGGTAAAATGTTGACTGGTAACTCGGACACATGCCATTTATTTGCTTTCAAGATCTGTTTCTTAAACCCTAATAATTTCCTAAAAGTCCCTTCTTTAGTAAAATCGATATCTTTAGTACAGTATACCAAAGTTTTTAGAGTATTGTTATTACATCGTACTTTTATTGAACAGTCTTTTATTTCCGATTTTAAATAATCGTTGATATCTTGTAATTCATAAGTACCTTCAGGTAATTCAAGGACTTCATTAGACCCATAATATAATTTATTATTTGTTTTTTCAATGTTTGGAATTGAATTAAATGTTGAGAAATGCAATAAGGCACATTCATAATGACCGTGAAGTTGTAATGTATTAGGATAATATGTACATAAATCGGACGTGTTTCCAGTTATCGATAGGGTGAGTGACATGATGAAAATGATTTAAATAAAAGAAATACATAAAATTTATACGTATTTATTCCAAAATTTCCATAGATATTCTAGACATAAGTGTCCACAGTTTACTGTATTAAATTGTTGAAATCTAGTATAGTTATAAAAAACATCACAATTTTTAAAGTACTGCATTAATTCCCTTGGAGGTTTCAAATCTCCAAAGCTATCAAAGTATTCACAATATTTGTTTATTTTAACATAAGCTACCCAATGCGTACCTTCGTTCTTATAATCGTCCAAGTTTACGATACCACATTCAATCCGTTTTGGCGTCCTTGGTAACTGATCCTTCATGTAGACTCCTCGAAAGTGAGGGATATCGCGTGCATGTCTTTTTATGTCTACATTAGTTAGAGCACGATTAGGTAGCTTATTTTTCAGTTTTTTGAAGATTTTATGAATAAACCTTTACCATTTTTATGTGACTTAATGTATAAACCCTGGCCTAACTTTAAAGACTCCATAACCTTATTATGTCGTTGTGTTTCTCGCAAATTTTGCTGACCTGCTTTGTAATCGTTAACAGTTTTTGCAATACCAGCCGCACCACCAGCTAAAGTTCCTAAAGCTGATAAACCCGCAAAAATTGGGATTAAAGGTAAAATACCTCCAGTCTTTGGTAAGGGAATCACTCGCGGTACTCGAATTTTCTGAACATTTGGAAATATTTTTTTTGCGGCCAAGTAAGCAGCGTTAATTAAAGTTTTACTGTCCTTTGGTTTCAGTTTTTTTATTTTCGCTCTTATTTTTGACACGAAACTTTTAAACGTTTTAACACCGGAACCACATTTTAGTTTGGTTTTCATAACTTTGCTCACTAACCATGAACTAAGTTTTTCACCTTTCCCAGCATCGTTCGATTTAAGTCTTTGTTTTGCCATATTTAGTAGTTGTAAATCAGCTTTGTGACGATTGGGTAAGTCTGTATGGTTTGCATATGCAATATCGTGATGCATACAAGCTTCGTCTAGCTTATTCACACCTCGATCACCTCGCCGCAATCGCTTCTCGAGTTTTGTTCCCGGTCCGCAATAGTTATAACCAGGTAAATGAAGTTCGAATGGCAGATTATTAATTACACTATTAACTAGTCCATCCATTCTCTTGCATAGTAGAAAGTGTAATGAATGAAATATTTCTTCCAAACATGGTTATATATTAACCTACAATTTCATCTTTATCAATCCAACTATTTTCATCGTTACTTAAGCCCAACCATTTCACGTAAAGTTTCTTCCCTTTTCTTTTAAGAACCTTTTCTATCAAATAAACGCCAGGATAGCTAGTTTTTTGAAGTTCTTGTTCGTAGAAAGATCCTCTAATAGGCTGCTTTCTATGATCTTCTATATGATATGTTACTGGTATGGTATTATTAATCCTTTTTACAGTAAATAATTCTGTCGACCAATTAGGAGTGTAACCTTTATCGAAAATATGTTTGTATTTACTGATCCGAACATTTTCACCTACTTTGAATTTAGGTTGACATCGGCTTGATGTATGTTTTTGAGTTTTTTGAATATTTTCTCTTATCTTTGACTCATTCATCTTATTTACCTCGACTGGTTTCAATTTGGTGGTATGATGTTTTGTAATATTGTATGTTTTTAGAATAACTTCTAATGGTGGACCTAACCATTTGTAGTTCCCAATGAGACTAAAATATTTATACATTTTATTTTTAATTGTTTTAATCACCCGTTCTACAATCGAAGCTTTCTTGGTAGAAAACGAAGAGTAGTGGTTAATATTGTAGCTCTTCATAAGCTTTTGGAATGTTACGTTGTAGAATTCTGTTCCTGCATCAGTTTGTAAATGATTAGGTTTTCGATTGCTGGTAGTTAGTATTCGCTCAAATGCATGAGTAACATCAAGTTTATTTTTGGATTTTATTGGTTCTGTCCAGGTATACTTTGAGAAACAATCAATCACCACTAAAATGTAATTATAACCTTTATTAAACCTTTTTAGATTTTGCATATCTATTAGATCAGCTTGCCATAAGTCATCTATGCCTTTTAAAATAACTGATCGTCTAACAAAGTTTCTTCGTGCTGCCTTGTGTAGTTCATTAACAATTTGTTGTTTTGCCATCACGGAGTTTTTTTAAGTAATTGTTGTACTTCCTCTTTGTTATAAAACTTATCTTCCAACTGAACTAAAACTTCAGGTATCTTCGCTTTTAAAGTGGTTTGGATTGTTATTTGTGCATCTTTTATGATTTGAGTACGCAACAACCCAATCAGTTTATTTAGTTCCTTTATTGTATGATCGCACAATCGATCAACGTAATCCTTATTCACAGCATCGTCTGTTTCTACAGGAGATCTAATTCCTCTCAATCTAGATTTATTCAAGTCAAAATCTCCACTTTCGGATTTTAGCAGTGCATTTTCATTGAACTCTAATAATTCAGAGAAACGCATTCTCTTATGAACATTGTGCCCGAATTTATCTACATTCATATTTAAGGTGTATTATGTTTAGAGGTTGATAATAAAATGAACAATGAAAATTGTATATCATTTATTTATTACTTAATCAATTTACTCTCACGCAGTTCTTCAATAATAGATATAATTTCGTTGTCTAATCCTGTGTTACCAGCGTCTCGAGATGCAATTAATAATTTTAACCTATCCACAAGTTCATTAGGATCATTCCAATAAACAAAATCAACATTTTTTTTCCACATTTTGTTCAAGGATACTCCTTTCCCCTTTGACTGACTGCTTTGAATAGTAGTTGACTGTTTGAAAAGAGGTTTTATAACTTGCAAATATTTTTGTCCCTTATTACTTTTTATTGGTTTGTTTGAGTCAAAGTCTCGACGATGTGCGTTTGTGGCAATCAACATCATCTTATAATACTGCATATCAGACTCTGTAACCGTGCTTAAATCTACATCCTTTTTCAATAACAATTGTTTCAGTCCGGGAGTGCTTCGATATTTCTGTCCAGCAACGGTAATATAATCATCCCCGATCGTTATGAAAGCAGAACCTAACATCAATTGTCCTCGCTCCGCTCGAACACCAAATGGATTATCTGTCAATGCTTCTGAAGATATTGACCAGGATGATGTATCGCGGTCTTGATTGTTCTCTACTAATGATTGGTACGACTCGTTACTGTCGGTATCACATTCATTTTCTTCCGCGCTACTGTCTCCATCGTTACTGGAACGTTCTTTCTGCAAAATATCGTTTCTTAACGGAACTTTTGTTTCTTCAACTTCTTTAGATTGCAAGAGGTCAGTTTGTTTATTGATATTAGCTAAGCAATTGAGAGACTCTGTTACAGGTCTAAAAACTGATTCCAATGCTTGCTTATTTTCACTCTCAAAATCTCGCATCTTTCGTACTTTTTTCTTTACGGCTTCTGCAGCGTCCACAATTTGCCTTTTCAGTGATTTTTCCATTACAGTAGAATAAGATAGTTTTCGATTAAGAGTCGGTCATGGAATAATGATATCATGTAAGAACCGTAGCCTTAAATATTTATAGTTCTAATCAAAGACTACAAAAGTGTCAAATTTATTTCTATAACATCCGTTATTTTTGTTGCAATCTTTATTAATTACAACATAATTAAAGGGTTCACTCCATATTTTTGAACACATTTCACAAAATTCAATCCATGTCATATCAGTGTTAACATGTTCTTCATAAACATGTCTCAAGTTAATATTATCTTGTTTGAATAATATAATTAAGTTAGCATTATCTCTTACTAACTGTTTAGGGATTTTGCTATAGGTTTGATTTAGATAAAAACAGTCGATGTATTTGTGCCTTCCCATTGCAAAATAATCACGCATGTTAGTTTGATTCTCGCAAGCAACGTCATCAAATATAAACACAGAGAAGGGTTTCGCGTCCTGAACGTTTATAACTTCCTCATTCCCTTGATATTTGTGGAGTGAGATAATTGGTACCCGTTGTAAAACTCTTTCTAAAAAAATGTACTTAGGTTGGTGTAAGGTTTTTGAGTAGACATAAACATTTTGAAACCTTAAACCGTTTTCATGTATAAGAAGTCCAATAAGTAAATTTGTTTTGCCACAATTCGATGGTCCACAAATGATACATCGTACTGAATTAGGTAACAATTCTCCATGACGCGAACTAGTTTTACAAAAATCATCGCAAACTGTGTTTACTTGCAGCGATTGTGGTTGTTTAACAAATTTCATGATTACTGTGGTCAACAAACTGATTAACAATGAATAAAAGTATTTATTTTTTAATTATTTACACTGAAAAATGAGATATTCTAACAACGGTAACGAAACCATAGTGAGATCTAATTCGCTGTCAACGCCATCTATCGTTAGGCTAGGCGCACTGTCAACTCTAGACATGTAGGTAATAAAATTCAAGCGCATTGGCGTGGCTGATTCCTTGTTGAGTATATACCCCAAAAAGTACTACAGCACCATCTATGACACATCTGATGAACTAAAAACAACAAATCCTACATCGCGCAAGCAAAGTTTTCCGCGTCGTAAGACTATAAAAGAACCGTCTGGTCGTCATAAAAAATGTGTTTATATCAATATGCTCACAAGCTTGCATGAGCGGATTCTGGTTGATCCAGATCCCAAGGCGGTCACATTGGCTAATATGATTACATTAATTTATGATTACGTATAAGATTTCAATTTCTCATTTTTTTCCCCCACTACTGGCACAAAGGCTTCTCTCACAGAGAACAGTGGTGGTGAAATAATTTACACAAAGTAACGCGCTAGCCTAGGTTCGAACCCACGATCTACAACTTGTAAGTCGCAACCGTTACCACTAGACCACCACTGCTCTCCGCTCTAACTCTCAAATATGTTTATCTAATGTTATTTTACGAAGCGATTTGCCGCTACACTGTCTTCTTCGCGATCGTCGTTTCGTCCCACTGGCTGCGGATGCAATTCTTAGTCTGTCAAAACAGACCCATTCTTAAGTTGCTGATATAGGTAGTTGCCTGTTGATGTGCGAGCAGCTATGTCACACATCTATGAATGATTGCTAATGAGTTTCCATAGGCGAGCCCTACAGCGCTGTGTTACAGCGCTGCCTTCTTCACAGCGCTTAGGCAGTCTGTCCCTGACCCTGTCAGGTGGAACCCTGAGGGGAATCCCAGCAGGAATGACCCGCGACTAAAGCGCCGACTCCGACGCACCTACGGTAGATGTAATGACCCCCCGCTCGCAGGGTCGATTATCGATTATTGGACATTCTATACCACTTTCGGCAGCGAGGCGCACTCGCCGAGCGACTTGTCGAAAGTGGTATAGAATGCCCAATAATACCCTACTAGCTGGTATGCCGAAGTGGCAGAAAAAGCATGTGAAGAGAGTAGACAGCAAAAAATACAAGAGAAAAAAATAAAGAAGAAGAAAAAATCAAAACCTTTTAAAAACACATCCTTTATCACGCGTAAAGAGCCCGGTCATATACACCGAATTATAAAAATAATTGTACATGATGTGGAAGGCCGTCAGATGAATGAAATAGACAGTGACCCCGATAGTGCAAGCGTGAACATACAATATTTAGTCCGTAGTGATATTGATGACATAATGAGTGAAACCGAGTATTTAGTTGCTAAAATAGTTAAAAAATTAAGTTCAACTTCATGTACATAATTGATGTTTAAAATAGACGTATAGTAGTTTTATTATTATTTGTTTTTTTAAAGGTTAGTATAATATACTGTAAATATTCATTGTAAATAAAAGTATTTAAAATAAAGTACCTTTTATTTCTACGTCATAACATTTAAACTACATCGTTACTACACTGCTTATATAAAGTAGCGCGATGGACAATAGCGAGTGCACTTCATTCTCGTTAGTCGGTCGTATCGAACATACTATACCGTGCTCCCATTTCAGTGTCATTGAATTGTTGAATGAATGTAATGATAAATTATAATGTAGATACATAATTACGAATGTTCAATAAGATAAATGTTTCATATTTATATTGAATATCTAAATTTCCCATGATATCTATTACATTAACATTGTTAAATAATACAGACCACTCAATAGTCAATTCAGAATATTTTGAAAGTACTATTTAAAAGCAATGGTTCATCAAACCATATCTAAATTTGTCATGATTTCTATTATGTAATGGTTGAATAGACTTATTTCAACAAAAAAAACATTTTCATACTTTATAATCTGAATAGATAAAAGATAAACAAACCACTCAATATTCAAGTCAGAATATTTTGAAAGTACTATTTAAAAGCAATGAATGATGGCTGTAATTTATAGTTCGACATCGAAAGCAAAAACAGCTTGTTATAATGAGCAGTTCATACTGAACAGCTTGTTAAAGGTAATGAGCAGTTCATACTGAACAGCTTGTTATAATGAGCTGATCATACTGAACCGCTTCTTATAATCAGCAGTTCATATTGAACTGCTCTGTTTATTTACACACTCGATCAGATGCTGCTGATGAGTATGCGACTACTAAACAGGACTTTAATTTTAAAAAGATATGTTTGAATAGAAAACTATAAAATGTTATTAGTAGACCATTTTATGACTTGACGAAGAAAGAATGGTTACAAGTGGCTTGGATTCAAAAACAGAGGTATAAACTGAGAGAAAATTTTGAATAATTAAGTATATTATGGGGTTACAGAGGAATAATCTGATACTCGAATGGTTCGAACTGTTTAGTCAAAGTCTCATTTCGAATAGTGAAATATAGGAATACTTGAATGGTTAAACTGTGGATTATAGGGTTATTCAGATCACGATTAATGTGATCTGAATAATAATGAGGAATATAGGGATATTCCTGAATATTGATGAAATGAATAGTGAAATTGGGGTGACCTGGATCTCCTTGATCCAGGTCCCCCAATTTTACCCTACTGCAATACAAAATTATTAATGAAAGCCGTCGCCACTGAAACTGTATCCTTATTTCTAAGCGGATACGCTTCTACATACTTAGTTAGATCACACTGGAGTGTGAGTACATACATATAATTATCACTATCCTTACTTAAGGGCCCAACTAAATCTAAAAATACTCTATCAAACGCCGAATGGCCTGTATCAGTCAGGACCATTGGCTGTTTTATGTTCCTAAAATGTTTCTGTCGCTTGCATTTGTCGCAGCGATTTACAAAATCCGTGACGTCATTTTCTAATTTTGGCCATGAATAACGGCGTTTTATATTATTTATCATTCGTCGTATACCGGCGTGTGGTCGTCGAAACGATCGAGCTAATAGGTTTTGTGCGACAACCTCATTCCTTATCCAGGAATAATGACATTTTTGGTAAAGCTTGTATACTGCATATAGTCCAGCGATTCCTAATATGGTGCACATGATAAACATGACGATGCTAATATTTGATAAATGGTATTCCTGCATAGACGCGGAATTTGAACCACCCGATGCACTTTGTGATATGATAACATCTTCTTTTTCTATGTTAGACCGGCACATTTTAACCACTAATTTATTATTCGTCCATTTTTAAACGCAAAAGAATTGCACTTGTACCATAGGTACTATGCGACGAACTCGGCACCCGTCTCAGATGGCAGGGTCGCCATGTAAGGTTGTCGGTTCGGGAAGATGATAGGAACAAGTGCCTTCATTGGAGTATCGTATATTACTGCCTTTCAATACGTTCTGTGGTTATAATATGTACTTAATATTAGAATATAATGTGTGTGCACACATACATTATAGTCTTACACACTACACAGTCCATATCACGCGTTACGAGTTGTCCGCCAGTTGATCGCTGATGAAGGCGACAACTTTCCCGCCGCAGCGGCTGCCGCTACTTCCGCTTTATATATGGATGACATCGCTTGTAGTGTCACATCCGCTCCGCAAGCAATTTCGCTTTGTGAAGAGCTTATTCAGCTTTTCAAGCGAGGCCAGTTTGATCTTGTCAAATGGACAAGCAACTATAAACAGGTTCTCGAGCACTTACCTAATTCTCATAAGGCTTCTCCAGACATTGAGTTTGAGAGGTCTGTACCGCATAAAGTTCTCGGCTTACGTTGGTATAAATCCAGTGATAGTTTTCTGTTTGATGTCGCACCCGTAGTATTCTTAGAAATAAAAGATCAAGTGTTCGGGAACACACCATATATTAATATTATGTATTAGTTAAATTTATTACAGAGCTCCAACTAAACAGTTGAACTAGCGATGTCTCAGTTGGCAAGTGACGCCACCATGTTACCCAGATCATTATTATAAAAACTAGTCTGTACCAAATTAGTAAGTAGTTGAACTGTCATTTACAAACGTCTGTACTACGTTCGGATACACGCATATATTACATCTTTCCCTTTCCAAAAACAAAAATAATTAAATTAACATTTTCGCTCTACTTTACTATGTTTAGGTTTTGACACTACCAGTTTTCGAAACGTGAGACATAAATAACATTACAACTTTTCTTTCCCCTCTTTTTACAATTAACTTAAATTAACTTATATTCTAAATCTTAAGTAATTATTTTTAATCTACTTAAATCTTAGGTACTTAATTATTTTTAACCATTCCAACTGCACATCCATTCCCCAGTGAGTGAAAGAATATAGACAAATCATCCAGGTCGAATGTGATAAGATGTTCTAGTATACCTGACACCATTATTATCTAAAATATTATATGATCTTATTCCATTTTTATTTTCAACATTTCCAGGAAGCCAGACATTTACAGTTGGGTCTTTTAAAAACATAATACTCTGACCAATATAAAACTCATCTTTGTATCTAGTAGTTGAGTTATAGTACCTAGTATTCCTAATTTGACTCTTATGAAAATCTTCTTTTACATTTATATTTAATTTTGGTTTGAGATATGTAAAACTAACTGGCAATTTTGCTTTTAAATTTCTATTCATCATTAATTGTGCAGGCGAGAAGTTAGTACCACATACAGGTGACATTCTGTAATGTAACAATGCTACTCTTAGATCAGACTTGTCATCATAACATTTTTTTAACATTCTTTTTGCAATTTGAACAGCTCGTTCTGCCATTCCGTTTGATTGTGGGTACCTGGGGCTGGAATACAGATATTTAAATCCCCATTCTGAGGCAAATTCTTTACATTCTCTGGAATCAAACGGAACATGATCAGACACAATTTCATTTGGCGAGCCAAAATTACAGAATATATCCACTAAAGCATTATTAATACATTTTGCACTCTTACTCTGAATAAGTTTTACATCAATCCATTTGGAAAAATAATCATATATGACCACGTAATTTTTATTTTTGAAGTCCAAAATATCCACTCCTAATTTTAAAAAAGGTAACTCTGGAATTTCATGTAATATCAAAGGTTCCCTAATATTTTTATTCTGATGTGTTTGACACACAAAACATTTTCTAACAAACTGCTCTATGTGATCACTCATATTGGGCCAGTAATATAATTCCCTAGCTAAGCTTTTCATTTTACACATTCCAAGATGCCCTTCATGCAACTTTCTTAAGATATCTATTCTCAAAGTCTTTGGAATTATCAGTTTTTCTCTTAAAAATAACAGATTTTCATCGCAGGTTATATCTGATTTAAATTTATTGTAATGTTGTAACTCACTAGGAACATGTTTAACATTGTCTGGCCAACCTTCCTTAGTAAACTCTAGCAGGTTTTTTAATTCTAAATCTCTACTAGTTTCCAATATAAATTTTTTCTTAGCTTCCTCTGTGCATTGTAAGTTTTTTGCAAGTCCTACACAATGGATGACTTCATACATATATGAATCATCTGTATCATTACTTTTAATATATGATCGAGATAGTAAGTCAGCAATAAACATTAATTTTCCTTTTAAGTATTTAAATTCAAGGTCATATTTTAACAGTTTTAGTTTTAATCTTTGTAGTCTTGGAGAAGGAACTTCATGTATTGGTTTTTTAAGAAGAGATTCTAAGGGTTTATGATCATTTAATATTGTACACTTTTGTCCATATATGTAATAATGAAACTTCCTTGTTGACCAAACAACACTTAAGAGTTCCTTTTCTATTTGTGAAAAATTCTTTTCAGATGATGTTAAACTCCTTGACGCAAAGCTAACTGGCTTACCATTTTGTAATAAACAACAACCAAGCCCATCTTTAGAGGCATCACACTGAATTACAATTGGTACTTGAGTATTGAAATTTTGTAAGACTGGGGCTTTGCTTATTTTATACTTAATACTATTAAAAGCTGTTTCATGTACAATTGTCCAGATCCAATCGACATTTTTCTTCAGTAACAATTGCAATGGAGATGCAATTTTAGCTAAATTTGGCACAAATTGCCTTAAATAATTTATCATTCCTAGAAAAATTTGTAGTTCTTTTTTATTATTTGGACTTTTAATACTAACAATTGCCTCTACACGAGCTGGATCAACTTTCATGCCTTCTGAAGAAAAAATATGCCCAAAATACTTTACTTCTTTAAGTTTATATTGGAATTTATTCTTATTAAAACGAACATTACATATTTTAGCTCTTTCAAACACTTTTGTCAATATTGCATCATGATCAGGTTCAGTATCTGCACAAATTAACAAATCGTCACAGTATATAACTACACCTGGGATGTCACCAAAAGCTTTTTCATTATATTTTTGAAATATTTCTGGTGCTACAGAGACTCCAAAAGGCAATCTGTTAAATTTCCAACATCCAAAAGGACTATTAAAGGTACAGAGTTCACTAGATTTTTCATCCAATTTAATATTATAAAATCCTTCTGACAAATCAAGCACAGAAAAATACTTTTTATTAGCTATTTTCGGTAAGATTTCCTGCAGAGTTGGAATCAAATGATATTCTCTTAATAACACATTGTTTAGATCTTTAGGATCCAGACAGATTCTTAATGATCCATCTTTTTTCTCAATAATAACAAGATTACTCACAAAACTCCTAGGATGTTCGACCCTGGAAATAATTTGTCTATTCTCCATCGACTTTAGTTTATCCTGTAATCTAGCCAGCAATGTATTAGGTACCCGTCTTGGTGGTTTCACTACTGGTTTAGCTCCGGGCTGGATGTGCAGTTCCAACGGCTCTTCAAAAGCGCCTACACCCTGAAAAAGGTCACAATATTTTTCTAAAAACATATTCTTAGTGTCTTTAGTTTTAATTGAGTTTACTGTGCTTTTATTATTTCCAAAATTTAAAAAATTAAGTTCTATTAATGAAGGCAAACCTAAAATTGGTCGCACATTTTTATCAACAATTATGAATTCCGTTTGAAATGCTTCATTATTCTTAATAATTGTTAATATTCGTTTACCTAATGGTTTAAGGTGTGTTCCCCCAAAAACTTCTAACACTACTTTTGTCTCAGACCATTTAGGACTATCATCATCGACAATTTCTTTTAAATCTTTTAATGATAATACATTTATTTGTGCCCCCGAATCACATTTGAATTTTAAATATTTAGATTCAATTTTTAAAGTCTCTATCCAATCCCTTCTATTATTTTCAATTATATTACAACCCCGTATGAGTCATAAGTCCACTGGACTCTCATTTCCATTACCATTTATATCTAATGAATGAATCTTATTTCTCAATTTACAGCCAACAGAAAAGTGGTTTATTTTTTTACAGATGTTACAAGTTTTACCAAAAGCAGGGCAACTTCTTGGCCCATGCCGTTTATTACATTTTTTACACAAGTATGTAGAGGTGTTATTCAACTGATTATACTTAGCTTTATTTGATGTAACATCTTGTTGAGAATCTTCAGGTTTCTTGGTCTGTATTGCCTCTACTTCTTGTACCAAGGGTTGCTGCTTACATAATGTCTCCACATACTTCTTGGACAGCTCAGATGTTCTGCAGATCTTCACCGCTTTGTCTAAAGTTAAATCTTCCTCTCCCAGTAGTTTCCGTTGAACCCCGCTGTCTCTTATCCCATGTATTATTCTATCTCTTAACATTCTTTCGAGATGTGATTCAAAATTACAATTTTGTGCTATTTTTCTTAACTCTGTATAAAAATTGTCAAAATTTTCTCCCTCTTCTTGTACTCTTCGATTGAAATGAAAGGAATTTATAATTTCATTTGATTTTGGCTTAAAATGGTCTTCAAAAGCTTTTATTACCTCATCGAACTTGTCTTCTTTTTGTTGTGAATCCTGAAGTGTATTGAAGTATAACTCTTGGGCCGCCGGTCCAATGCAGTTTAGCAATATTGAAGCCTTTCTTGTTTCTGTGACCTTTCCAAGGCCAGATGCTGACAAGAATACCTTAAAAGTTGTAAGGAAACGTTTCCATTTTGCGTATACTTCATCAATGTTTTCCAAATCCAATGGGGCCGGCATTCTGTACCCGACGCCCGACATTTCCAAGTCCTTGTTTTCTTCTCCACTCATTAATGCACGTATGTTCACAATCGGCTGCGCCACGTAGTATTCTTAGAAATAAAAGATCAAGTGTTCGGGAACACACCATATATTAATATTATGTATTAGTTAAATTTATTACAGAGCTCCAACTAAACAGTTGAACTAGCGATGTCTCAGTTGGCAAGTGACGCCACCATGTTACCCAGATCATTATTATAAAAACTAGTCTGTACCAAATTAGTAAGTAGTTGAACTGTCATTTACAAACGTCTGTACTACGTTCGGATACACGCATATATTACAGCACCACCTGATGATAAGTGCACCAAACGCACTATGCTGTCCACAGTGGCACGACTATGGGACATCATGGGTTTTGTGGCTCCCACAATTTTGTACGCCAAGCTCTTGATCAAAGAACTTTGGTTATCAAAGTGTGAGTGGGATGACGCACCTCCCGACCATATTGTCGCCGCTTGGAAACAATTTTGCATTGAGCTTTCCGCGCTCAATCAAATAACTATACCGCGGCATCTTGGGTTGGTCGATGGATGTACTATCAACTTAATAGGGTTTGCTGACGCCAGCGAACGCGCTTACGGCGGAGTCGTATATTTGCAAGTCCGCATTGGTTCTAACTACTCGGTGCAGTTAGTTTGTGCCAAGTCCAAGGTCTCGCCTGTCAAAACCATTTCGGTTGCGAGACTGGAGTTGTGCGCGGCCCTTCTGCTGTCTCAGTTGCTCCGCAAGGTTCAAGACACAGTTTCGCCCCACTACCCCATCAATAAAATATACGCATTTTCTGACTCCAAGGTAGTGCTCGCCTGGATTTATTCCTCTCCTCACCGCTGGCAGACTTTTGTCGCCAATCGCGTTACTAAATTAATAGAACTTGTTCCTGCTACTTGTTTTAATCACATCGCGGGCGTTGAGAATCCTGCTGATTGCCTTTCTCGTGGTGTTACTCCACTTAAACTTCTGCAACATCCTTTGTGGTACCGTGGACCTTCTTGGATTTCTCATGATCCGTCAGAGTGGCCCATACAACATTGTGACCACAGTGCAGAAGCCGAGGATGCACCCGAACGGAAATCTGTTTCTCACCCCGTGATTGTTGAGGTAGCACAATCTCCGATCTATGCACTCGCGCTGCGCATGTCGTCGTGGTCTAAGTTACTACGCGCCATCGTTTATGTCTGTAGGTTTCTTAGGCAACTACCTAATGGGGCTTCTGTTTCGAGCTCTGATCTTGAATTCGCAGAGTATAAATTATTGCGAGTTGTACAGGCTGTTCACTTTAGTAACGACATTCAAAATTTAAAAAATAATTTATCTTGTTCTCCCGCGCTTCTTAAACTCAAGCCGTTTCTCGATGAGCACGGTATTATACGCGTTGGCGGTCGTCTGTCAAATTCGGACGAACCATACAACTACAAGCATCCTTGCGTCTTACCGCGTCATGACCACGTTGTCGACCTTCTTGTTGATTTTTATCACAAGAAACATCTCCATGCCGGTCCAGAGTTGCTTATGTCCTTACTCAGGCATAAATATTGGGTTTTAGCTGCACGGCGAATAATTCGCCACAGAATACACAAATGTAACGCGTGTTTTAAATTTCGTCCTCGCCCGGTCTTTCCTCTCATGGCTGACCTTCCTAGCCAGCGCGTCAATCAAGTAGATAAGGCGTTCACACATACCGGTTGTGATTACGCAGGACCGCTGCAGTACACGCCAGTGCGTGGTCGAGGTGTTAAAAGCCGTAAAGCCTGGCTATGCATTTTTACATGTTTAACGACGCGCGCCACGCACATTGAAGTTGCGACGGATTTAAGCACGGTGTCATTTCTGGCAGCCCTAAAACGATTTCTTTCGCGACGCGGCTCTATAAAATGTTTGTACACGGACAACGGCACTTGTTTCGTGGGTGCAAACTCTTATTTACGCGATCTTTATAAGTTTCTTAATAAAGAATATCGTACGAGTCTACAGGAAGAACTTTCCGTAAATCACATTGATTGGAAGTTTATTCCGCCTGCTTCACCACATTTCGGTGGATGTTGGGAGAGCATGGTCAAAGTAATTAAAACGCATCTCTTCAAAATCGTAGGTCAACAGATCCTCTCTTATGAAGAGCTTTTAACTGTCCTTGCTCAAGTCGAGGCACTGGTTAACTCGCGGCCGCTCACAGCACTGAGTAGCGACCCTGCTGAACCATCCGCGTTAACTCCTGCGCATTTCTTGAACACAGCGCCATTATCGTCACTTCCCGCTCCTGAAGCAGACTCTTCTAGCTTGCTTCAGAGACATACTCTGCTCGATAATATCGTACAGTCGTTCTGGCGGCGCTGGCGGTCGGAATACCTTCACCAGCTTCAGGCTAGATACAAATGGAATAGTCCTGCATCCCCTATACAGGAGGGTACGTTGGTTATTGTCATAAATGACAATTCTCCGCCGCTTTCATGGCCCTTAGCCATCGTTGAGAAATTGCATACATCTAAAGACGGTACAACCCGCGTTGTTACTGTAAAAACCGCGAAGGGTAGTTACGTGCGCCCTGTTGTACGTCTCTGTCCGCTACCGACTCAGTGAGATCTAGCCTGAAGTTGGATCTCCCTCTTAGTTTAGGTATTTAGTTAATAGTTTTCGCTATAATTGTTCCGCTAAAGTTAATTTAGATTAATTTATCATAACGCTGTTTTAGCTCGTGGATAGGTTATGCGGTAGTATACCTAACGTAGCTTATTTTATTTGTTTCCTTTTAAAGGCAACCCTTTAAAGCCGGGGGGAAATGGTAACGCCATCTCATTTTGAAATTTGGTTAAATAGTTTTGTTCCCACATTTTGACGTTTACTGTCAGAACGGACGACCATTCCCTCTCCCTACCCCAAAAAAGCATGTCTGCCACTAATAGATGGCAAACGATGACACCGCAATGACAGAACGTGTCAAGTACGCCTCTCCACGCGGACGTATTGTCGATGTCTTACCGTACTCCGCCGTCCGTGTGTTATACCGCTAAACTCCGCTTATTTATCTATATAAATCGTGATTGAACTAAGATGAACCGCCCGTGGGTGTGATTGAGTGATTTGGTGCATTCTGAGATCAACACGTCGTGTACTTCGAAGCTCGAAGCAGGCAGGCGCCAGCAGGCGCCATCTGGAAGACTTCAGGTAAGACGTGCTTTCCTTCACAATCCCTCAAACTCGGTCGCCCGTTCATCATCCTGTTCTTTCTAGGCGAAACCAGCCATCCTCAAAATACAGTCCACTTAAAATCAAAACATTTTCAATTCGCCTACATAATTTGGTACATCTCCGTACCACCGATGACACTAACATAACGTTTTATGGTAACTCATGGGACGAAACTTTTGTTGCGGCCCAAGAAGGATTCAATGTAGTACAGTACCCGGCGATAAATATTGCACATCAACTATATACAAAATGACTGTTAGAGACATCTCTTTTTCGCTGTGCTTTTATATATAACTGCCACAAGCTAGGTTGGTTCAAAAATGTTTCACGGCAAGCTAAATACAAAATAAGAACTTTAACAAATAAATTGCATTGATTTTTCCAAAGGTCGATGTGCAATATTTATTGCCTGGTACTGTAACTCGTTGGCTTGCACATAACAAACTGACCTTAAATGCCAGTAAAACGAAATACATACAGTTTACAATTCATAATGTAGAAAATAATCCTATTAATTTCAAGTTATAAGCACACACATGTAATCCTTTAACCACAAACGCTACGAATGTCGCTAAGTCGTAAAATCGTAAACTTTCTTTAATAGATTTTCAGCTTTATTTCAACAGCATAAGGTTGAAAATCTATTAAAGAAAGTTTACGATTTTTCGACTTAGCGACATTCGTAGCGTCGTTATTCGTGTAGAGACTGCAGGGGCTGCAGTCTCTACACTAATAACAGCGCTACGAATGTCGCTGAGCCGTATCGGTGTCAAATTTCGTTAATAGATTTTCAGCTTTATTTCAACGGCATAAGGTTGAAAATCTATTAAAGAAAGTTTACGAATTATCGATTTTACGACATTCGTAGCGCTGTTATTAGTGTAGAGACTGCAGCCCCAGGCCCTGATGTGAGAGCTGTGTCACCTGCGGGCAACACGAGCCCTGCAGAATTATATAACAACAATGTCACCGTCTTGGTTATTACAGTAACATATAAAATGATATAATTAAAAGCTAACAGCAATCCAATACATACATTATAATATTATGTAGGCACTTTTTATAACTATACCGTTAAAACTATATACAGGGTAACCTATAATTGGCCATAGAAACTGTAACAAGCATATTTTGTAATATATTTAAATGTATCGCTGTTGGTTACCTAAATAAATAAACGAATTTTCTGAAAATGTTTTTTACGGAAATTAATTAGAGATGCAACGGATAGTTGTTTTTGATTGTGCATGAACGAGACCTATGCACAGTAATAATAATAGTACATAACGATACAAGTGTACTGTAAAATATTTTATAACATTTTCGCAAATACATTCATCCATACAATAAATGAGGACATCATTATTCTAAGTTTCTTTTATAGTCCAGTCACTTTAGGCCAAATTAAGTACATATCTCGGAAAATCGACATACCCAGTATATTACCAGTTTACCACATAAAAACTTGTATTTTGGCATCCTAAAAGTTGTCTCAAAATTCACATAATATGGTAGGGTGACCGCGTCTATTAAAAATCTAAGGTCAAAGGTCACAAAAATCAATTTTTTTGCAAATATCTCGTTTTCTATGGGTTTCTCGCTATTTGTATGTATGATTAATATTGTAGAGAATTAAATTCTCTACAACTTTTCTATTCAACATTTTTTCAAACTGTTTTCAAAATAGAGGGCGTAGAGCGCGCGGGCAGAGGATTATCTGAGGTCAACTGGTAGTCTCGAACTCTCGATCAAAAACTCGTAATATTAAGGTTTAATCCTGAAAAACTGACTATAAATAGAAAGGTTCGTACCATATAATATTTAAAGTTATGAAAGAATTTACACATTTTAAATAAGATGTTCTTAATTTTTTTTTTGTCTTGTTCGAATGCTATTAGTGTAAATGAGAATATAATCACAATGTAATTAAAATATGTCCCTTAGTAATTTTTGAATTACCGAAAGAGATTATGAGTGTTATTGAATTGATAAATTTTAGAATTATTAGAAAAAAAGATTGAATTTAATCTAAAAGTTAATAAAAAATGATAATTATATGTTTAGCAATAAATTATAACCTTAATATTACGAATTTTTGATTGAGACTACCAGTTGACCTCAGATAATCCTCTGCCCGCGCGCTCTACGCCCTCTATCTCGAAAACAGTTCAAGATATAAAAAAATGTTGAATAGAGAAGTTGTAGAGAATTTAATCCATAAATAGCGAGAAACCCTAGAAAACGAGATATTTGCAATTTTTGTGACCTTTGACCTTAGATTTTTAATCGACTCGGTCACCCTACCATATGTGAATTTTGAGACAACTTTTAGGATGCCAAAATTATTATTAATTATTTTATGAGGTCGACATACCCAGTATATACTGGGTATGTCGATTTTCCGAGGTCAACCCCTATAATGACTGGCCTATTAGGATTTTGCAGGTCAAAACTGTTGTTTTGGCTTCATCAAGTACATACATATGTGCCAAAGGGCGATTCTGCACATCATTTCCGTTTTTTATGACGTAGATATTACAGTATATTTGCATATTTTTAATTATGAGTCATATGTTTATAATTATGAGTCTTTTATGTAGCACGTAAATTATATAGTGCCTAATAAAGTATTATTATTGATGGGTATTCCGAAACCATTATAAACCGCTCACAGCCTGCACTACTCGACACGAAAATAAATAATCATATTATTATATTAAAAAAATATATATTACTTACAGCAAATGAAAGGAATATATACGGATCTAAGATTTTTTTGATGGATGGCACAGAAGTAGACGACAATGAAGCTCTCAAAGAACTCCAAAATGAGGTTATACTTATAGGGGATAGTTGGGAACCTGATCAAAGCGATAATCAAAGTCGCACAGCAACAGCGTCTACAATCCGGCTCCTAATTCACTAACGACAAGCACAGTTAGCAATAACAGCGACACAAGCATAAATAGCTTTGCGTTTGACATTCCCTATGACAAACTTCCATCGACGCTTTTGACAAAATTACATGATTGTGAACCGATTTCTAATACCGATGTCAACACTATTGTGAGAACTGTAACAGATGAACTCTTCCAAGAATCAAAAGTAGCAACAAGATCAGCTTACAGAGTGGTTGCACGGGATTTGTGTGACAAATTTCCACAACTATATGATAGAGATGCTGATACAAAAGAACTAATTGGAACAGGCTACCACACAATTTTTTAAAAAATTGAAGAAAGAGTTCATTATCTCCAAAGGCCGAATAAAAAAACAGGTATACGTGACGATACCTTAGGATCAAGAAAGAAATCTAGAGTCATCAGAAATTTGAGTGCAGGCTGTAAGGAATGGCAACCCAGCGATCCCTGTAATGTGGATCTTGAAACTTTAGATTCTAAAAAGGACTGGCTTAAATCGGTTTCTTCCTAGGAAAGAGATGAATCACAAGTTGAATTATATATGAACGAGACCTATGCACAGCAAAGGATATTTCTGAACTCGGCACCTACCATAACACATATTCTTGACGAGTGGCCAGTATTGTTATAGGAGAAATATATGATTTCGCATTTTGATCGTCTTTGTGCTTTGAATTCTGGCCAGTGCATGGACGCCTTTCAAAACAAAACGACTTCATTGAACGAGCGATTAAAAGCTACAATCGCGAAGAAAAAAAATAAGTGCACTGTTAATGACAATAACTTAAATCACAACCTACAGATGGTTGCAACTTATTTCAATGAAGATATAAAACACATATACCAAACACATCAGGTATCTATATAAAATATACATACATTCAGGTATATACAGGGTGGAATTTTGTAATGCCACCTGGAGGGAAAGTACTCTTAATACTGCAGATAGAAAATTTTACTCAAAGGAAACATTCCTTTATTTTTGAATAGAAAGCAATCTGCATTCAAAGATTTTCGAAAATTCTCTTCTCACCCGGGAATCGAACCGGCTAAAATTATACCCTGTACTTTTATTGCATCGATCGTTAGGGTCAATTATAAGGATGAAATCTCTCTAACAAACATGATAAATTAAATGATAGGAAAACCAGGAAATCTGAAGTTACAAATTCAATGAGTCAAGTTAAAGCTCTTCTTTTGGAATGCAGACTCCTTTGCGACATACTCGTAGCTGCATGTATGAGGTAATTTAAATACTTATGGAATGTTAGATTAAAATTTGAAAATTAGATTGTCATAGTAAGATTTAAGATTTTAAGTTTTTTTCTTTTTTAAGATTTCCTGGTTTTCCTTTCATTTAATTTATCATGTTTGTTAGAGAGATTTCCATCCTTATAACGATCGATGCAATAAAAGTACAGGATAGGTATATTTTTTTCAGATTTTAGCCGGTTCGATTCCCGGGTGAGAAGAGAATTTTCGAAAATCTTTGAATGCAGTTTGCTTTCTATTCAAAAATAAAGGAATGTTTCCTTTGAGTAAAATTTTCTATCTGCAATATTAAGAGTACTTTCCCTCCAGGTGGCATTACAAAATTCCACCCATATATATTTTATTATTCATAACTTTCATAACTTTTTTCCGAATGTGGTTCCATGCTAAATATAGTAGTTCCATTTACTAATTAACTTTTACTTTTTCAGGAACCATTAACTAGGGATCAAGTTGCAACAGAGCTATCCAAAGTAGCCTAACATTGTATTTTAGGTTCTAGTAAAAGTAGATGAACCACATGAAGTTGTTTCAGATGAAAGATTATATGGACAAGTTACCGCTAAATTCCAGATTGAATATAATGAGTTCTTGAATGGTATTCGACATTTTTTAACAATATTCTCTGATTACATTCTGTACACTTAGAATAGAATGTCAACTCGTGGACTATCAGTACTAGTCCCAGGCTGATGTAATCTAAAATTGTGATTTCTAAAAGACTCATAATATTGAAAATACTCTTACACAAAGGATCAACACACGGAAATTTAACATTTTTACAGAACCTGTGACTTTTTACATGCGGTTATTGCGGCATGAATTTCTTCTCAGTGATTTCGTACAATAACCAGTAAAAAAGTACAATAAAAAGGAAGGATCTCCGACCAGACGGGCAGTTAGCCCGCCGGACACAACACCCGTCCGGTCGGAGGATCCTTCCTTTTCTATGGGGGATGAGGAACTTTACACCCTGTTCCTCATTACCCCCAAAATGGTTATTGTACTAAATCACTGAGGAGAAATTCTCGCCACAATAACCCCATGTAAATGACATAATTATTATCTTTTATAATATACTGTTAAGTTTACTCATTAATGACAATACTTTATTCAGCGTGCGTCCTTTACGGACTTTACTTCCTTCTTTAGGATTTATCTTAAAAACATACCTTTGTATAAATTCTAATGTGTTTTGACACTCTACTGGATATTCCATATTCAAGTTGAAGTAAGCCGCCATCAACAGTTGTAACGACGTAGACAGACTCGCAGTTTCGCTAACGATCGTTTTTTCTACCAGCAAGTAATATTATATTTTCATTATCTGTGGGCAAAACACAAAATGGTTAAAACAGGCAATATAGGCTCCAAAATTTTATAATAACGTACTTAAAAACCGGGACCTTTTGTGTTTGTTATTGTCAGGAGAAGGTTCTTAGATAACGTTTTAACACTGTAGATTACATATAAATTATATTATGATAAATTATACGAAACGTAGTGTTATGCTTCGCAGTTAAGGCATTTTATCATTCTAATAAAAATTAAGTCTCACCTAAAAATACAATGTTACGCTACTTTGGATAGCTCTGTTGCAACTTGATCCCTAGTTAATGGTTCCTGAAAAAGTAAAAGTTAATTAGTAAATGGAACTACTATAATTATTTAGCATGGAACCACATTCGGAAAAAAGTTATGAAAGTTATGAATAATAAAAAATGTATATAAATATGTATATATAGATACCTGATGTGTTTGGTATGAAAAGGTAAGTCGTTTTGTTTTGAAAGGCGTCCATGCACTGGCCAGAATTCAAAGCACTCAAATTTCTGATGACTCCAGATTTCTTTCTTGATACTAAGGTGATCCTGACCTGGTGACCTTTCTTGATCCTAAAACCAGTGAGTTAACTCAGTAGTCAATTTGCTAATCACCGGCATTAATATGTAGTGTCTCAAATATTGGTAACAAAGTTTTATTTCATTGCTGGATGGTAGATTTAAAGTAAAGGAAAGTAACAATTTTGAAGGAGACGATCGGGTTCATACAGGGTGTCCCGTAAATAATGGATCAAACGTAACGGGTAGGTAGCTTACCTAATTTCCAACAACTAATTTGAATAATAAAAAAAAAACTTGTCTCCCAGAATTAAGTTTTTTAATGCTGTTGCTGTTGCTGCAATTAATGATGACATTTTTAGGTATGATTTTTATCTAACATTTCTGAATAGCTTACTAATGTTATAAGATACCATTTTTTTGAATACCGTTTTATTTATGACTGGCCTGTTGGTCTAGTGGTTAGTGACCCTAACTGCTATGCCGGAGGTCGTGGGTTCGATTCCCACCCAGGACAAATGTTTGTGTGATGAGCACGATCATTTGTTCTGTGTCTGGGTGTAATTTATCTATATTAAGTATGTATTTAGAAATATATAAGTATGTTTATCAGTTGTCTAGTACCCATAACACAAGCTCTGCTTAGCTTGGGACTAGATGGCGTTGTATGATAGTTGTGGAATATTATTATTATTATTATTTGCCTTAGAAAAAAAATCTTGAGTTGAAAAGTTTTTTCTTTACGATGTTAGGACCAAAATTGAAAAATTTCTCCTGTAAAAAAAATGTATGACACCGAAGACGACCATTATTTTAAAAACTTGTACATTTAATAAGGTTTGCAAATTCCTATAAAACTTACGTCTAGTCCTTATCGTTACAAAGATATTGCTATGAATGTGATGAAGAAGACAGAAAATGAATTAAATTGGTACTATCCAATTTTTTCCTTTTCGTTATGGCTTATGATTGAATGCTTGTAATCGAAGCAGGTAGTTAAGCGGCTAGCATAATTCCGACCCGATGACGTCATCTGTCCGGAATTTGGGACCGCTACCTGTGGCGGAGTTGCATGCACCTCAGTCAGTGTGAAGGGGATAGATAGCGCCGCTTTTGTATTTTTGGTAAATTGGTATGAAGTTGTACATTCTAGTCCTTGTCGTTACAAAGATAATTGCTATGAATCTGAGAGGTGCTCCAAATCAAAGTTAATAAAAAAAAAAGTGTGTAGGTACATTTAAACTTTTTTCTTTAAAATGTGTAACTGTAGTATTTCAGAGGCAATGTTCATTGAATTATTTACACATTCCGGACAGATGACGTCATCAGGTCGGAATTATGCTAGCCGCTTAACTACCTGTTTCGATTACAAGCATTCAAGCATAAGCCATAACGAAAAGGAAAAAATTGGATAGTACCAATTTAATTTATTTTCTGTCTTCTCCATCACATTCATAGCAATATCTTTGTAACGATAAGGACTCGTAAGCTTTATACGAATTTGCAAACCTTATTAAATGTACAAGTTTTTAAAATAATGGTCGTCTTCGGTGTCATACATTTTTTTTACAGGAGAAATTTTTCAATTCTGGTCCTAACATCGTAAAGAAAAAAGATTTATTTTCTAAGGCAAATAAAACGGTATTCAAAAAAATGGTATCTTATAACATTAGTAAGCTATTCAGAAATGTTAGATAAAAATCATACCTAAAAATGTCATCATTTGCAGCAACAGCATTAAAAAAACTTAATTCTGGAAGACAAAATGGTAAAATTCGAAAAAAAAATAATATCTTGGTTACTGTAACGGTTTTTTTTTTTATTATTCAAATTAGTTGTTGGAAATTAGGTAAGCTACCTACCCGTTACGTTTGATCCATTATTTACGGGACACCCTGTATAAAGGTTATTAACCATTATCAATGTTTACCAAGTAGTTGTAATGTAATACCTACCAAGTCAGTTATTTTTTTTGATTTGGTATTACATGGATCTCACTACTTTTTTACGGTAGAAGAACTGAGTTGTGCGACTTGGCTGTTTTTTACAAGTTTTGTTTTTAGTGGGATCTCATTTCTTTTTGCAGATGCTTGCTCTACTTGGCGGGGGCACTGCCATGCCCCCAGATACCTTATCCTATTGTAAGTACAAAGTTTTAGAGCAAGCTAGCAACTGTTTTAAAATGAGTGTATCTAGAAAAATAGACTGAAATTGCAACTTTTTTTAGTTTTTCCTTGATTATTCTAATTGTATTCTGAATTAGAAGACCTTACCGGGGACTCTTAAAGCAATCTGTGTAGTAAAATTCAGATAAACTTATTGATAATGGTTATTAACCTTCATATGAACGTTGCCATGAAATTTAATCATTGTTACCGATCACTAATACGAATAATATGTTTAACAAATTTCTGTGCTAATAATTGTGACTTTTCAAGTTAGCGCTATGTGGTACAATGTAATTAAATATCTGCTTAATACTTCCATTCACATTTATGTGACAGAAAATAGGGCGTCTATATAAATACAATCTACATACCTACTATACCTAATTTTGTTTAATTGACATCTTACTGCAAAATAATTAATGTGGTTTGACAGCACATTATTGCCCAAATAAAGTCTACTCTAAAATCTATCTAAACTAAAAAGATTTCATTAAGTAAGTCAAATGAATTTAGATTTACCTGTCTGTATTACATTTTCCACGGTTAATTCCAATATTGGCACAGCTTTCTTTACTGTTAGGTCTGTCGACCAAATTTTCACGACGGGCATGTTATACTGTGAAAGAATAATAATTTCTTAGCGTTAGTGAAGCGACTAATTATTAGCGCAGCAGTTTTAATAATAAAAAAGGTTAGTAGAATGCCCGGCAGCGGCACGTAAGTTGAAACAAAATGGCTTCGTTCTGCGCAGGTTCCCTGTTTGATTTTTATGGGACGTCTAAAATTCGACTACTGCGCATGTTCAACTTATAATAATATGCCTTTATCGTAGACAGAGAATAGGTATACCTCTACAAGGTTTTGCTAGGTTGATGCATGCACGTTTTTTCTACGCCTGTCGTGTCATCCATGAAACAATTGGAAACAATCAAAAACTTTTTGCTGTTGTGGGTGAACCTGAACCACATTAGCAAAAAGATTTGACTTCAACAAGATCATTCGTCCACCCTGGACGTTCCACAATCCACATCCAATCCACACAAGTTCTTTCTAAAACAATTAAAATATGTAGGTAACGCTTTACAGTCTAATGCAGATTTCACTACCTTTTTGATGCAATAAACTAAACTTTAACTTACTCACCTTAATACGAAGAAAGTGAGGTTATGACGCGTAAGCGTAACCACTCAGCCGTTAACACTCTCACCGCCATACGGTCCGCCGGCGGGACGTATCTTTTCGAGTAAGGTACCCCACCTACATGTTGCACTGAGTGAGATCAGCAGGCCGTACGGGCCGCCGGCGCACCGTATCTAGCGCGCCAAAATCGAACAAAGTTTACGTTATTACTTAAAATCATAACCGAGTCTGTCACGCCACATTTATTAATCAATCAGTAGCCCGCCGGCCGCCCGCACGGCTTGCAACAGTCGCATTTTCGCGCGCTTTTTGAGGAATTTCGTTGCTTTCTTGTGCATTTCGTTACTTGTGCGAAGTTTCCATCATTATGTCGGACTCAGAGGATGACTCAGACTATTTATTATCAATAATAATAATAATTATTATTAGGTAATATTAATAATAATTATTATTATTATACTTTTATTTTATTAATAAAACTAAGGTTCTTTCATTTAAAACTACTTTTTCATTTCTGTAATTAACCCCCTAGTAATCCTGTAAATTTAAAGATACAGCATTTTTTTTTTTTTAAGTTGTAGGTAAAGAAATAAACTTTGCATCTGGCAGCTTCATTTTTCTGTAGCAGCAGGCCACGCACTACAAATTGAATATGAAATTGCGAGGTCGTGGCGGACCGCATGGCTTGCTAGTAAAACCAAACAGTGAGCCCGCCGGCGGCCCGTACGGCCTGCCTCACTCGTTACAGATTTTTCACCGCGGCCTGCACGGGTAGGCAAAGTTGCGGCCGCCGGCAGACCGCATGGCCTGCTGCACTGAAAAATTCTATATATGGGTGGCGGTGAGAGTGTTAAGTACTAACACGAAAGTACTTGATCCAAGTTTACTACGGTGTCATGTGAGCACAAACAATTATTATTAACAAACACAGCACAGGTTTTATCTTATTTCACAATCTTGAATCAGTATCGCCGTCCGGCGGAGCCGGACGGCGATACCGCCGTCCGGCGCTAGCCGCGCGAAAGAATAAAAGAAAGATTTTGTTGAATCAGTGTTGCCAGCCAGGGCCCTTGAGTCTTATACAGATACTCGTAAGTTACGTTTCGTTTCCTGAAATGATACATTTTTGTTTTTGGGGTTGGAGGTCGCAGTCAAATAGATGTCAGCAAAGTGGTGGAATTTAAAGGAATCTATGATGTCTAATGGTGTATTTATACTTAGGATAAGACAGACTCTACAATAATTTGTTCGCAGCGCCATTTTTCACTGTTGTTGCTAACTAGTGTATCTAGGGTTGCCACCCGTACTTTATAATAAAGTATTGTACGTTATTTCAGGTAATTGTACTTTATGTTTTATGATAAAAATAAAGTATTAGATTTTATTAATTAATTAAGATTAATTTATTAAGATTAAATGGTAAATATACCTAGAGTCTGTCAAGCGAGTCTAGTCCCATGAAAAAGGCGGCAAATTCAAAAATCACTGATATAAAACACTGTTAAAGCACGCTGAAAACTTATTGATACTTGAATTTTAAAGTAAAAGGGTTGTGAACTCGACTCGCTTGACAGACTTCTATCAATAAGTTTTCAGCGTGCTATATCAGTGTTTTATATCAGTGATTTTTGAATTTGCCGCCTTTTTCATGGGACTAGACTCGCTTGACAGACTCTACCACTTAACTCCCCTTGCCCTTGTTTCCCCCAAGATTACCTAATAAAATAGGTACCTAGTTTTTTCGATTTAGAATACCTATTCCACTTATACCTACGTTAAAGTTTAACAATCAGGAATTTAAAGAAAGGAAAAAAAAATCATTAGGTAGGTACATCAAAATAAAACACCTCTATTTGCTATAAGATTAGAATTTTAAGTTAACCGTTTTTACAGTCCGTTCAACCGATTGTGAACTCTATTACGTTGACAGCAAGACAAAATGCAGCTGCAGTAAACAGTCTGTATTGTAACATTCTTTTTGCTTTTAATGGCCTCCTTATGCCTACGGTATAGAAGTCAAAATCGGTTGAACGGACTGTAAAAACGGCTGACTTAAAATTCTAATCTTATACCTAGTAAACTAGCTTTTGCCCACGGCTTCGCCCGCGTGGATGTCGGTTTAACTACAAAAATGACGATTTTCCATACCGTAAAATGCTGCAACTTTGCACGGATTTTGACGTTTTTCTTCGATAAATCTTTAATCGTTAAGAAAGTCGTATGTTTTTTCAATTAGGTACTGTCCAATATTGGACTTTAAGCTATAGGAATACATTTGCTAATGGTAAAAAAACACCTATAAAGCACCAAAAAATTGCTTTGAAAACGTAGGCAAAGTTGAGGTAAAAACTACAACATTGCCTATCATAATTTCTTTTTTTTTTTTAAATGAATAGGTATTTTGGATAACGGATTTGACACCCATAATGCCTTAAAGTTCTTTTCCACGTCAGACTTCACTGAATCTTGAATGGCACAATATTTTTTTTTTACAATGCAAGGATAAGGATACTACAAAACCTATTATCATAATAATATTTGTCGACAGGCAGCTCTGGCAATTCACAATATCCACGCGGCGGCGCGCTTCTCCAAAGCAAAACTCACTTTACGTTTGTAAGGTTAGGGTACATTTTCGTTCACAGCGTCTGTTGACTTGAAAGTGTAGGCTATGATAACGGTAGGCATTGAACATTTTTTAAGGAGTGTAGTATCTCCCCACCGGAGTGTTCCCACGTTGCCGTCGTGGTGGGGATTGCGTGTCTCAATGACCCTTGGGGCTCTGCCGGTAGATATACTCATGCCGGAAAGGTCCAAGGCGAGAGACCAGACAAAGAGAGACACGCGGGGGGCGCGCCGCCGAGAGACGTGAACAGTGTTCGGGTCCTCGGGCGGCGCGCCTGTCGCAGGAGGAAACCCTACTCGCTGCTCTCTGGTTCGCGTCTGCTCATCAGACGTGACTGTGAGAGCAGTGAGTAGGCGGAGGGAGACACGATGGGTATAGATAGGGACGTGTTCTCGTAGCGGCGATCGGCGGCGGCGACCTCTCGCGTCCGGCCCTGGTGCAAGCCATGGTCCGGGGCGAGGAGGAATGGGACGCCGTCGCCTCCTTCTTCGAAGCAGTGATGCTAGCGAAGGAGGTGGCGGAACGAGAGAGGGAGAGAACCTCTCAACGTCCCAGCCGCCGCAGCAGGCGCGGAAGGCGCTCCGGGCGTCGGGGGCCACGTGATGGCTTCCGGCCACCGTAGACGCGGGCCTGTGGACGGTGAGTAATGGGCTAGCTCGCCGTCCGGCCGTCGTCATGACGGCAACAGACCGTGTCGGTGGCGCGTTCGTGTTTCACGCGCGCCTCAAAAAGATGTCAGCAAGGAGGGGCCCGTAAGGGCCGACGCCCGTCGGGGCCGCGGATTTTTGTACTAGATAACGTGGCCTCGGCGCAAGGGCAAGGAAGGAACATGGGTTCGGTTTTTAGTCAGTAGAAGTCTGACACTCCCCTTCGCTCTGCCCAAGAGCGGGGGGGGGGGGGGGGGGTCATTTGATGATTTTCCACCCACCAATCCATGTAGTATCTGGTAATCTGTGGTACTATGTCCTGTACAATGAGGTTTTACCAATAGAGACGTCATAGGTACTCATTGTAAAGAAATAAAAACATGGCTATATTTTAGTAACGTTCTACCACAAGAACCTAAGCCAATTCATTTCTATCATTGAGTAGGAGTAGGTAGGTACGTTAGAAGATGACCTTAAGGTGACAGAGTTTTATAGGACCCCAATGTCAAAAAGAGATACAATAGGCATTTTTGTTTATTTTCATACACCCAACTCCCGCTTAAACGTAGGTAAGTACCTACTTCGCCTCGCGGCCAGACGCAGGACGGACTGAGTTCATTTAAGCTGATTAGCTAATTTTTGTATCACACTTAGTCAAATTAAAAACATAATAATTAATAGGTACAAACATACTTATTTATGTAGGTACCAAAATTCAAAAATTTTGCAACAAACGGAATAATAATTAGGTAGGTACCTACCTACCTACTTTATTATATTCAGTCACATATTTTTGTTAAATTTCAAACTCGCTCACTCGGTGCGTCGGGCGTGCCACTCATCATTTGTCGTCATAATTTTAATAATAATAATTTACCTACGTAATAGTATTGTACCGTTTTTATTATCGTTTGGTTTGGTTTGTAGACAGACACAACGTGGACGCGAAGTAATAGGCTTTATTACTATGATCTTAGAGTTCAAAATTGTTTCTTCCAAGAGAGGGATACGTTGACGATTTGGCGATCAGTACGGTGCGGTCTTATTTCTATCGAGTTAGAGTTTAATATGGATTGACTGGCACGCATAACATCTGAATAATGTGTCATTTTAGTTGCGTAAAAGATTGACCAAGCTTTTAAAATAGGTATCCTATTAGATATTCTTCTGCCAACTTTTGCATTGTTTTAGTTGTATTTATTTTTATTTTGGGGCAGGAAGTAAAATGGAAATAATAAAACATTCAGATAAAACAAAAGTACCGGTCTACCTAATTATACTGAAAACAAGCTAATGTAAGAAGGAACATGGATGGATTTTAGTCAGTAGAAGTCTGACACTCCCCTTCGCTCTACCCAAGAGCGGGGGGGGGGGGGGGCTGTGGTATAGGTAGGTACCTAGTTTAATAAACGTTATAGCTATGATTGCGTTGTTGCACTAGGTTCATTAAAAGTAACATCGGTCAGTTTATTCTATGTCGTCATTATGGTGAGTGTTGGGTTGGGCAGTTGGGCTATGGTTGGGCACTCAAGTCAAGAATCAGGGGTGCCAACTTAGGGGTTTTTCCATTAAAAGGCAGCGCAAGTTTTTTTAGTGGCAAAATATTTTTAGGGATTTTTCTATTATTTCTATAATACCTAGGTACCATGTTTGTGTGATATGGAAAAAGTGTTCACGATGTGAGGAGCTACATTATTACTGGAAATGAAACGTTCTCTATACCTACCTTAATGTTCACTCGTGTTGCTTCAAATATTCTTATTTTGCATACAATAGGTATCTTGAACTTGCAAGTGCGACTGAGACGGAAATCATGAAAACGGCTGAACGTTCCGATTTACGCTACACAGTGTTTTGTAACGTGGTTGTATGTATGATCTTTACTCGCTCTAAAGACGGTTTAGACCTTACTTTTGGTTGAGCCGCCTTGTCGGGTCGGGTGGTGTAAGGCCGGTCAGATACATAAGTACGGAATTTTTACCCGGTTTTCTTATGGAATGATCTGTGTGAACGGGACGCCGCTATACACATTCATAGAGCTGTCTCGTTTGCACATGTCATTTCGTACGGAAAACAGATAAAAAGTCTAATACCTACTTACTAATAAAAAGCCTAATAAGAAAAAATAAGTACGGCAGAGCATGGAGAGGCAGGAGGCAGGGTAGGTACTTCTATAGGTACGTGTCGCGGTCGCGGCGAATGATGATCCGTATGACAGTTCCCTCCACACTCGTGCGCGAATCACGGGGCGAATTTTACGGTTTTCACGTATGATGCCGTAGATAATCACCAGTTAAGAGGAAACGCGAGTGTCTTTTCTCCATACAAACGCTCTCGCCTGTTTTCTTTTTGGTTAATGACCCTAGAGCAATGGTTTTTTACAGAATAATAAATATTAACTATTTCTATGCCCCTATGTTTTCCTTTTTGGTGATAAATTATTTTTATAAGCACTAGAACCCTCAAAAAATGCTCAAAATTGCTTGTTTAGATCGCTGTTAACAGAGTCCTAGTGTACAAATTTGACAACTATTAACGAAAAAAGAAAAAAATAGCGGCGTAGTATATAACCTCCTTATTCATTGTCTAAAATATCTTTTAAATTGGTTCAATATTGGAGGAGGAAATAGGCGAGAGCCAAACCTCGAATTCTAACTTTTTTCTATAGTTGTCCTTATCGCACGAATTTGAGGGCAGGAGGACGGAGAGAGACAGCGATAGTAGAAAGAGACAGCACTCGCATTTCCTCTTAAACTCGATCAGCTGATGCTTTCCCGCCATCTTGCCGCAAACCAAACTGTGAAATCGCCGTGAAGTTTTGCGATTATGGAGAATCTCGGAGTCAATAGTCATACGTCAATGTCGCGATATGTGCTCTCCTCGAAGCCGTGTCGCGATTCACACACATAGGGGCTGTCCATTAATCATGTGAGGCTCGAAAGGGGGGGGGGGGGGGTCCATAAAAAATCACGAATTATCACAAGGGGGGAGAGGGGGTAAAGTAATATATCACTTGTAGGTACTTATATTTTCGGCAAGCGCGCGATACTCAACCGAAAAGCGGCGTTACATAGGTATTATGTATTTATTTTTAGTCAAACGCGTACAAAATCGAAAGCGGCTTGTAGTGTGATGATACTTATACCTACCAGTATTTTTTTATAAATAAAAAAATAGATTCTTTGCAGGTACGAAAAAATACACGTGATATAGGGGGGAGGGAGGAGGGGTAGTCTTAAACCTCATCACGTATCACCAAGGGGGAGGGGGGGTCAAAAAATGCCAAAAAAAACATCACGTGATTAATGGATGGCCCCATACTGAGGCCCATAGTCTGGAGGGGGCTAAATAGATTTTGGATATACCTAATATGCAAATTATTGGAAGAAATAGGTTTTACCGTATTTTATTATTGTTGGTCAAGCAGAAAGATCTTGTCAGTAGAAAAAGGCGGCAAACAGCCTGGTGACAGACAGACGACTGACGGACAAAGGAGTCTTAGTAATAGGGTCTCGTTTTTACCGTTTGGGTACCTACTAATTTTGGGCAAAATAGGTCCTACTTTTATGTTTTTTTTTAACAAACAAACAAACTCTTCAGCTTTATAATATTAGTACCTATAGATTGAACCAGTCAATTTACAGAAAATATGTATAAAATTACGGAGATATTGGGAAATATCATAATATTGTTTATCTACCCAAATATCATAAACCCTCTCTAATGCGTTCAAAAACCATAGGCAATGACCAGCATTACCAACCAGCAGAAATTAACAGAACTGTAATGAGCTCATAACCTACTGAAAACAGTAGGTTATGAGTTTTAAATTTGGAACAGGTGTCAAATTCAAGTGAGTGTGCTATTCTATAGTGCGCGCGGAACTAGTTGGCCACGCCTTAGGTGGCGACAGGGGTGAGGGGGCGGGTTGCCTACAGCTCGCAATGCACCAAAGAGTATGTAACTTTACAATGCACAGGAGACTATAATTATAAATCGCACGACATTTTGATCTCGAGTGACACAAGAATAGTGACTTTGTTCGTTTGCCTATGATTTTAAAAAAATGACAGATATCCGAAACGCCGCCATTTCGAGCTGTCATTTGTTCGTTAGCTTTTTATTCCCTTTCATTGAGTAGACAAATTTTCTGTTAATTCTTTATTTCTGTCGAAAATGAGTGATAGTGACTCAGAAATTAACATGAACACTCCGCCAGATATCGTAAATGCAGCGACGAATGCAACTAATAACCTGTTTATTTTTTATTGCATTACACTGGTAACAATGCTGGTCATTTCCCTATGGTTCCTGAACCCATCATAGAGCCCTTATGATATTCGGGTAGATAAATTAGTGTATGCAACTATACATAATTAGGCATTACAACACTCGTGTGATGCTATTAAGAAACTCGCCTTCGGCTCGTTTCTTAAACCCACACTTGTGTTGTAATGCCCTTCATTATGCACAGTCGCATAAACTACTATTGTAATATTACTGGCATGTTTCGAAATATTACATTATGACGCAAGTAAAGGAGATGGCTAAATTCAGGTAGGACGGCTGAGTCAAGCATGTATAAACATGGCACCTAGCAAAATGCAACGCTGAATAGTTGAATATTAGTATTTCATATAAAAAACACTTTCGGAAGTTGATCATATGTTGAAAATCCTGAAAATAAAATCGTTTAGCTCCTACATCAATACGTATAAAACTGCAAACAAATGTCATTGCTATGAACTTTTACTTAGGCATTTGGATGTATCTGCATTGAAATTGATATAATTGTATTAAAGTCTAAACGAGCCACCCCGAATTCGCATCGTGTTACTTTAGTAAATATACACAAAGGGGTAATTGCACCTAAAAATGTAATACAACGGCCTTTCTGCAATCCGCGCAAAAATTACTCCCACCCGCGTGTTTACTCTTGTAAAACCTAACGGACTCATCCGAATGAGTAAAATAAAGACGGTTTTCACCACAGAAGAGATAAAAGAGGTTAGAAAGGAAATAGTTCCTGATTTGTATTAGAACGCGTGTCGCCGCTTGTCTCCCACTCTCTATATCCACTACATGCAAGACGCTAATATGTACGCGAATTATGCACACAAATAAACCGCACTCACTTAAATCGCGAGCTTGCTACTGGTTGTCACACTAGCGCAAACATTGCGTTTGACGTACACTCACACTTGCGTATATTTCTCATACATATTACGGTGACCAAAAGGTCGATAATGTATATCGATAAAATTACTTGAGTTTTGCTACTTTAAGTTTTGCAGTTTTTGCTTTAATTTCGGGACGGGACAGAAAGAAAGAAAATAAGAAAGCAAAAATATTTATTGGTCTCTCACACATAAAAATTAAAGATAAAAAGTAAACATAAAAGATTTTTCTCAAATATTGAACATTAATTACTTGAAATTCAATTTCAATTCAGATTTTGTTATTGTCTTGAAATAAAACGTATTTATTAAGTAGCAATAGCATGCGCTTGCTATCTTTCAAATTCGAATTTTTCAGAATAAAATGCAATCTCACACTAATATTTTTCTTTAATAGCTTTAGTCACGTCTGTAACATATCTGGATCTGTTGGAACCCTAAAAATAAAATTTAATATGTATGTTTCGATTTATAAATGGCTAACCTCAAAACAAATTTTAGATGAAAAACAATCAATAAACAATAATAAGGTATTGATAGTATGGGATAAACAAAAGTTATTTTAATCATAACATAATAATCATTTGAATGCATTCACACATACTAAATATCGACATTATTTACAACTTGGTACAACACTATCGAAACGCAAAGAGTAGGCAGAATTTAAGCTTTGGCTCGTCGCACGCGACGTTCGCAGTGAACGAAATGCATTGCGCAATCGCCCACGTAGTACAAGATGGTACCCACGTATTGCAAGCAATGTACATACTTTCGTTTCTGTTGCGATTGTATCATTTTTGTCTGCGAACTACATAATACTATTGTAATAATTACAAATATCACTTGTATTTTAAGGTTTTTAGACTTACCGATGAAGAGAAATCCCTTCTCGAGCCACACTGCACACCTGGCTTCTTTTCCGACACGTAATAATCGCGCAACACGGCATAATTCTTTTTTTTTCGCGGAGCTCCGTTCGCTGTCACAATATGAGCGCGATTGTTGGTCAGTAAATCAAATTTTGTCGACATATGATCGTCTGATCATATAGGCGGCGCGCGTGCCCCGCCCACATGGCCTTTCTAACCTCTTTTATCTCTTCTGTGGTTTTCACAGACAATGTTCATAGGTGGTGTTCTGTCTGTGTCGAGTAGCGAGAGGTCCGTAAGTAGGCGAGCGAGGGTCATTGAAAATCCAAAATAAAAATCCAAACGAACATGCAAACGGCAAAGCGTTCAAACGACATCTGACATTATGACGTTTGACGTTTGATTTTTCTAGAGATGGGATTGAAATTCAAGTGTAACAGAATCGATACAATAATAATCTAAAGTTTTTAACATAAAAAATATTGAAAATAAAACAGCATTAATGTGAATGACTTTATTCTTTTCTGTTATTCTTACCTAAAAATGAAGCCGGAGCGGATAGCGTGTTCTGGTCTCTCGCCCATCCCAGATGCCCAGATACCAGATCACTGTCATTACATGACATCAACAGCCCAGAGTTCTGTTCCCCACATTACAGCTGCAGTAATATGACAGTATGTCATCCTAAGGATTATTTGTAGTTTGGCTTTTATATAAAATATCCACGTAGTATATTTTTTGACTTAAAAGTTGAGGTCTTCATCCCCCTAAATGGAAGTCACATTTGTTGATGTTTCTTATATTTTATTAGTTCTAGAATAATTCTAACTGTAGATGACTCACCTCAATAACCCACATAATAGTTAACCCACGATGGTTAACAATTGAGGTAAGTCATCTAGGGCTATTTGGGGAGTGGCTAGAGAGTAGCCACGGTGCCCCTTCCGTCTTACGCAGGTCCTCACCGGACACGAATGTTTCGGAAGGTACTTGTGCCGAATCAGGCGGGAGGAACGCGCCCGGATGCTTCCACTGCTTGGGCGGAGCCCCACCGTGTTCTCGTAGTGGCAATCGGCGGCGGCGACCTCTCACGTCCGGTCCTGGTGCAAGCCATGGTCCGGGGCGAGAAGGAATGGGACGCCATCGCCTCCTTCTGCGAAGCAGTTATGCTAGCGAAGGAGGTGGTGGTGGTGGTGGTGTCGACGTCGTGTTCGTGTTCCACGCGCGCCTCAAAGAGATGTCAGCAAGGAGGGGCCCGAAAGGGCCGACGCCCGTCGGGGCTGCGGATTATCGAAAGAGATAACGCGGCCTCGGCACAAGGGCGAAGAAGGAACATGGGTGGTTTTTAGTCAGTAGAAGTCTGACACTCGCTTCCGCTCTGCCCAAGAGCGGGAGGAGTTATTTGATGATTTCCCAGACGCAAAAAAAAAGGTGAGTCATCTACAGTTAGGATAGTAAGTAGAGCAGCAGGCAACGAAGTGATGATTATGCCGCCGCAGTCTTTGCGTGGTTATACCTACCGCAGTACATGTATAACATGATGAATATACTGCAAGTCAAGTCCGCGTTGAGAAGCAAAAGGGTCAAAGCGAGGGTGGAAATTCAAAATAGCACAACGAACAAATAAACGGCAAAGCGTTAAAACGACGTCTGACATAATGACGTGTGCTTTTTTTAGAGATGAAATAAAATAATCGAAACGATTAAAAGAAAAAAAATAGAACTACTTTTTAATAATCATCAGTTCATATTTTTCGCAAAATCTGTAACACGATTAAATGAATAACCATAATTCGAAGCTATCTCTTGTTTTATTTGATTTTGATTTAATTAAGTTGAATTGGGTAGAATCGACAGTCACCAAACAACCTCATTTTCAAAACACAAGGAACTAAACAAGACACTGAATTGCACATCATAGATTCCCACCAAAAACTGTGATTACCACTTCTTAGTTTCAAGTAAATAAATCGTTTTGATAACTGTTCTGTTATCAAGAATCGATATAAGTACTACTTCGATTTAACATTCTGAAAAGCGATATGGACCATCCTTATAGCTTGCAGTTGCTATAGCAACTAGCAGCTGTATTACGAGTATAATTCACCATTTTATGTCAATGAAAAGAGATTTAATTTTTGCTTTTTCTTTAGTTCATGCAACTTCTAGGAAATTATTAAACACTAAATAATTAATGTTTGATTGTTTAAATACTACGAGTCAGTGTGGGAATCCTATACTTGCTGGAGGCAGTCATTTAGCCATCTCCTTTACATAAAAATGTGTTTAAAAAATTGGTAAATTTGCGAGATATTTTTATGTAAAATTCCCGTTCTAATTGTTGATAACCCATAATAAAATGTATTTGTCCCAAACATTCCATGTAATTTTACTTATTTCATGTAAACTTCTATCTCTTAGTGATTATTACTTAATTATTATGTAAAAACACATTTAAAAGGAAAATTACAGAAAATAATATGTAAAATTTAAGAAATGTTTGGTAATTTCATATTATTGTTTGTATTTTTACGGACACTTTTCGGAATATTACATTAGACGTAAGTAAATTTACATAAAAATGTATTATTCAATAACATTGGTAAAAGTACAAGATTTTTTTGTAAAATTCCCGTTTTCATTGTTAAAAAGACATAAAAAAATGTATTTGTCGCAAACATTCCATATAATTTTACATATTTTATGTAAACTTCTATCTCTTAGTGATTTTTACTTAATTATTATGTAAAAAGACACATTTAAACAGAAAAATTACAGAAAATATGTAAAATTTAAGAAATGTTTGGTAATTTCATATCATTGTTTGTATTTTTACGGACACTTTTCGGAATATTACATTAGACGTAAGTAAATTTACATAAAAATGTATTATTCAAAAACATTGGTAAAATTACAAGATTTTTCTGAAAAATTTCCGTTTTAATTGTTAAAAACACATAAAAAAATGTATTTGTCACAAACATTCCATATAATTTTACATATTTTATGTAAACTTCTATCTCTTAGTGATTATTACTTAATTATTATGTAAAAACACATTTAAACGGAAAATTAGAAAGAAGAAAGAAAAAATATTTATTTTCGCAGAAATAAAAAAAAAACAGGTAAACACACAACTTACAACTAATTAATAACAAAAAATAATTGGTACAAAAAAGAAAAAACAAGTTTGCGTTTACGTAAACTTACTTAAAACGGGACAATACTGCGACAAATGGGTTACCACTCAGCATGGTGCTGTGCTATGGGGACCCACAGCACAGCGCTGGTTTTCAGTGGTAACCCTTGAAAACAATAACGTACGAACGTCAAAACGGATATTTAATTTTAAAACGTATGCTAATTGTTACCCACATATACAGAAAATAAAATAAAACAGAACCCTTATTACAATTTAAAGCTAAATATACTTAATATGGAATACAATAAAATAAACTTTACAAACAAAAACAAACCCAAATAGGTAAATATAGTAGGTATTAATTTAATTTGTCTCGCTCCCCTCCCACCCCTACGCGTCGCCGCGCCGCCCGCCCGCTGCCTGCGCACGCGCTGTCAAACATTCGCCATTAGGAGCGCTTGGCGCGAAGACGTGGTATGCGATGCGTCAATGTACGGTGTCGCTCGCCACCTGCTACGGTGGGGCGGCACAGTGTCGCTCGGGGGTGCGCCAAAGTTGACCTAAAATTTCAACTCCGAAAATTGGAAATCCGAAAATGTTCTTCCTAACATTTTCCATCCTAACGATCGCAATTCCTAAAGTCTCTGTCTCTAATATTTTAATTCCGAAGCATTCAACTTCCTAATGTCAGTAGCAATAAACATCTATTATCCTATTATTTGTTTTCCTATATTTTCTCAACCTAACCATCTTTTACACTATTATTCAAAGTCATATCTTTTTTGTTTATATTACTTTTTATTCATAATAATCAGTATTATAAAAGGTCCCATTAAAATAGGTGGACAAAATTTTAGAAATCATTTAGACCGCTAAAATAAGGACAATAGTAAAAAAATAAATAAGAAAAAGACATTAAAATACCTACTTTTATGGGATGAGTTTGTTCTAGAGTGCCGGCAATTTATTATTTTAAGTCAAAATTAAATTTCTTTATATAGTGTTTTTTTTTGTTGTTTAGATGTCTTTAGTTAGGCTTACTTAAACGCTGTGTTAAAATTTGTCCACCTATTTTAATGGGACCTTATATGCAAAGATATCCATAGGTTAGGTTAGGTTAGAACTGTGACCAACTACGCGCGAGCCGAGCGAGCGAAGCGAGCGGTGCCGCGGCAGCGGCCGGCGAGCGCTACCTCGAAATTGGTCGCGAAATTTTTCTAAGTATTTTTTTCATAGTGTCCACAAGACGAGACTCTGACCTGAATTTCACTCATTTATTTCATTTCAAGACAAAAATCAGTGAAACGACCTTTAATCATTCTAAACAGTTGTATGAGTGAGAATATTATGGTAATTATGTTTAGGGATAAAAACGTTAGGATAAAAAACAGTAGGAGTTGCAATATGTTTACAATAACGATAATAGGAATTAAAATTTTCGGAAACATGAGTGTTAGGAACATCGCCAGTAGCATTACAAATAGTAGGAATTCAAACTTTAGGATGAAAAATTTTAGGAGGAGTGATCATTCGGATTACAAATCGTTAGGAAGAACAATTTCGGATAAAAAACTTTAGGTGAGCCAATATGGACCCCTCGGGGGTGCGCCAAAGTTGACCTAAAATTTCAACTCCGAAAATTGGAAATCCGAAAATGTTCTTCCTAACATTTTCCATCCTAACGATCGCAATTCCTAAAGTCTCTGTCTCTAATATTTTAATTCCGAAGCATTCAACTTCCTAATGTCAGTAGCAATAAACATCTATTATCCTATTATTTGTTTTCCTATATTTTCTCAACCTAACCATCTTTTACACTATTATTCAAAGTCATATCTTTTTTGTTTATATTACTTTTTATTCATAATAATCAGTATTATAAAAGGTCCCATTAAAATAGGTGGACAAAATTTTAGAAATCATTTAGACCGCTAAAATAAGGACAATAGTAAAAAAATAAATAAGAAAAAGACATTAAAATACCTACTTTTATGGGATGAGTTTGTTCTAGAGTGCCGGCAATTTATTATTTTAAGTCAAAATTAAATTTCTTTATATAGTGTTTTTTTTTGTTGTTTAGATGTCTTTAGTTAGGCTTACTTAAACGCTGTGTTAAAATTTGTCCACCTATTTTAATGGGACCTTATATGCAAAGATATCCATAGGTTAGGTTAGGTTAGAACTGTGACCAACTACGCGCGAGCCGAGCGAGCGAAGCGAGCGGTGCCGCGGCAGCGGCCGGCGAGCGCTACCTCGAAATTGGTCGCGAAATTTTTCTAAGTATTTTTTTCATAGTGTCCACAAGACGAGACTCTGACCTGAATTTCACTCATTTATTTCATTTCAAGACAAAAATCAGTGAAACGACCTTTAATCATTCTAAACAGTTGTATGAGTGAGAATATTATGGTAATTATGTTTAGGGATAAAAACGTTAGGATAAAAAACAGTAGGAGTTGCAATATGTTTACAATAACGATAATAGGAATTAAAATTTTCGGAAACATGAGTGTTAGGAACATCGCCAGTAGCATTACAAATAGTAGGAATTCAAACTTTAGGATGAAAAATTTTAGGAGGAGTGATCATTCGGATTACAAATCGTTAGGAAGAACAATTTCGGATAAAAAACTTTAGGTGAGCCAATATGGACCCCTCGGGGGTGCGCCAAAGTTGACCTAAAATTTCAACTCCGAAAATTGGAAATCCGAAAATGTTCTTCCTAACATTTTCCATCCTAACGATCGCAATTCCTAAAGTCTCTGTCTCTAATATTTTAATTCCGAAGCATTCAACTTCCTAATGTCAGTAGCAATAAACATCTATTATCCTATTATTTGTTTTCCTATATTTTCTCAACCTAACCATCTTTTACACTATTATTCAAAGTCATATCTTTTTTGTTTATATTACTTTTTATTCATAATAATCAGTATTATAAAAGGTCCCATTAAAATAGGTGGACAAAATTTTAGAAATCATTTAGACCGCTAAAATAAGGACAATAGTAAAAAAATAAATAAGAAAAAGACATTAAAATACCTACTTTTATGGGATGAGTTTGTTCTAGAGTGCCGGCAATTTATTATTTTAAGTCAAAATTAAATTTCTTTATATAGTGTTTTTTTTTGTTGTTTAGATGTCTTTAGTTAGGCTTACTTAAACGCTGTGTTAAAATTTGTCCACCTATTTTAATGGGACCTTATATGCAAAGATATCCATAGGTTAGGTTAGGTTAGAACTGTGACCAACTACGCGCGAGCCGAGCGAGCGAAGCGAGCGGTGCCGCGGCAGCGGCCGGCGAGCGCTACCTCGAAATTGGTCGCGAAATTTTTCTAAGTATTTTTTTCATAGTGTCCACAAGACGAGACTCTGACCTGAATTTCACTCATTTATTTCATTTCAAGACAAAAATCAGTGAAACGACCTTTAATCATTCTAAACAGTTGTATGAGTGAGAATATTATGGTAATTATGTTTAGGGATAAAAACGTTAGGATAAAAAACAGTAGGAGTTGCAATATGTTTACAATAACGATAATAGGAATTAAAATTTTCGGAAACATGAGTGTTAGGAACATCGCCAGTAGCATTACAAATAGTAGGAATTCAAACTTTAGGATGAAAAATTTTAGGAGGAGTGATCATTCGGATTACAAATCGTTAGGAAGAACAATTTCGGATAAAAAACTTTAGGTGAGCCAATATGGACCCGTCGCTCGGTCTTGTGTGCTCACTACTACTCACGTGACGCGCCTCGCGTGCTAGGTTACTAGGATGGTGGTTGACGGTAGCTACCTGTTTTATATACTTGTATAGTCGACGATTTATAACAAGTAACGTGTTTTCGTAGAAAACAAAACATAATGCCGATGCCGTCTCGAGCTGCTTGGATATACATGCCTTGCTAATAGATGACAAGCCTTAAGTGAGTATTTATTTATAATATATTTGTTGTTCATTTTTTTGTTTTTGTAAAAGAATTTTTTTCAAATGTAGTCTAAAATTTTCTTTTGTTTTAAGGGATCTAATGGGAGGCGGCAGATCATTCCAGCAGCGAGTGGCGGCGTATTTGAAACATCCCCTGAAGGCCATGGTCTTATGTCGGGGCATTGATAGTGGATTGGACGTGGAACGAGCAGAGTAGCTGTAGTGGTCGTGCCTCCAGCTAATTTTTGTGTATAGGTATTCCGGTTTGTGTGTTTTTATGATACCGAACATCAATACCGCTAAGTGTAATTTCCGACGTGCAGCCATTTTCAGAATGTCGTTGTCATTAAGATATGGCGTGATGTGATGCCTCCGGGGTATGCTTAGGCAGTAACGAGCACATGCATTTTGCACCCGCTGTATTATACGTTCAGTTCGAGAAAGAAGACATGGCCCGTAAACAGTGTCGCAATAGTTTAGTTTGGATAGCACTAGGCTATCCACCAATCTTTTCCTTACTGCGACACTAAGGAAATCCCTTATTCTGTACAGGACCTTTAGCCTATAAAAGCAGTTTTTTACTACGCCATTGATGTGTTCCTCAAAACGTAGTTCCGGATCAGTAATTAGGCCAAGGTTACGAGCTATTTCTACCCTTTCTATACTTTCTCCCATAATTTTAACATCGGGCTTAGCAGAAAGAATGGTTTTTATTTGATTTCTGCTCCCCATGACCATGAATTTAGATTTTTCAGGGTTCAGTACTAAGGAATTGTCCTTGGACCACTTAGCAATTCTATCGAGCTCCTCGTTAAGGGTACGTACGGCGGTAGCAGTGTTACTGGCGTTAAATGATACATACAACTGAGTGTCATCCGCGTATACATAAAACCTGCAGTTCTTTATGCACGCCGTAATGTCAGCACTATATAATATATAAAGCAGTGGACCGAGCAGGGATCCCTGAGGAACTCCCCTTGATATTGCTTGTGGGGAGGAAGATAATGTGGAACCGTCTATCTCGCGCAATTCAACCCGTTGCGACCTACCAGTCAAGTAGCTTTCAAACCAACTCGTCACCCGTGTATCAAAACCGTAATACGATAGTTTGGACAGTAGCAAGGGAATATTTATTGAGTCAAACGCGCGCGAGTACAGAAAATAATATGTAAAATTTAAGAAATGTTTGGTAATTTCATATTATTGTTTGTATTTTTACGGACACTTTTCGGAATATTACATTAGACGTAAGTAAATTTACATAAAAATGTATTATTCAAAAACATTGGTAAAATTACAAGATTTTTCTGTGAAATTCCAATTTTAATTGTTAAAAACACATAAAAAAAATGTATTTGTCGCAAACATTCCATATAATTTTCCATATTTTATGTAAACTTCTATCTCTTAGGGATTATTACTTAATTATTATGTAAAAACACATTTAAACGGAAAATTACAGAAAATAATATGTAAAATTTAAGAAATGTTTGGTTATTTCATATTATTGTTTGTATTTTTACGGACACTTTTCGGAATATTACATAAGACGTAAGTAAATTTACATAAAAATTTATTATTCAATAACATTGGTAAAATTACAAGATTTTTCTGTAAAATTCCCGTTTTAATTGTTAAAATGACATACAAAAATGTATTGTATAGATTCAGTATCTTAATATTATATAATTGCATGGCACATGTGTGAGTTCTATGTACTATAAAGGCACTTTTTACATTTAGTTATATTTTAGTGACGTTGACCTGGTGGCTGAGAGAATGTCATGCTCACTCAAATGTCTCGCTGATGGTGGCGGGTGTGTCGGATCATTTGGTTCCCTTCAAAATGGTTGAGTTAGATGGTGCTGATCCATGCGTCATGTTCGTGAACGGGCGCTGTCAGTGGAGACTGGTCATCTCTTAGCTGCCATGGTTTATATATTTTTCTTTGATTTGTTTTTTTATATCTTTTTACTCTGGACGCTCTTAACTTGCACGTCTTGCTACATAGTTCTCACATAATATACCATCTCAACATGAATGAAATAATGTACCAAGATTTTGTAAAAATATTCTGATTTGAAAAGAGTGTCCATGGAGTTTCTTGCCCGTTCTTCTTCATGAGATCTACGCTAGGGAAATGGCAACTACAGTACTTTCACAAGTTATTATGCCTTGTGATTGTGACTGTAGCTTAGGAGTGCAATGCGTCGTTTCGGGAGTTGCTGCGTTGGGCTGCGCGGCGCCGGATGTTACCGGCGGCGAGTGCTGTGGGTGCGGGGGCGTGCGGCGGCGCGTGCCGTGGCGGCGGGTGCGGGGGACTCCGGGTCGCGGGGTGGCGGTTGCGCGCTGGTGGCGTGCATTCGTTGTTCCGTGATTCGGGGTCTTGTGCATTCGTTGTTGCGGTGTGCGTCGCTGCGTGCTTTCGTGCTCGCAGGGTTCGTTGTTGCGGGCATTCGGTGGCGTGTGGTTCGGCGTGGTGGCTTTCGGAATGACGTATTGCACTCATAGTTTCGTTCTTCTTCCGTCCTTCTGACATTCAAAAGTGCCTGTAATGGCTTAATTGAAATAAAAGATTTGACTTGACTTGACTTGACTTTGACTATTTGTCGCAAACATTCCATATAATTTTCCATATTTTATGTAAACTTCTATCTCTTAGTGATTTTTACTTAATTATTATGTAAAAAGACACATAAAAACAGAAAAAATACAGAAAATATGTAAAATTTAAGAAATGTTTGGTAATTTCATATTATTGTTTGTATTTTTACGGACATTTTTCGGAATATTACATTTGACGTAAGTAAATTTACATAAAAATGTATTAGTCAAAAACATTGGTAAAATCACAAGATTTTTCTGTAAAATTCCCGTTTTAATTGTTACAAAACACATAAAAAAAGTATTTGTCCCAAACTTTCCATGTAATTTTACAATTTTTATGTAAAATTCCATCTCTTAGTGATTATTACATATTTATTAAGTAAAAAGACCATTTAAACAGTAAATTCAACAGAATATATTTAAAATTAAAGAAATGTTGGGAAATATCACTATGTTTTTTGTAATTTTACTGATATTTTTTGGAATATTACATAAGACGAAAGTAAATTTACATCAAACGGTATTTTTCACGAAAATAGGTAAAATTACGAGAATTTTATGTAAAATTCCCTTTTCCATCGTAAAAAATACATACGAACATGTATTTATTCCAAAAATCTATGTAGTTTTACAGATTTTATTTAAATATCCATGGCTTAATGATTATTACATAAATTTTATGTAAAACCACATAAAAATTGTTGATTTTAACGAAAAAATTTAAAATTGACGAAAATTATGTAATATTTCATATTTTTCCCGTAAATTTCTCAGATTTTTCGGGAATTTTACATGATTATGTAATTTTTTTGCATGTAAAATTACATAATTTTTAACAGTGTAGGTAGGGTAGTAGGTAGGTAGGGTAGGAAAAAGAGCATTGCAACGCATGCCGGGAACAGCTAGTAGAATATAATAGTCACAACATGCCAGTTTCTAGAAACTGGACTCCTAGACTCCTTTTCATATTATCCAAGAAGTAGACATTCATAAAGGTGATGTTCATAAGGAAAGTCACTGGAACAAACCTACTATGTTGTTAGCATCTATCTGCCACTTTTTCTAAATATTGTAATTTTTTTTTTTCTTTATTTAATATGGGCTTACTCTTGACCTCAATCTTGCCCTAAGGGCAGAGATGAGGTCGACGATGGGACGAGCTTACCCAGAAGAAGCCTATTTACTCGCGACTTAAATAGAATGGGATTATGAACAAACCTACTATGTTGTTAGCATCTATCTGCCACTTTTTCTAAATATTGTAATTTTTTTTTTTCTTTATTTAATATGGGCTTACTCTTGACCTCAATCTTGCCCTAAGGGCAGAGATGAGGTCGACGATGGGACGAGCTTACCCAGAAGAAGCCTATTTACTCGCGACTTAAATAGAATGGGATTATTTATGAACTCGGGAAAACCGACGCAGGCAGGGTGTTCCACTCCTTGGCTGTACGAATAATGAAAGTCTTAGCAAAACGCTTCGTACGAATGCTTGGGGTGATAACCTGCAGTACGCCTAGTCTCTCGATGGAAGAAGGGAGATGGTGGAATAAAATAAATTCCTAGCTGTAATAAAATTTATCTTGAACATGGCAATTATTAAAGAAGTAATTTATCTAGTTAAAAAAGTTTATAAGATGGTACTGGCCTTTAGGTCTCCTGCACTGTGTCTATGATAAATTCAAGCCATATGACATGTAACTAAGTAAATAAACATATTATTTAAAGTTAGTATGCATATAATATTGTAGTCTGCACTGTTTCCTTTTCATTAGTCATTTACCTATAATGATTCATAGGTCCCTACCTACCTTGTTTGCATGTGTTATGGTTACAATGTTATGCAATAATACAATATGAGACTGTATTAATTATAACATCATGGCTTACCTTATAAATACATTTGGTTACTAAACATATTTGACAAAGTAACAATAATGATTCCAGTTATATTTTTGATGCCTTTGAACTGTAAATTGTTTTTTATTCTAAGTTAATTGTTACAATTTAGATTCTAAAACCTGTTTAATGAAATGATGGTCATTCACTTCAAATCTTGTTACTTAATGGTTTTTTAAAAGCTTTGTTTCTTAATATTTATTTAAAAAACGTTAGATTGTAATTTGTAAGAAGTTTAAAATAAAGGTCGTAAACCCCAGATAATGTCCCCGCACGGAATAAATATTTGTATGACCTGCAGATAGTTGTTTCGGGTCTGGGTATTCAAATGAGCCCCGCCAGCTTCCAAGTCTTGTTTAATTTAAAATGTGCTTGTTTTTTCCTTCTCAGTTTTTTCAGTCGGGTTTTTTGGATTTTTAACTACTTTTTTTACATAACCTTCCTTTTGGGCTTCGCCGCAGTCGGGTAAAAAGTGCTAAACCGCCGTAATCCGCGGTATCGGTCATCTGTCAACAGTCATCATCACAATTAACATCCCGGTTCACTCCACTGCTGACTATGGGCATCCCTACATATTGTGCCACGATTCTCTACTCTGAACTAGTTGCAGATTAGGTATGCGATAACACCTCATAATCGTGCTTATTTTAGAGATCCTATAAAAAAATATTCAATTACATAACTCTGTAAGCAAGCAACACGTAAGCGTAGACAAAGTTTCCTTGCTAATGACTTTTGTCCTTATAAAGCTTCCAAACATAAATTATTTTACCAAATACCAAAGTCGCGAACAATCCGAAAAACGTGACAAACTAGACATATCTACATCACTACATGTAACGTTTAATGACAGGATAAATAAAAGGTGCAATTATAAAACAATAAAGGCACTTTACAGTGTTCAGATGTTCGCTGATTACGAAGCAATACACCAATTACAATTTAGTTTCGTTTGAGCGAATAATTGAGATTTATTAGGAGAATTCTCTGAATTAACCTTTCTAGTGGCATGTCAAGAGTGTCATCGCAATTTGAAATGTGATTGATTGACCTGTCAGCCATTCACCGTCCTCCCGTGCCTTTCGAACTAGTTACGTTGAAACCTAGATTTATGTTTAAGTATTTTATTAAAACCCATGTAACACCTCAAATAAATGATTATTAAATGGAAAATTGTAACGATCACAAACTTTTTACCTTAAAACGGTTTTTTTTTTCGATAAGATAAGATTTTTATTTCCCGTAATCCTTATTAATAAGTAGATCCAATAAATGTTTAATCAGCACTGTCACAAGAATGACCAAGTTAAAGGAATTGCAAGGAATAATTAAATTATTTAATTCCCATTTTATCAAACCAATAAATAAATGAATAATAAAAGTCTACTATTTTAGCTCACTCTCTCTTCTTATTCACGTATTTGGTTCAGCCCCAGTGAAATTAATAAAAAATAAAATAAAAATCTCTCTCAAATTATCTCTTTAAAAAAAAGTAAAAAACTAAAACCCGACTACGACACAAAAAAACGACGCTGAAAAAGTATGAAACAAGATTTTCAGGATAGAACAAAAAGAAAAGCCGTAGTCACACGTTAAAGTGTTTAGGTTGGTACCAGCTATAACGTGTGACTACGGCTGTTCTATCCTGAAAATCTTGTTTCATACTTTTTCAGCGTCGTTTTTTTGTGTCGTAGTCGGGTTTTAGTTTTTTACTTTTTTATATTTAAACAATTTTGGTGTTGATTTTTTTTTTACTCTTGACTTTTTGGCCGCTAGAGGGCGTGATTTTAAATTTGAGCAATATTTTGAAAATGTACAAGTAAGGCCCTTTCAAATGATACCAAACACGGCGTATTTATCTCCATTTTTATTTTTTTAGCCTTACTTTTTGTCCGCTAGAGGGCACCAAATTGCTTTTTGTGACAAATCACGTAGCCTATGTTCAGCGGAAAATTAAGACGGTTCTAACGATACGTCATTTATGTCGAGTTCCGAGAAGTAGATTCGAAGCTATGAGGGAACAGATGAAGATACTCACATACATTCTTAAATACAAACATGTACGTATAGCCAGTCAAATCATTTTACTGAGTAAAATGATTTTACTTGCTACTGTATGTTGTTCCCCGTTGGTTCAATGATTGCGGGTGTAATTCACAAACATTATTGAATCGATTTTGATACTTTTTCGAGTAGCTGCTCTATCAGATTTTCGCCAAGCGAACCTTACTCGCGTGGATGCCCGCGCTTTTTCAAAGTATGATTTTAACTTTGCGTATTTTTGTGAGCTATCGAGACTTCCTCCCACCTCTTTTTTTTTTTTTTTTTTTTTTTTTTGGTGGGTGGAAAATCATCGAATGACCCCCCCCGCTCTTGGGCAGAGCGAAGGGGAGTGTCAGACTTCTACTGACTAAAAACCGAACCCATGTTCCTTCTTTGCCCTTGCGCCGAGGCCACGTAATCTAGTACAAAATACCGCGGCCCCGACGGGCGTCGGCCCTTGCGGGCCCCTCCTTGCTGACATCTCTTTGAGGCGCGCGTGGAACACGAACGCGCCGCCAACACGGTCTGTTGCCGTCATGACGACGGCCGGACGGCGAGCAAGCCCATTACTCATTCCTCCCACCCCCTTCAAATAAAAAATAAGACATGGTCGACCCCTCGAGCCCTCCCAAGATAAGTGTGACGTACAAAGTACAAGAGTCAATGCTGCCATACTTTGAGTCATTACACAGTGTAGCTCGTACACCACTCGATAACATCTGCGCCATCACAGTTCATTCTGTCTTATTTTAGCTCGAAATTCACAAATAGTGGCTAGTTGACTGGTAGCCCTGGTAGGTCAAGCCAAACCCTTGGTGATACGCTCCCAATATCACCTAAGTATGTGCCTACCCTCCAACGTAGCTCTTAGCGGATGGTACCGACTGTGTAGGGATGTGACCCTTGCAACTTCCGTCCCTGATTGACATGTATAGTGACTATGATTAAGCCGTGGTTGTGCTTGTCCGCAGTTCGCCAGGAGAACGAGCGCATGATGCACGACGTCCTCCAGGCGGGAGTCTTAAATCGCACCCAGTCGTCGGCGTTGCGCTGACGCCGCGCTATTCGCCGCGGCCGCGCCTGGACAACGTGCGGCCGGCCGCCGCCCCGCCGGAGGAGCCTGCCGAGCCGGACCCGGAGCCCTCGAGCACCGAGCCGCCTGACCCGCCGGAGCCGGCCGCGCTCCACCAGCCGGTGAGCGCAGCCCCGGCCGGCCCCACGTGAGCCAACCTCCACGGCCTGCTACGGTACGCACCTACTGACTGCCGCTAGGCGCACCTCGGCTGTGACGCACCGGTATGTGAACTGAGAAAATATTCATAGACATAGATAAGTTACTCGTTCGCGAAGAGAATTTGAGAGTGACGAAATGGACGTGTAGGTAGCCAATGTGAAATTGTGAACAAATAGTAAAGAATGAAAATGTTATTGTTGAAACGTATCGGATAGGGTGTAAAAGACAGCAAGTCAATAATCCACGATAGTTATTAAATATGCAATTGTCTATGTTAAGAGTACATTACTCGTATGTGGAACTAAAGGAAGAAATATAATTTGCAATTCAACTTCTACTGTATTCTGTACACCATTAAAATATGAATGGTTAATTATAAATCTAAGATTCTCAATGAATTTGTGTCTCTGTGCTGTGAAAGAGACTGCGGTTAGAATGTTGGATATTTGTAGATTTGATAGCATAACTTTGTAATGCTATTATACATAACATAATGATAAAAGTACCAACTTCAAACGGGAACAATCATCAATACAATAAGGACAAGTTAGATTTCTTTCTTTATTTAAATAAAATTATAAATTAATGTTAATATTTGGTGGTGTGGAAATAGTGCCATTATAATGCACAATGAAGTAATTTAAAACCCGCATGTATTAGATATCTCCTCTAGCTATCAACCTGACCATGAATTTAATAGTCACCTTCATGATGTGTGTATAACTAAAAAATAAAGCCTATAATTTAATCAATGAGCACAATATAGTATTATTTTATTAATCTCAGTACAACATACTAATGTATCTAATTCTTACTCTGCCGTCGTACGGGAGAGGGGCACAACTAGCATTTTGGTAAATTTGAGATAATTGGGATTAAAGTTTTACCATATTCTGCTTCATAGTGTGGAAATGTATTGCTTAAAAGAAAAAAAAAATACTGATGATATATGAGTGAAGGTTAGTACTATTTTTTTTTTTACTTTTTAGTTTTTATATATAAGTAGTTATTAAATAAATTCAAATTATTCCTTTCAACTTAAAAAAAAAATACTTGAAAAATACCACTTACTACAAAGAAAAGGCATAAATAACCAAATGTGACCTTTCTTTTTAATATTGCAGCAAATTGGTTATTGAGTCTAAAATAATGGGCACATTTTGTCTAATTGCGCCTTTATAATGTAAATTGACTTAAGGTTTTCTATAAAAAAAAAACAAATAATCATGTGAAGAAAGATTAATAAACTATAATTATAATAAAACATATCCTTTAATAAGCTACTCTATTAGAGCTTATTCTAATTATAATATTGTTCGTTTACAGGAAATAGCTTATAAGTCCCCGTATTTTTTTTTTATTATTATTTTAAGGGCTAAGGGCAGAGATGAGGTCGACGATGTCGATAGATTGGGGTTATATGAACTTGGGAAAACCGACGCAGGTGGAACACACAGGTCGCATGCGCTTAATAAAAGAATTAGCAAAGTGCTTTGTTCGAATGTGTGGAACATCGACAAGGAATGGGTGATAACTTGCAGTACGTCTAGTCTCCCGATGGAAGAAGGATGGTGGAAGCTCCTGCGCACACTCTCCGAAGTACAGTCTGTAGAAGACCGACAGACATGCAACTTTGCGGCGGGGCTATGTAGCTTGGCAAACAGCTTATCGTTGCCAATTAGCCTCCTGGCTCTGCGCTCTACAGAGTCAAGTGTGGCAAGTTGGTATTTGGCTGAGCCATCCCAAAGGGGACAGCAATACTCCATGCATACCGGACTTGAGCTTTATGTAATACTGAAAGCTGTGTTGAAGTACCGCTCAACCTTATTTAGGACACCCAGCTTTTTTGCCGCAGTTTGAGCTTTCGACTCAATATAGGCGCCGAAGTTCAGCTGACGAAGCTCGAGACTGTCGGTAACTTGTACAGACATACTCCGGAAAGTAGGGGCCAGATTAAACGGACTCCTTTTGGCGGTGAATAGACACAATTGCGTTTAGGTGGCGTTGAAATCAACCAGATTCTCGTTACCCCACTTGGAGACAAGACTTAAGGCTGAATTCGTTCGCTCTACCATGGCCTCTCTCAATGAACGTACTTCATCGCTTTTGCGCTAGTTGTATAACTCTCCAGGACAGTGCTGTCATCTGTGTACCCAACAATGCCAGGAACAAGGAGGTCATTGATGTGCAGCAGGAAAAATGTCGCGAAGAGAACAGACCCCTGAGGAACTCAATAGCATCAATAGCCATAAGGACAAGCGTAGAGTCACTTCGACGTCGCAGGCACAACTGGCGCGTTTCAATCAAACCCTGACTTTTTTTCCTAACCCCTAATCCTAAATAATTTAAAGAAAAGGCACAACTGGTTATTTGTGCCTTTTATACGTAAATTAATTGAGACATGCATGGATCATTAATTATGTAGACAGGGCACATCTGGGCATTTGAGCCTTTTCTTTATGTTATGTTGGTTTTTATGTTAAGTGTGCCTTTTCAAAGTAGATTTTAGTTAAAATCTGTATGAATTAATAGTCACATCTACGTATTTGTGCCTTTTCAATATAATGGTAAATAAATGTGCCTTTTCGTTCTATAAAACATGAATATTAGTGTAATTTGTGCCTTTTGAGCCTACTGTATCTCCGAATTCCTTGATGAGAAAATTCTACGAAAAATTGAGCAGATGCGCCTTTTTTTTCTGATTCCAAATATGTATATAACTCATTTTTTGTCAAAATGTTAGTTGTGCCCCTTTTTCTTACGACGGCAGTTAACTGTTCACCATACAAGTTTGTATTTCACTACTTGTGAGTCTTAACTGAGCTTGAGCACAATAATTTTGAGTTACTACTGTTAATATTGAACTCCTTGTTCAACTCTAATCAAGAGCTTTCGAAACTGCGCTTATATAATGAAAAAAAATCTGTTTTAAATAAGAGCTTTTTGTATAGTAGTTGTTGTAGTATTACTCTTACGAGGAGAACATTCTTGAGTAAAATAGAAATGCAAAAAATCTATGTTGTTCGCTCCGATGAATGTCGTATTTAAGTATTGACTTCAATGCAGTGACGCGAGCGGTTAGGTAGAATATTATTATATAAATAAAATATGTTAGCGTTCTTTGGCACGGTTATATTTGCCTGAACACAGCGAACACAGCTTTACGCTTCAGCCTGTATTTCAGCGATTAACGGCACTAGAAACAAGTGGCAACAGTCTGTTTATATATACACGTGGAGCTATAACATATAATGTCACACCATCGCCTTTATTACATTATGGATGGCTGTCTCTCCAAGTAATGACATACGACGTAAATGTTATTTAATTAAATCTACGAAAAGCAATTCAATTAAATTTTCCATGATAATACTGATTGTAAATAATTCGGTTTATTATTTGCGATATTACATGTATATCTTAATATTATGAGCTGGAAATACTGACGAATATCCATGGTTTCTTCTTGTTACAAAGTCATGTTTTTGTCGCATTTTCTAATCTCGGATTTACAGGTTGAGGTATGAAGCCAGCCGTTGCCGCCTACTTAGTGTTTTCCTTCTACCAACAAAACGGTTTTAATTAGGTATAATATGTACCCATCTAAAAATATCTTGGCATAAAATAATCTCTAGGCTAAAAGGCTCTCATATATATAAATATATAAGTATATATATATATATATATTTACCTATGTATATTTCTATATACTATTGAAATCCAGAAAGGATTTTGTAAATACTAACTAGTTTGGAACAGTTTTCTGTTCGCATGATGTAAATTAACAATAAATATAGGTGTCTCACTCACAGCTCCTGTCTCCAAGCTTCGCATTTTATTTGAAAAACATATACCTAAGTTTTTTTATCTTATCATTTTCTCAATTTTATATTGATTACACAGCCCTATGGATCAATGTAAAAGTCCCACTGAGATCCGTCCAGTAGTTTTTCTGCGTCTGCACAATTGGCCATCTCTGCAAAGTAGTCATCAGGCCTAGAAGTAACAAACAAATATGTCAAGTTCTACAGAATTCAAAAGTTTCCTAATAATTTGATAACGTTATATTTAAGTAAATAGAATTTACAAAAGATTAAGGCTAGAAAATCTGAACAGATGCCTATCAGACCTTTACAAATTCCTTCCTGGGTAACACAACCTTTCTTTAGCCAATAGCACAAGAATGACTGTAGCACTCTGAGATGTGTCTCTTATTGCTAGGACTACTTTCATACAAGCATAAAAGCTTGGTTTGCTCTTATAACCATTACTACACTATTTTTCTTAATATTAGGTTTTCTGAAGTCTTGCTTGCCATAATAAGCGCATGTCATAATGTGTTGGCTTCTAGGCACATCACTGCCCTAGCTTAAGCTAGCAACCAGGCCTGGAAATACCAAATAAACTACCTTCTGGTTGGTACTCCAAGGTCCTTCAGCTTCTTAATACCCTCGATGACAGCAGCCTGTGCCTGTCTATGTAAGAGATTCTCTCTTTTGAACTCGTTGAGGACTGGGTCTTGAGTTGGGTCATAGTTTTCGCCCGCTCCCCCCTTCGCTTTACCGGTACCGCCACAAGATAGGTTTCGACCCGTACTATAATACGCTACTGAGCTACGCTACTACGCAATATCCTAAAAATGGGTTTTTTTTTGCACCAGGCAACACTCCTTGACGAATCACACAACCGGTCCATACAACACAATCCGGTCGGGAGATGCCAGCTGTCCCAAGTATCTTGTCGAAAATTGGGATTTTTCATCATTTTTACAAGATGGCCGCCACACTGTCCGCCATCTT
>OX438917.1:65326-135326 GCA_949316265.1 Diarsia mendica
GAGGTCCTGCGTTCGAATCTTACGACCTGAGATTATTTTTGAGTGACTTCAAAATTTAAATTCATCTACCAGTATGAGTTTCTTTGAAAATATCGTGGATAATATCACGTTCCGGCGCACTCGCACAAACTCGGAACCAAATAATGACAGTAGTGAAGTCATCTCCCAAACATTAGACTGCACTACTAACAGCATGCCAGAAATGTCAGACGACGAGAATGAAACACAAATAAACGTGTTTAAAAAGGAGATAGAAAATCTTAAAGCTGAACTAAAAAGTGCACATCATGAAATCGAAATATTATCTTTGGAAAATACTAACTTGAAGCAAATAAATAACAAATTATTAAAGAAAAATGAAATTTATAAAAATATTGCTAACAGCCCAGTTAAGCAAAAGATCCAAACTCCGAAGAAGAATGTACTAGAAATTACTCGCACGAAGACAAAACAGACACAAACCTTAGAAACTACGATGGATCACTGCACACCTCAAATAAAAATCAGTACAAGCACTGAAAGCCCCAAAATGTCACCCAACGGTATTATCGGAAGAAAAATTGTAAAACCTAAAATTTGTATTCTAAGTGGTGAAACGTCTGATAGTCTGAATACAATGAGGGAAAGCTCCTACATGAGTAACTACAACATGTGTCACTACCGCACGCCTAAATGTGGATTAAAACATATTTTAAACAATATTGATACAAAAGTGCGAAATTTTACACATTCTGATTTCTGTATTATTTATATTGGCGAGGAGGATTTCAGGAAAACGCATAATTATATAGAATTAGTTAAGTTTACTCGCGAAAAGTTACAAACGTTAAGTCACACAAATTTTATAATATGTCTGCCGACGTTTAAATATATGTATAATGGTAATCTAATGTTCAACAGCCGTATAGTTACTTTCAATAATTTGATTTACATGGATGTGGAGACATATAAATATAATAATAATAATAATAATAATTGTTTATTGAACAAAAAGGTTACAGATGGTGCGAAGAAGAACTTAAACTAGTAACAGCAAGATAGTTTACAAGTTTATGAACTATATATGATAGAGCAAATTTATGAAGTACATGGTACATCTGTAGACAATATACGTTTCCCTGTCTCTTAAACTAGGGTATACCTGTATCTTAAGAGACAGTTGACGGCCAAAAGGCTAAGTTAATATGCGGTCATACTGGATTCCAATCTTAACCTTCCATTTACCTTTGACACTTACAGCCGTCGATGTGGAAGTTTAAATAATAAAGGCTTAAATATTGTTATGTCAGATTTGCAAGACCTTATCCTAAACTTAAACACCATGATTGCCACTCACTCGGGGGTTGATTGTTCCCAGAAAAACCAAGCAGAATTGGTAACTGATATACCATCACAAACAGAAAATCAGTTTTTTCTATAATAATTACCTTAATATTCTTCATCAAAATATTGCAGGACTAATGAATAAATCGGACTTACTGACGATTAAGTTAGAAGAGCTTTATAATAAGGGAATCAATATAGATGTAATATGTATCACTGAGCATTTTGTTGAAACAGGTTACGAGAACCTGCTACATCTGCCCAATTACTGTCTAACTGCCTGCTTTTCGAGAAATATTAAACGAGGAGGAACCTGTATATTTGTTCGATCAGGAATACATTGTAAAGAGTTAACAGAAATAGCAAAACAATCAGTGACAGGTGTATTCGAATGCTGTGGTATAGAACTGATATCTCACAAGATTATAATTATCTGCGTTTATAGAATACCTAAATATAACTATAACGTGTTTTATGAGAGACTAGACGATATATTACGAAAAATACATTCAGTTACAAATAAAAATATAATATTAACAGGAGACTTCAATATAGATGTATTAAAAAGAAACAAAACTACATTGGAATTTGAAAATTTTCTTTTACAATTTAATCTTAAGCTTGCTCTTTATAAACCAACCAGATTAAGTAGTAATTCTTGCATCGACAATTTTGCACACTCCTACCGAAAGGGATGCAAAGCAGAAACAATGGATCTAGTTCTCTCGGATCACATTTCCCAGTTACTCAAAGTACCTATCAATAAGGTCTGTACGCTTAAATTCTGGAAAACTAAAAAACAGGATATCTCGGCATGTAATTTATCCAAATTCAAGAAACATTTAAAGTGTTTATCTTTCCTGCAAGTATACAACGCCAAAGATGCGAACGAGTCTTACGAAAAATTTTATGAAGATTTTTCGTTATTATATCGTTTATGCTTTCCGGAAAAATATGTGACTATATACACTAACAAAAAGACTAAATGGCTATCTCATGGAATTAAATTATGTAGTAAAAAACAGAGACAGCTACTCTGGGCGTATAGACTAAATCCTTATTCGAAAACTAAAACTGTTTTAAAAAAATATTCTACGCTGTACAGGAAAATAATAAAATTAACCCAGAAAGCCCAAAATAACCACTTTATAAATATTTCAAAAAATAAATCAAGAGCGGCCTGGCAAGTAATAAACAAATCTAAATTTTGTCTGCCCCAAGAACCAATATTATCTATAGCTAAAGATAACTTAATTTTGACGCACCCAATGGATATAGCTAATGAATTTAATAGATATTTTATTGACGCTGTTGAAAACAATCAACAAACGAATTGTGCATCGACGAAAAAACCTATTAATGAAAATTTGACATCACATTCATTATTCATGTTGCCTGTTGCAGAAGATGACATAGTTAAAATAATTAGTAGCCTTAAGAACACAAATACTGTTGGATACGATGGCATATCAACTAAAGTAATAAAATATGTCAAGGAAGTTATTGCGCCACCACTAACACATGTAATCAATCTCTGTATCACTGATGGTATATTCCCAAATGGTTTAAAGAAAGTAATCATTAAGCCCCTTTTTAAAAGAAATGACAGAACCGATGTTAAAAATTATAGACCAATTGCCAAAATTCCGGTATTTTCAAAAATATTCGAAAAAGTAATTTATAATTCCATTTATGTTTATTTCGAAAAATTTAAATTATTTTGTAAAGAACAAAAGGGATTTAGAAAAAATGTCAATGTTAATATGGCACTGTTTGACCTGCTATCAAGTGTCCTGACATCTGTTGATAAGAGAAAACATGTTTGTGCGATATACACAGACATGACGAAGGCGTTCGATTTTGTAGATCATAATATTTTATTGCAAAAATTACATGGTTATGGCGTTAGAGGAAACATCCTAAAGCTTCTAGAATCATACCTAAGTGACAGATTACAATGTACGGAAATCTCTAGGATATGTCTGACAACTAAATTAGAAACCACATATACCTCTGAACCAAGGTACATAAAATATGGTGTGCCTCAGGGTAGCGTTCTGGGACCACCCCTTTTCTTAATTTATATAAATGACCTTCCAAAATCTATAGGGCAAAAAATGGTGCTCTTTGCGGACGATAGCACGGCTATTATAGAATGTAATAATCCAATAAATTATCAAAATGACATTAATAATTCTTTAAATAAAATAATAAAATGGCTAAATGATAATAATCTTATAATTAATTTAAATAAAACCAAAATTATGCACTTTCGCCAACGGCTTGAGAAGCCGCTAGTTAATATTGCATAAGGTAATCACGAAATAGGAGAAGTTAGTACTGCTAAATTCTTAGGGATAACTGTGGATGATCAACTGACTTGGAAACCTCATTTGGAGGAAATTTGCAAGCGATTGAGCAAATCAGCATATTTGTTATTTCAACTTTCGAAGAAAGTAAATACTGATACACTATTAACGGCATATCATGGACTAGTTGGCTCAGTTCTGCGGTATGGTCTTATTTTTTGGGGACAATCAACAAATAGGGAGCTTGTTTTTAGGATGCAAAAAAGATGCTTACGGTGCATGTGTGGTTTAAAAACAACTGATAGCTGCATTCCATATTTTAAAAAGTTAAAAATATTACCTCTACCCGCTTTATATATCCTAGAAGCTGCACTATTTGTTAAAATAAATCCACATTTTTTCAAAAAATTTTGTTTAGTAAAGAAAACTCCGATGCGTGCTCAATATGAAAATGAACTGTGCCTTGTAAAATGTAAAACTTCTCTAATGAAAAAAAGCTTCTTTGGTCTTGCACCACAAATATACAATAAACTACCTGATGAAATAAAATGTTTGCCATTGGAGAAGTTTAAAAAAACGCTTAACGGGTTACTGCTTGACAAATGTTATTATACCCTTGACGAATTTTTTAAAGATGAATCTCTATAACTATAATAATGCTGACATACATTTTAATACTTTACATTTATATCTTGAACTTGAATTAATTGAATTGACTATTAACTTTGACATGAAATGAAATTGATTATGAATACTTAATAATAATAAAATTGAATTCCAATGCATGTACAATAATATAGATATGATAGCCCAAGCATGAAAGTAACTATTTTGTAAGACATTTTATTCAAAAATAGTATGTATTACCGGCCTTTTTGTAATTTGTATGCCAATTGGCAAAACATAGCGCACTACCTAATTTTTAAGAGCTTATATGTAATTATTACCTATGTTTACGAATAAATGATTCTGATTCTGATTCTGATTCTGATACTAAAATTGGTATTACAATATTATTGAATTGATAAAAATAATTTTAAGATTAAAGAGCTGTTGAAAATGTTATAGCACCATGCTGAAATGAGTCGTACCTGATTGTACCGGTCCTCTACTCGACGTTTAGAACCAATTTTAGTTTAATGTCTTATGTTGCGTAAGTGATTACTTTTTAAAGCATATTAATCATTTTGTTTTGTCCTGTGCAAGACAGATAAAATCTTTTTCTTTCTTTTTTTTTCTATCTACGCACCTGACCTTTGTGAAGAACTTCACCAATATTATGTAATGTTCTACATCTATATAGATATCAGTCAAAGTAATCTGCGTTGACGGCAGTATAACATATTACTAGTGCCAAACCAATCACATTTTGTTCATCCCGTCTGAAGATTAGATTACGATTATTCGTAAATGTCGGATACCACGAAGATTTTCTTATTTGGGTAAAGGGAATTTTGATTTTTTTGGTAGGTATTTGGGTCTTTCCATTACGGGCTTATCTCAGGATTATCATCTGATTATATTGGGATTGGCACTCAGTCACTCGGCTGCCTATCTGACCCCCAAAACCCAGTTGGTACTTAGTTAAATGATGCCCGTTGGTAGGACTGGTTGTCAGAAGCTTGCAGCCACACACTAAGCAGAAAACATGAATCTGATCACTCAAAAACTTTATGTTCCACCACTGAAACCTTTCACAAAATAAAAATATTAAAGCTTAATACTATTGTTAAAACAACTCCAATTATCTAGAGTGCACTCGTTACTTCAGCAGAACAGATAATAAAATTATTTAATTAAAAAAAACGAGCTTGACAGAACAAACGACCAGTGGTCCACATTGGCCCTGGATCGCAAAATTTGGAAATCACGGGGGGAGGCCTTTGCCCTGCAGTGGGATGACACAGGCTAACAGTAACAGTAAACAAAAAGCGAACAAGGTCGGGCGTAAAGACTAGTGCAGGCTGATATTAATTTTGCAAATACATCTCGGGGACTAGCAATACAATTTTATTATTTCCTTCGGACTTCTTGTGTGTATTATATTATCAACTTCTATCAACATTAATTATTATTATTTTTGAAATATTGAATTTGAGTGACTGCCTCGTTCGTCTAATGGATCTGCTGTGCATGGCCCTGGGATTCTCAGGTAGGGCAAAGTGTTATAGGGTATTTCCATTGAATTTCTCTGTAGCAGTCACAGAGTCTTGATCTGTTCCCGGTTGATGGCAATAGGCTCGCCCCCTAATACTTGGAACTTAAACATAACTGGTGGAATGTGTGTGTACTTATGTGTAACCCCTTTTTTATTTTATTTTTTTGGTGGGTGGAAAATCATCGAATAACCCCCCAACCCCTTCGCTCTGCCCCTTCTACTGACTAAAAACCAAACCCATGTTCCTTCTTCGCACTTGTGTCGGAGCCGCATTATGCCTTTCCATAATCCACAGCCCCGACGGGAATCCACAGCCCCGACGGGTTATCACAGTTATGATGTTATGTTTTATGTTAAGCTACAAAAAAAATTGGCCCGAGGAATTTATCAAGATGGTTCTCTAAGTTACACAAGAATGTATGAAGTAAAAAATGAGTATATTAAATTAGAGGAACTTAGAATACTTTCTAAGTTCCTCTAATTTAATATACTCCACGTATACGTTGTATGTATACGTTTTTCTGTAACAACCGCTACTGCGGTTTGAAAAATTGAAATAGAATCGAATTTCTTGAAATGGGCATTTGTGATGAATCGCAAGTGACTAATAGAGTGATGAATATAAAATGGTGATGGATGGCAAGGAAGTAGAAGACCAAGAAAACCATAGATAGATTGTGTGAGGAACGATATGAAAGAACAATAAGTAAATGATCGAGTGACGGTTGACAGAGGAGAATCATCATCATCATCATTTCAGCCAAAAGACGTCCACTGCTGGACATAGGCCTCCCCCATGTCGCCACATTGACCGGTCCCGTGCGTCTCTCATCCAGCGGGTTCATGCAACCTTGACCAGGTCATCGGTCCACCTAGCGGGAGGCCTTCCAACGCAAGAGTTTACAAAGGATAAATCATAGTTAAAGCAGTCCATCTCATTCCGCAATATCACGTGCGCTGTTGGTTTTCGCCACCTATGTACGTCTGCGGAACTAGAGACGCTGCTTGCCGGCAAATATACTGATGATCATAATACTTCCCTGGACGAGCTATGAAAATAAAATTTAAAAAACATAAATTTCAGACAAAAAAATCTATAGGCAAGGCAAGGTTATGTTGTTGCTTTCTGGCGATAAAAACAGTAATTTCATAATTATTTGGTCGCATAACTAAAGTACGACTAGTTAAATGATCAAAAAATAGAAACTTAAAGAATTTCTTAGTATCGTACCTTATTGGTTTGTTTAATTTTGCAGAAACATCACATGTAACCAACTGAACAGGCTACTAAAGACATACGAGGCGGAGTTCAGTACTATTAAGCAAATCAAAGAAAAAAATATTGAAAACCACCCCGACAAGTAAGTCTGTCTACTTTTGTATAACATTACATTTTGATAGTGATAAGTGGGGAAACTTTGTTATTGCATTCAAGGTGGAATTTACACACCGAGCCACTTGTTTTATGGAGCCGAGAACTACAGTAGCAAATAAAAATAGTCCTCCTGACTCCTAAGTGGAAATAATGTTTTATCTACCCAAATATCATAAACCCTCTCTAATGCGTTCAAAAACCATAGGCAATGACCAGCATTACCAACCAGCAGAAATTAACAGAACTGTAATGAGCTCATAACCTACTGAAAACAGTAGGCTAAGAGTTTAAATTTGGAACAGGTGTCAAATTCAAGTGAGTGTGCTATTCTAGTATCTACATTAAAACAGATACCTATCGATACGAAACCCCAATTCAGTATGATTTTAATTATAAATCGCACGACATTTTGATCTCGAGTGACACAAGAATAGTGACTTTTAGTCCAAGATCCAAGAGCAATCAGACATAACTTATTTTCACACGGATGAAACCTGAAGTTTTCAGTAGCGTCTCGTGTGCCTTGAATACCTACGCGCTTTGTGGAACTTGCCGAGTGACACCTGGGCAGGTACCAGGTGAGAAAGGTGACTAAAAATAAGAACTATTTAACTTAAATTCACATGGCTGATTTTTATATATGTCATGTAGAATATTATTTTAAAGTAATATCATATAGTGTCAGACACTTTTGATGGACCAGAGTTTTTGTCAGACGCTTTTAAGCTTGGTTTTTGAAGCGCCTGACCGATATAGCATGGCAATATCCCGATCAATTAGCTTTAAGTATTAAATCATTGGGAGTTTAGTATTATTTAAAGCGTCTGTTAAGCAATACGGCCGACAGAAAGTGTCTTCTTATTTTTAGTCACCTTTCTCACCTGGTACCTGCCCAGGTGTCACTCGGCAAGTTCCACAAAGCGCGTAGGTATTCAAGGCACACGAGACGCTACTGAAAACTTCAGGTTTCATCCGTGTGAAAATAAGTTATGTCTGATTGCTCTGGGATCTTACTCTATTTGTTCGTTTGCCTATGATTTAAAAAAAAATGACAGATATCCGAAACGCCGCCATTTCGAGCTGTCATTTGTTCGTTAGATTTTTATTCCCTTTCATTGAGTAGACAAATTTTCTGATAAGTTCTTTATTTCTGTCGAAAATGAGTGATAGTGACTCAGAAATTAACATGAACACTCCGCCAGATATCGTAAATGCAGCGACGAATGCAACTAATAACCTGTTTATTTTTTATTGCATTACACTGGTAACAATGCTGGTCATTTCCCTATGGTTCCTGAGCCCATCATAGAACCCTTATGATATTCGGGTAGATAAATTAGTGTATGCAACTATACATAATTAGGCATTATGCACAGTCGCATAAACTACTATTTTCGTTGCGGGATTCAAGACAGTTAAATCACTTCTCTGGGACTTCGTCGAGCTTCATTGTCTCGGCGGTTTTCTTGTGGTCGCCACTGTTGATTCTGGCTAACAGGAGTTAGGGCGCCTTCAAATATGCCGCGCGGTGGCAGCGTGGCTGCAGCGCTGCAGCCGCGCTGTTTCGTTAATCCATCTAAACTACTACTTGTGGAAACTTGTAATTGGCCCTATTGTTGTAATAAACCTATCTACTGTGTCTACCTAGCTGTAAGTTTTCCAAAAATAATAAAATAAATAAATAAAATAAAATAAATAAAGCACGCGCGACTGCAGCGCTACATCTGCGCTGCAGGTGTGCGGTTTTAAATCCGCGATTTTTATATGGATTAACAAAGCAGCGCGGCTGCAGCGCTGCAGCCGCGCTGCCACCGCGCGGCTCTTTGCGGCTAATTTGAAGGCGCCCTTACAGTGGTTTGGGAATAGTTTGGCGGGCTTGTCCCAAAAAAAAAAGCCCTCCGGACCGTTTTTCGGTCACGGCGGCCAATCTTTAGCGGAGATTAGTCGGGATATATTATAGTTGCGGCGTGTGTGCGCAGGCACAGTTGCACTCTCTGTTCCTTTCCTCTCATAGGGCGCCTTCAAATATGCCGCGCGGTGCCAGCGCGGCTGCAGCGCTGCAGCCGCGCTGTTTTGTTAATCCATATAAATAAAGCACGCGCGACTGCAGCGCTACATCCGCGCTGCGGGTGTGCGGTTTTAAATCCGCGATTTTTATATGGATTAACAAAGCAGCGCGGCGGCAGCGCTGCAACCGCGCTGCCACCGCGCGGCTCTTTGTGGCTAATTTGAAGGCGCCCATAGTCGGTCGGGACGGCTACCCGACACTCGCTGCACTCTATCAGGCGCAACCAACGGCGACACGTGCGCACCGAGTCACGGGGGTATTATACCGCCAACTTCCAAACTCCGGGCTAGGTACTACTTGCGATTGCTGTGCATGAGGTCCTGGGTTAGATTCCCGGGTCGGACAGTTGCAATACACACGTCAAACGACGTTTTTCATACACTTACGAAGAAATAAAATCATCATTACCTTCCTGCCCTTTTTCATTTGGAGTTGGCGCAATACGTTTTCATTTTCCAGTCTTCATCCAAAGACGCGTGCCTATAAACTCATTAGTTACGAGTTATTATGACTTTTGAGAAGATTTGGTATTTAGAACCAACCCTGAACTTTTATTATTCGCAATAAACAATAATTATTAGGAAACTATGATTTAAAAGGAGGAGAGGAAGTAAAAAGAGAGAGGAGCGGTGGCCCAGTGGTATCGGCCCCGACTTACGAACAGTAGGTCGTGGGTTCGAACCCAGGTAGGCGCAAGAATAACACATACCACCGGCATCTGATGATACGGACGACACGGATCACACGATCGTGTTTCGGATCGTGGTGAACGGTTAACATTATACTAGACTACAATAAAACCGTGGGACACGTCAATTGTCTACAAATTATCGACTTAATGTGCCCCACGGTTTTATTTTAGTCTAGTCTATGCATATGTTTATAATTCCCACGACTGTATCTATTTTATTATTTTTTGGTTTTTAGTACATTTATCTTAAACATTGCAATGTATGTTTAACATAAAACCGTTTAACTTAAAAAGTTTTTTTACCTAATTTTATTGTTACGGTCAATGTGGCGACACTTAGGGGAGGCCTATGTCCAGCAGTGGACGTCTTTCGGCTGTCGTGACTGCCTCGTTGGTCTAGTGGTCGCAAGCACGACTGCTGAGCATGTTGGCTTTCTCCATCAGGAATTTATCCGTAACAGTCACGGAGTCTGGATTTGTGTTGATCGCTATAAGCTCGCCCCCTATTACACGGGACTTAAAAAACATAACTGGCGAAATGTGGGTGTTCTATTAGACGAACACCTTTGCCTAACCCTTCGGGGATTACAGGCGTTATGTTATCTCTCTTTTTACGATAATTTCCCGCACAGTAATCTAATGAAACATTGTTTTTTTTTTAAATTGACACTACGTAAGTAACTGTTGACTGCTCGTAACACGTCAATAGTGAGGATTTTTTAACATTGTTTACTCGTAACTGTTTTATTATTGATTATTTAGTAAAAAACCTATGTGGTGATTACATTTTTTTAATTATATCAATAAATAATTCGATTACCTACCAACTACTTTTTTGTTTTATTTTATTTCAAGTTAGTTTCGAAATTATACAGTTTTTTCTCTCTCCTGTAAAATTTGACATAATGCAGTTACGTGCTGTCAACCTATGACCATCGATTTCATAAAATCGGTGTCCAATTGTTGAATCTGGTTCAAAATAACGAGCTCATCTATCAATCCCTGAAGATTTATGCAGGAATTTATACCTACTTAAACTAATTATTATTGTTTAAAAATAACAGCAAAACTCTCACTCACCGAGATAAGGTCTGTGTTCCGGCAGAGAAAAAATATAGACTGGCTATGAATCATAAACCGAATTCGAACCATGATTCGAACACAATTCTGACATAAATACTCGTTTCATCAATTGCTACGCTCTAATAAGTATTACTTGCAACAAAACTCTATTAAAAACTGGCCACTACAGCTCCAGTAGCCTTTCAATTAATAAAAAATAAGAAAAAACACTCGCGTATCGCCTCGGGAACATCTGTCAAAGTCGGAATACCGCGAATCCCGGGGGCCATCTTGGAAACGTTTCTCATTTCTTGCAATAAAAATGGCGGGACAAAATGTCACTTACTCAAAGGTTGTTAGTTTCTACTAAATTGGTTTTATTGATTGATATTTTAGTTTGTGACGAGTATTGATTGTGGTTGCCCTTTGTTAACCTTTTAATATTTCAATTTGAAAGTGAATGTCATTTCAATGGATGTACGAATATGACATTGATGTTTGATTAGGCGTATTTAGGCAGTTCATGAGTACTTGTGTGAAGTATTGGAAACTTGGAAACAAGGTCGGGGTCACTTGCAATCACCTTATGTGCGAACGAGATCTTAATTTAAATGAGCAGCAGAGTGTTGGATTGAAGGTTACAACTGCAGGCAATATACCTGAAGTTCTTAAGAAATACTCGTCTTGGAATAAAACTGTAAGAATTATTGCTTGGACTCTAAGATTTGTGTTCAATTGTAAGAACAAAAATAGTAAATTAAATAATCACTTATCCTTGGTAGAAATTAAAAATGCTCAAAATAAAATAATATCCATTGTACAAGTAGCTTCATTCTATAAGGAAATTGATTGTATTCAAAATAACAAACCTGTAAAAACCAATTTAAAATCTTTAGCTCCATTTATTGACAATAACAATGTAATAAGAGTAACTGGTAGATTACAGCTTGGAAATATTCCATATTCACAAAAACATCCAATAATTTTACCAAAGAAATGTCATATAACTGATTTAATTATTAAAAATGAGCATTTAGCATTAATGCATCCCAAATATACCCAGTGATTCTGTTCTAGTCATCGACAACGCACCCTATCACAATAAATATGTTGAAAGACCCCCCAACTCAAACACCATTAAACAGGAAATGATCAACTGGTTAAACAGACACGAAATTTTAGTTGATCCAAAATTAACAAAAACCCAGATTTACGCTATTATATGTAAGCACAAAGAGAGATATACAGAGTTTTCCGTGGACAAAGTACTTGCTGAACATGGGCACACTGTGTTGCGATTGCCACCATATCATCCGGATTTTAATCCAATTGAAAATATATGGTCTCAACTGAAAGGCTATGTAGCCTCTAGAAATGTGGGTATGAATTTAACTACAGTAAAAACTGACTGAAAAAGTAAACATGATCGGGACTGAAGATTGGAAAAAGGTTTGCGATCATGCAATCAAATGTGAGAACGAATATAGAAGCATTCAACATGGTTTAGACAATTACACTGATAGACTAGTGATAAATACGGCTGACAGCCTGACAGTGACAGTGACAGTGATATTGACCTCTTTGAGAGCACAGATAGTGAATTGGAAATAATTGAGAATTAGAATTATTATTATTTCTAATGGTGTTTATTTTGTACACTACAGCTGTAATTTTCCAAAATAATTAAATACATAAACATAATGTGAACATGTTTCGTTTGTATATCTTTGACAGTCGGTACAGCTAGTCAGTGGCCCAAAAGTCTGACAGCTCGTCTTACGAAGGGGTATCGTATTACCCAGTCTAACTGCATTGTGCAATAAAATACTGATATTTAGCTGCATCCTGTTTGACTTTAACCCGAACCCAATACCTATAGATAGAAAAAAACCTGACTTATTAATGACAACATAATTATGTAGAAATGTACGTTTGACATTTACAAGGGCTTGACCTTTTCTGGGTTATGTAGATACGACATCTATATATATATATATCTATATAAATAAAAAGAGAAGTCCTGACTGACTGACTGACTCATCAACGCCCAGCCCAAACCCTTGGAACCTTGGACCTAGAAAGCTGAAATTTTGCACAGAGGTTTCCTTTATAACCTAGACAAGGAATAAGGAAGGATTTTTCGAAAATCAACCCCTAAGGGATTTAAATAGGGGATGAAAGTTTGTTTGGAAAATCAACATTTTCACGCGGGCGAAGCCGCTGGCAAAAGCTAGTATAACATAAGGCGCCAAAACGTGAACACGTAAGTGCATAAATTCAAGGTTAGGTTGTGGAGGTCACATAGGCAGTCGCTCCATGTAAAAAACTGGTATTCAGCTGCATTCGGTTAGACTGAAAGCCGACTTCAATATAGTTGGGAAATGGCTGGGTACATAATGATAATTAATTAAAACAGATGCAATACATTTTCAAACAGTTTTTATTTACCTCGAAAAGATAATTATAGGAAATAAAAGTACCTGTTTGTTAGACTCGAAAAGGACAAAAAACTAAACAGAAATTAAATAAAAAAATACCAACAAATAATAAAATAAAACATACAATTCAATTCATTTATTCATAATTGGTTCTAACTAGTTAAATATTTAATTTTTGTTCCATGACATGCAGCACCGCCCCGGGTAAATAAATTAGGTAAAAAGTACTATGACGATAATGAGCTCAATTGTTTGTAACGTTAAAAATAATTATTAATTTCTACCAAACATAATAATTATGTATGTGGTGCCAAAATGACCTTGAAAAAAAAAACGAACCCTAGTTTTCAAGTCAAATAGTTTACTTTGCCCATCACTACTTGTTAAAACATTTGGTGCCACTAGGGACAAGGCATTTGAAGCCGACATGTCCTTGGAATTTATCAAAACAGTGTCGCTTGGTTCATATATATTTCAAGGTCATTTTGTTACTTAGTACTTTAGTGGAAAAATATGGAGTATGTAATTTTTCTTTAACATTGTGACAAGGGCAATTTATATGGCTTTTTTTGTTGACACTGTGAACGTTTTTTTCATGGTAAATAATTATAAGCTGTGTCGTTGGTTTTTTACTTCTACTACGTTGCTATTACTGAGCTTGAGATTTTGATATCGATTTCCAGAAAAAGTTGTATTGCATTTTTACCCGGAGTCTGAATTCATGTTCAATAGGGGATCGGACAAAAAAAAACTAATTAGTCCGTCAGATAGATTTCCAAAAATTATTGGACACGTATTTTTTCTTTTTTCACGTAAACTTAAAATTAAGACGATACAGTGCTTCGAAAACTCGTGTGACGTCATATGATAGTACATTTTGACGACACAAGTGACGTTTCAAGCCCCACTCCAAGATATTTAACGCGTTTTATCTTCGTAATTTTTTATTGATTTGATAAAACAAAAAACACGTATTCAATATTTTTCGATAATCTAACTTACGGACTAAACAGAATCATATTATTTTGATCCAGTCCGATCCCCTATTGATGGTAATAGACTCGCTCTCTATTACATGGGACTTATACATAACTGCAAGAGCAGTGGTGGACCAGTTCTGGCTTAGTCTTGGGTTTGAATCCAGGTAGCCGCATTACTTTGTGGAATTTATTTGATTACCACTGCTCTCAAAACGGTGAAGGAAAACATCATGAGGAAACTGGTAGAACTGGTAGAAGACATGTCACTGGGCACGCGTGGTGGATTATAGGATAGCCAATCCCTCTCTTAGAGTCCCTGCAGTGGGAACATTATAGGCTGATGATGAGATGAAACACAATTGGCGAAATGTGGTGATGTATTAATACACGGCTACCCTTCTTTAATTCACTCCATACATTCCATTTGTTACATAATATACAAGGGGATCTATTCCCCATCTCTTCCTTAAGATCTAATTCAAATAGTAGAAAGTATAGGAATGCAGAAAATTCTCTCAATACCGCGAAGTTCTCCAAGCATTCCGCTTTCAATAGTTTTCGAGTATTACGTAGTGTGGTGACCAATCTCTTTGCTGCATATAGGACATTTATTGTTTTATGACTTCTTTGGCCACACGCTTGTGGCTAAATAGTAATAGCCACTCGAGGAGATCTTTCAGTTAAACCGCGCTTGCTTAAATTGCTCTGTGGATGGGTGACCGCTAATCGCATACCGACTTGACTTATAGTTTTTTGACAGTCAGCATCATCATCATCATCATTTCTGCCGAACGACGTCCACTGCTGGCCTCTCTCAAGTGTCGCCACATTGACCGGTCCCGTTCGTCTCGCATCCAGCGGATTTCCGCAACCTTCACCAGGTTCACTTCTTTGACAATGAGTGGCCCGAAAGATTGATATCAGTATGAACAAGGGATATTTTAATACTCAGTACTAAATGGGTTGTGGATGTCACATAGGCAGTAGGTTCTAGAAAATTATGCCTTTTGTCCTGGGAAAACAGTATAATTAAGCCAAGTGTTTTGTTGATGAAACCTAATAATGTACTTTATCTTGTCTTATTATCTCCTTTTCGTAACTTGGGTCGGCTTTCAGCCTTTTAACTGAATACCAGTAGTTTACATCGATCAACCTGCTATGTGCGTAGGTGTTGTGGAAAGTAAGCACACATGTGAAGTGGCGTCACCCTGTCTGAACAACATACAACGATGAGTAATCTGTTCAGCAACGATGTCTCTGTAAGTGGGAGTGGGGGGAGAGGAAAATTGGTGCATCTATTTCGTGTAATCCCAGCTTATTATAGTTTTTTTTCAAATGTGATACCTTTTTGTTTATACCCGGTATTTCAAAATTTATGCAACGGCTACGGCACTCTTTGAAAAAAAACCACCTTCCAAAAATAAGTAAATTCACTAAACAGATTTTACTTTCGGAAGCCAGTAGCAAAAAAATCAATAAAACACACAAAGTGTTTTTCATTGATTTTTTTGCTAAATTATCAAGTGTTGTTTTTGGAAGTCTTTGTCAAAAAGTTTTTTGAGTATGTTTTTCACTGGGTTGATTTTTACAGAACAAAATAATTACGAAGAGAAAAAGAGACTGTTGATCCCATATGTTAATAAAACCCTTTGCCTCACTTCTAATTTACAAAATGGACAAGGCTCAAGATTGCCTAGCTAGATATTTTATTTTTATTTTACCGGTGTCTTGTAAGTTTGCAGCCAAAGTTTTACTAACAAACAAATTCATGATTGACAGCAGATCGTAAATTTTATCGATTTCAGTCTAGCCATCTGTGACAGAATATTGAAATTTGTCTCAGAAAACGTGCTGTGAAAATACTCAAGTAAATATTTGTTTTGAAATATGGTGCGATGAATTTTAAGAAGCTTTGAGAACGTAAAGTTCTTTATTTCTGTCGAAAATGAGTGATAGTGACTCAGAAATTAACATGAACACTCCGCCAGATATCGTAAATGCCTAGCCAAATAATTTATTTATATTTTACCGTTGTCTTGTAAGTTCGCAGCCAAAGTTTTACTTACAAACAAATTCATGATTGACAGCAGATCGTAAATTTTATCGATTTCAGTCTAGCCATCTGTGACAGAATATTGAAATTTGTCTCAGAAAACGTGCTGTGAAAATACTCAAGTAAATATTTTTGTTTTGAAATATGGTGCGATGAATTTTAAGAAGCTTTGAGAACGTAAAGTTCTTTATTTCTGTCGAAAATGAGTGATAGTGACTCAGAAATTAACATGAACACTCCGCCAGATATCGTAAATGCAGCGACGAATGCAACTAATAACCTGTTTATTTTGTATTGCATTACACTGGTACATAACAATGCTGGTCTTTTCCCTATGGTTCCTGAACCCATCATAGAGCCCTTATGATATTCGGGTAGATAAATTAGTGTACCTATGCAACTATACATAATTAGGCATTACAACACTCGTGTGATGCTAATAAGAAACTCGCCTTCGGCTCGTTTCTTAAACCCACACTTGTGTTGTAATGCCCTTCATTATGCACAGTCGCATAAACTACTATTCTTGGAAAAAGTATTTCTAAACGTATTGCCTGGTACAACTGGCAAAATGTAGGTGTATTATAATTAATTGCGTGATGTTATGTATATTTTTAAGTATTAGCAAACTACCAATTTTTTTAGAGGGTGGGAAATCATCAAATGACTCCTCCCGCTCTGACTGGCCATAGCGGTAGGAAGTGTCAGACTTCTAGTGACTAAAAACCACCCATGTTCCTTCTTAACCCTTTGTGTTGAGGCCGCGGTATCTCTTTCGAACACCCTGACCCCGACGCGACGTGACAGCCCGTAGCCCCGACGGGATTAACAAAACTACCTTACTTTTTATTTTGATTCCCAATTGGCCCCTAGTTGTTCTTAAAAATTACTTTTAGCTGAACCTTTTTTAATTTGAAAAAGAAATACGATTTTCTTTTTCCCCTTTGTTTTTCGTATTTCAAGCTAATGATTCCCAAGTAATTTGTCCTGTCATTTTAAATAAATCATTCTTTTAAATTATTTGAAAGAAAATCCTTTCTTAATGATTTTATATCGACAAAGTATTAAATAATACAAATTAAATGAGGAATGAAGGTTATTGAAGAAGATTTTGTGACAAAATAATGCGAGCAAGGCCACAGTTAGAGAGGAGGCCGGAGTCCCTGCAGTGGGAATATTATAGGCTGATGACGATGATGAAATGTTTTTAGTTTCCTTGGTACCACTACACTGGATACCTCATCACTTCATCTTATTTTTAATAACTAGATCGTGATTCTATGTAATGTGCAGTGCATTGCAATTTGGAGCTTCATAAAAATAATCTGGAATTAATTGCTCCAGTTCAAGTCACGCCCAACCCGCGTTGCTTATGACTGTGCGTAGATCTTTATTTTTCTTTTGTATTTTTTGTTTTTGAAATTAGATTTTTTTGTTAATTTTATTGTGTGTTGTGTACACTTATGGCCTGTGCTAAATAAATGTGTTTTCTTTCTTTCTTTCTTTCTTATTATCATCACCTGTGTTTTGAAATGGGACTACTAAGTGTGGGGTCCTGGGTTTGATTCCTGGGTCTGGCAAAAACTGTTTCCTAGTAATAGCCCAAAGTTTGGAAGTGTGCGGTATCCGGTGGAAAGCATGTTAAACCGTCTGGTCTCTCTCCGAGATGTGTCAAATTGCTACACTATCGCACTATGAGAGTAAAGGAACAGGATATAGTGCCTGGACACAGACTTGTGTACTTATATCCGCTAAGTTTGCCCGCCATGATCGAAAAATGGACGAGACATAGTACTCAGGAAGAGAAATAGCCCTCTTCCTGTGAATCTCTTTTAATCATCATCTGCCCAGCCTTTTCCCAGCTATGCTGGGGTCGGCTCCCAGTCTAACTGAATGCAACTGAATACCAATGTTACCTGTAACGACTGCCTAAGATCTATATGACAGCCGGGTCCAACAGCTTAACGTGCTCTACGAGGTTCGGAGGAAACTCATCGCTATGTCACCCATCCACAGACCAACCTAGGCAAGCGCGGCTTATCGTAAAGATCGACCCGAGTGGAAGTTATTTTTAAACCACGAGCTCTTCCTTAGATCTCTGTTAAATCTCTATTAATAAGGAACAGTAATATGCTAGAGGTATCCATAAACCGTCAGAACACTACGTTTAAAAAAGACAAATGAGTAACGAAAAAGTTTTTATGCATAATCAAGCAGTTTGAGAGTTTTCACTTACGTGATACTATGAGATACTTGCTCGAGGTAGCAGAATTTAAATTTCATGAGTTTTACAGGAAATGATAACTCGTCGGTGCACGCGAATTATACTGTTTATTAAACTTTCTACGGTAACAAGTTTCGTGTTTTACTACCTACAAGTTGGGCCTTGAAATCTAGTGTTTTCAGCACTAGTGTGAGTAGTTTTGAGGTAATTAGGTGGTTCATGTTAGTGGGAAGGTTTCATAAAAAATTGTATTATAGGACAAGGACAAAATGATGACGATAGTGAATTATGGGGTAATGAGCATTACTTAAAATAAAATAATTTAAACTTTGATGCATAACATACGTAAACCAAAAAAGACGTCCATAAGATCACAATAATCGTGGCAATATAAAAAATATATTGTTAATCACTGTAAATAATAGCATTATCTTCAAACCTGCGTCATCCAAATTAAAATTAAGTATAATGCAAACAAACACATTGACGTCGAGCTCATAATTAATCCTCGCAACCTGTGACTTATTAGATTCATCAGATTTATACACACACGTTACAAAATCTAATATCAACCTTCGCGTAAAAATTCAAACAATTTAACCTAACAAGAACATAAATAAAAGTACATCACGACAAAACGGAGTTTACATCTGTCATGCGACCCAACGCGTCCCGCGTAAAATTGAAAGCAATTAACTCCTTTGATTAAAAGACTGGAACGAAAAGGCTGTGTCGATGGCAAGAGCAATATCGCCAAGTCAGGGTCTGGCACGCCCGCTGACTCAAAAATTTTCATTTCTAGTTGACTACAGTCAAATCAAATCTGCTCGGAAAGAGTGAAACAATTCCTTCCACTATGGTGAGTGGAATCAGAATTTTTGATTTCAGAATTGTATTAAGTTTTGGATGGTTCGCCAAAAGAAATTGCAGAGCGAAATGTTTGAGCTCAAACGAGGGCCGCTTTTAGCGAGCGTCGTAGATGTATAGGCGGATAGATGCGACCCTAGATAGTTTTTAGTGCTGTTTGTGAACGGTACTGTGGCTAGATGTTTTGAGAATTGTATTGGCCTCGCTATTGGTGGTTGCTATTGCAAAGCGTTTTTTTTTTGGGATAACAAATCATTTGTAATTTTCTAGATTTCAGGAAATAAAACAGATTTCTTTAATATATAGATGAAAATTAAATAAGGTACTCGATTATTGTTGACTTTTTTTAAAGTACCCTATAATAAGGGGCAAGTATAATGCTATGAACCGGGCACAATAGCAATAAATTAAATTAATAAATATTCAGATTTCGTGACCCCAACGAATAATAGGTACAGCTACGATGAATCAAAAACGCACCAAAAAGTTTTATCAACAAAACACCGAAAGAAATGCACAAAAGATAAGTGGCATATTTCCAAAACACAAACAAAGTCACGAACAAAATGCTAGCGTGTCAAGTTCAAAATTTGATTATGAAAGTTTTTACGACAGACTATTATATCCTACGGCAGTCATATTCTCAGCAGTCATTCTGTGAACATTTGATTACGTTGAGCTCGCGATAAACGAAACGTGTCAGTCTTCTTTGTCTCATAAACGTTCTTGTAAAACTCGTTATTAATAAGGAAGTACGTAGAAAACCGTCCCTTTGAGGGATACGCAGAATTTCATAATGGCAATATGTTTTTCTAAATTAAGAAAAGTACGGGAACACCACAAGAGGAAGTCTTTTTACGTAATAAGAAGTTTTTTTTTACAAAAGAATGGGCTTTTCTACTTATTTTTATTACAACATAACATCACGCATGTAATCCCCGAAGGGTAAGGCACAGATGTATTTAATAGTACACCTTCATTTCAGCAAAAAAATCAATAATACTAGCCAGTTAATACAACCAATACCAGGTACTGTAGAATATCATTAGAATCTCCATATTATAAACTTAATTAAAATGACGTAAACCTTAAAGATAAATAATTAAAATAAAAATAAAAAACATTCGATGTTACACCGTTGCTTTTCAACTTAATTAAATATGCAAATAAATAATTTTAAAATTACAAAAACGTAAATTTAAATTCAATCACATTGATTTTTGACTAGAAAAAGCATCTTTTGTCAATGCTCAAAAGTTTGTAATGGGAAAACTATATTATATAAATCACGTTGCGATATCGTTACTCATTTTTCGTTCCAGACTAGAATTTCGAAAATCTAAACTTGTAGTTTTACGTTAACGTTAACTTAGGACCCCCAGAAATGACTTTAACTATGAACAGATTAATCATAACATACTGGTATCACTAAATAACTGCCTAATATTGATATGACTCGAATAACTATTGACTATATTGAAATTTGAAACTAGTTGTCTTTTCTAAAAACGCCTCTCACAAGATATTCTAAGACGAAACCATTTTCACATAATTTTACCTCGTTGTTTTAAGAAGCGAGATTCTATCCGTTCATCGTTAACATTTAAAACCTTAATTAATACTGTTTTTATTACTAATACGGATAAAAGAAACTACACGGAGAGGACGCGAAGGAACATTATGTTCCAGAGACAAAGAGCACAATCCCAGAATCTTCCATCTCTTTCATGTCACAATCCAGAAATGCATTCCATTTCCAAACGTTTCTTCCATTACTGAGCGCATTCCGATAATCGAAACTTGGAATGGCACTACAGAAGTCTTTTAAAAATGGAATGGAACAAGAAATGGACTATTCCATTTTAAAAATCACAGTGTAAAACTCTGTGTCCATAACTCACACTCCAAAATCTTGCAAAATACAAATCTGATATTTTTTTAATGTTAGGCAGTATCGTGTTAGACTTAGAACATTAAGTTACACAGATTTATAATTCTAATAATTGTAGTTTTGGGTACGTCGTTTCGACGTGACGTCATTTGTTGCTAGTTTCCACTAGACTTTCATGTCCGTGATATTTTTCACTTGCATGGTCATACATAGGTGTCCATGTGGCTGGTGGACGGGTCCTAGAAAGATGCTTCCACTAAGTAAGTCCCGTCCATTGCAACACCGGTCTGGTTTCCTTGCACTGTGCTCCCGGCAGGAATGTATTTGCCACACGCTTGCTGTAATCAGAAGATGTAGTGTTTGAATTGTGAAAATATAAAAAATTTCGGCGATGTTACTTAGATTTTTCAATTGAAGACCGTAACGGATCATTCAATGTGTCTGCCATATACTGTCCACCAAAACACAAATTAGCTGAGGAACATTATGATGAGCTTTTCGACACTTTGGGTCCTCGTTTCATAGTCGGAGGAGATAGGAACACGAAGCATGTTCACTGGGCGTCTAGACTCACTAACACCAGAGGGAGAGAGCTCAAAAAGAGTTTAGACAAGAACCACATTAACACAATCTCAACGGGAGAACCTACAAACTGGCCCACTGATCCAAATAGACTGCCAGACGTCATTGATTTCTTCGTCATGAAGGGCCTATCTAAACTTTTCTACAACATACAAACATCCTTGGATGGTGATTCAAATCATGTACCTGTAATACTAACAGTGGGAAGTACGGTTCTTGATGTGGAGAAAAAGCAGGTACTATATAACAGAATAACTGATTGGCAGTCTTTTCGTGAACTGGTCCAAGAGAGACTGGAACTTAAAGTGGCTCTGAAGACTTGTGACGATATCGACAAAGCAGCTAAATTAATAACCACTACAATCCAAGAGTGTTGTTGGATGACTACTCCTGAAGTTGTAGAACGCCCACCACAACGTAAAGTTTACTCAGATGCGATACGTCTAAAAATACTGGAAAAAAGAAAACTTCGGCGGATATGTGCAACACGAACGCGCCACTAAATCGTCTGCCTACTCTTGGTACCATGAGGAATATTGTTTAGGTTTTAGTATTGAGCAAAAGCTTTATCATCACCCTACAACTTACACAGGCTTCCTCTCTGTGTGAGGGAGTGAACCAAAGCCCAACACGTGGGTCCGGTGCTGGTTGTTCAGTTTCACGTCTTCGAGTTTTTGGTTTCACGTCATGCCAGCTTCGCCAAGTTGTCGTGTAATTTACGATTCATATGTCGCGACTGGCGGACAGTGCGAAAAGTACTACAGCATCATAGTACGAATGTATTATAGTGCCATCTATGCCACAAAGGAAGAACTAACATAAAAAATATGAATCGCGCATATCTTTATCTTTTCTACAAAATTAAAAACGAATTCGCTCCCGCTGTTTGTACGCTTAGACCTTTTACACTACGTCACGGATTTTAATGCAGTTTTTTGCAATAGTTAAAATGATTCAAGGGGAAGGTTTATAATCTACACTTCACCCGTGCAAAGCTAGGTGGGACACTAGTCAAGTTATATAAGTGACAAAATAAAAAAAGGAAAATTAAAAATTTTGAAAAAACCCACGACGGTTAAAAATTAATTAAAAAAAGGATAAAATAACATAAAACACCCGCCTTAAAAAAACCCAAGAATGCTGGGCTGCCATTAAATGAACTAGTTTTGCAATGTTCAGCTCCCGACGGACATTCTAGTTTTGCCCGAATAATATTCAATCATGTCACGTAAAAGGATTTGTAAGGCATCCTGAAATAGTATAAATGAATTATTAATTTACAAATTATTGGTACTTTTCAACTACTTTCCTTTATGAATTAGTATTAGGTTTCCGATGAATATATACCAATTCAAAATATCACTTTGTTTACAATTTATTTAAATCATACCACTCATAAAGTTGTATATCAGCGGGTTGACGACCGAATTGGCGTAGCACATGACGTGGCTGATGAGCGCTATGCAGGTCATCACGTCTGTCTGCTGGACGTCTAGTGCCACCCTGGGGAGCACAGGTACTGGTTAAAAATAATTTCGCACGAATTGCATAATTTATCAGCATAAAGGTACTATCATTTATGTAGTTAAATTAATATAATATTCATTTATTGCGCTGTCTTACACAAACATGACAATTTATATTACATAAATTTGACATGACATTTATTTATTCATCATGACATCTTGTCATTTAACACACGCGCACATTCGTGCAAGTCACTGACGTATAAATCGTATGGACTTGGCATACCTACAAAAAAAACGTGTACACTTTACTGAGAGCGGATAAAATGGCGGCTAATAGAGCCCCCTAACGATCGATATTTGTTTCAAGTCCATATGATTTATACGTCAGTGGTGCAAGTACCCTGCACTGTCTTACGAATTTTCGAACAGGTCACGTGTCCTGACGCGAGTTGAACATTTTTCATCATCAACAGCTTATTAATGTTCCCACTGCTGGGACACAGGCCTCCTCTCTTTGAGAGGGAATGGGCTATAATCTACCACGCGTGCCCAATGCGGATTGGTAGATGTCACATGTCTTCGAATTTTTTGATTCTAAGACATGCCGGTTTCCTCACGATGTTTTCCTTAAATAAATTACACAAAGTAATGTGCCTGCCTGGGTTCGAACCCACGACCTACTGTTCGTATGTCGGGGCCGCCAAAAAAGGATTTCGTTGGTTGTTTGGTTGGTCCTTTGATGTACAGAACCATCTTTTTCTGAAAAATCGAGCCTGGCTGCTGATTCAATCGTTTTGTTCAAGCATTTATTTACATTTGACACATTACAAGCACTTTGGATTCTAAAAACAAAACACTTTTACATATTTTCATTTTATACAACTGATGCCCGCGGCTTTGCCCGCGTGGATCTCGGTCAAATTATATACTAAAAAACCTTTCTCGAGAACTATTCTATCTATTGGTGAAAATCACATGAAAATTGATGTAGAAGTTTTTGAGACACAGAACAGACAAAAAGACAAACGCGGCGGAGGACTTTGTTTTATATTATGGAGTGAAGATCTTACTATTACCTACTATTACAAGCAGTAAAGTTTAAGATTTGGATAGATTTATATGTAGTAAACGTTAACCCTGCTTGAGTGTCATTTGCACTTAAGAAAACTACACGGTCGATTTGTCTTATGTGTCAATTATATAAATGGAATTATTCAGAATTAACAAAATTTAAAAACCAATAACAAAAACGACATCCAAACATCTCGGATTTTACCACTTCGTCATCATCATTTCAGCCAAAAGTCGTTCACTGCTGGATACAGGCCTCCCCCAGGTGTCACCACATTGACCGGTCCCGTGCGTCTCACATCCAGCGGGTCCCCGCAACCTTCACCAGGTCATCGGCCACCTAGTGGGAGGCCTTCCAACGCAACGTCTTCCGATTCGCGGTCAGGTAGCCCATAAAATGTTTAGAAGCATATCTATCTATAGTCCGGTTTCAACGGTTAGGGATATTTTTAATAAAGGTTTTTGCATAGTTTTAGTTGTTCTGAATGATCAGTCGCAGAGAACAGTCTTGCATGTGTTCATACCGAGTGAAAGTGGCACAAAGGCCATAATTCGTCTCGTCCATGACGGCTGCATGTCCGTCTGGATGCCATCGCTGTTTCACCCCTCCATACCATGAAACAGGGGATTTAGTTCAAAACATGAAAAACCGATTATACGTTCATTGTTTGTAGCAAAATGGCGTGCGAAACTCTGTAGTTTAAGCGCTTTTGGTACTTCAATTTTATTGACTCCTAAAAAGCTCGCGCTAAAGTTTGTAAATCCCTGCGATAGAATCAAAATATCTATAGCACAGGTGAACGCTTCGTTGGTTAAAAAAACAAACAATGAGGCACTAAAGTTAACATCATTCCAAACTGTCTAACATGTTTGGGAAGCCTTTTAAATTCTTAAGACGAATCGTTCGGTTTCTAGTGCGAGTTGAAAATTGTAAATTTTTAGCAGTTTATGCAAAACCCACTTTTTACATTTCAATATAAATTTTTTATGGATGCTGTCATTTGATAAATGTCACCTGGTTTTCCACACAAGTAATTAAAAAGAAAAAAGGCAAAAATTATGCAAATTCAGTAGGTATCAAAAAAAGGTAGAACTGATGAAAAAAAAAAAAAACTGAAACTATAAATGCCGATTGCCATCCAGTTTATAGTGCGCTAGTGTGCGCTACACGTACACACGTATACTACAACGTCTACAACAGTTTAGCACATTGTTTCCGATTGGAATGTAAAGCGGCTTTAACTGCTTTTTAACTAAGTTATTTTGCTTTTTTGCAATCTAGCTATAATATTTGAGTCAAAACGTGAATTATCCGTGTGACTCGGTCTTTATTTTAATTAACTTAAAAACCTTTCAATACAAATTTATAAAGTGGGTTTTGCAGTCACACCGGTACAAATTGCCAATTTTCAACTTGCACTTGAGACCGAACGTTTCGTCTGTACAATAACCAAAATAGTGATATTTGTAGAGAACTTTAAGTACTTTAATTTCTGTAAACAGACCATTTACTAAAAGTTAACAGTTTTCGAGTTTTAAGCAAAGAACCGGAAAAAAGCAAAAAAAAACCGGTTTCTTCTAGTTTTTTTAATGTTGCGTCACGAAATTTTGTCCGCAAACCTCAGATTCAGATTTAGCACCCCAAAACACATATGGAATCAAAAAATCAGAACTAACCCAAAACTTTCCTACTAGGATCACTTTACAGAACAAATTTCCTGAATTACTGTTGCTGGCCGCTGCAGTAATGTACTATTAATTTTTCCAAACTTTGCACAACTAAAATGTTACGATAAGATAAAGCAACACCTTTTTCAAACAACTTTTTATAAGGTGGAAAGAGATAGTGTACTCACCAAGTCTTGGGCTCTCCCCAATGCAGGTAGTTGATGGAGTAGCTCCAGTGATCTTCATTGTTTTTTTTTTATCCTTTATTAAAAAGAACCAGGTTCTTAATAATTAATTACAATCTAGCCTACAAGACTATTATGCAATTTTAATCTAACTTAACTTTTTACGTGATAATTATTTTAAAACAGAATAGTGCTGATTGTACTTTATACAAGTCCGTTCCACTTTCTTAGAGTCTAATATTATAATATAAACACTTTGTTCATGTGTTATATGAGTGTCATTGTCACTGTTATTTCTACATTATTTACACTACACTAATTCAAAAGGTTTTGTTCGTTTTAGCCTTCGCACTATATTTGTCTGGTCTAGCAGCTGAATTGCCTCGATGTTCACATGTTGGTGGAGTCGGTGTTCATGGGCCTCAGCAAATTTTTGGATTATTTTAGTGACGGGTTCCACTTTTAGGTCACGATGGAGGTCATCATTTCTTATATACCAGGGCGCATTAACAATACTCCTGAGTACCTTATTCTGGAATGTTTGAATAATTTTGATGTTGGTCGGTTTAGTACAGCCCCACAGTTGGATGCCATATGTCCATATTGGCATAAGAATATGCTTATATAATAATATTTTATTATGTATCGATAGGCAGGAATTTCGTCCAATCAACCAATACATGTTTTTAAAACGCATGTCCAGTTCCTGTCTTTTCTTTTTAACGTGCGCTTTCCAGCGCAATTTCGCATCAAGCGTTATGCCAAGATATTTGGCTGTATTTGCGTATGGCACTTGTTGGCCATTTATGAAAATTGGGTGGTAATCACAATTCCTGTTGGTAAAATCAATGTGAAGTGACTTTGATTCATTCAATTTGATTTTCCATTTTTGTGCCCAGTCATAAACTTCATTTACAGCAATTTGTACCTTTCTGATTGCTTCCGCATGGCATGACCCTGTAGCCATAATGGCAGTGTCGTCCGCAAAGGTTGCAATGGTATTATTTTCCAGCTCTGGTATATCATACGTGTACAATAGGTAGAGGATTGGACCTAGCACACTTCCTTGAGGGACGCCAGCTTTAATATTTTTTAACTCAGAAAAGGCTCCCTCGTGCCTTACTCGAAACATTCTATCTGTAATATATGATTGCAAGATATCGGCAAAATCATTGGGCAGCATTAGTCTTAACTTGTATATCAAACCCTTATGCCAAACTTTATCAAAAGCTTGTGCTACATCTAAAAAAACGGTGGAGCAGACTTTTTTATCTTCAAGCGTTCTCTCGATGATGTTGGTAATTCTGTGTACTTGGTCAATTGTTGAGTGCTTCTCTCTGAAACCAAACTGATGGTCAGGGATCAGGTTTTTCTCGTTTATGATTGATTTTAGGCGTTTTAAAAACAGTTTTTCAAATAGCTTTGAAAGTATAGGCAACAGGGAAATGGGTCTGTATGATGATGCTTCGTGAGGTGGTTTACCAGGCTTTGCAATCATTATCACCTCAGCAACTTTCCATGGCTCAGGAACATGCTTAAGCACGAATGCAGCATTTATGAGCCTAGTAAGCTTAATTATGGCTTTACGCGGGAGCTGTTTCAGGATTTCTCCCGTAATAAGGTCATATCCTGGCGATTTCTTTAGGCTAATGATTTGAATTTCCTTTGCAACTTCTTTCGGGGTCACAAGCTTAATTCTTTGATCTTGCAGAATGTTGGCAAACTGTAGGTTGTCCACAGACTCGTCATTTGGCTGGAAGGTTTCTTCCAAGTGATGTGCAAATCTTTGAGCTTTCTGGTCATTGCTTATAGCCCACTTTCCGTTATCATCTCTGATAGGGGGAATTGGTACAATTGGCCTTTTGAGTGACTTTGTCGCTTTCCAAAGAGAGTATTGGGTTGTATGGTCGCTGGTTAACTGACGCAGGTTAGTATTTAAAGCCTCATCTTGAAAGGTTTGTATCTTTCTCTTCAGTCTTTTGGTAAGGTTATTCAAAACAGTTTTATCTTGCGGGAATCTAGTTTGCTGCCACCTTTTTCTTTGAGTCCTTTTTTCATATAATAGGTCTATTATTTCTTTTGGGTAGGTATTTCCTTTGAACTTGTTTATAAGCTGTGGTGTGTTGTTCCATGCACATTGTTGGATATTGATGTTAAACTGGTCTACTTCAAAATCGAGCTGATCTTTGCTTTTTAATGAAGTTTTTAGGTCAATAATATTTTGTAGCTCTAAGCTAAAACTTTCCCAATCTGTATACTTGTTAACTAACGTCCGGTGGTTTTCTCTTAGTAATATTTTGTGACTTAATTGTAATAATATCGGAGAGTGATCGGAGTTCATATGGTACCCCTCTTCCACATTCAGATAGTTGGTTGATATATTTTTGACTATGAAAAAGTCAATAAGGTCTGGTAGTTTCTGGTGGTCAGTCGGCCAGTAAGTAGGTTTTCCAGTACTTATGACCTCACAGTGCATGTCTTTCACTGCGCTTAGAAGCTGTCTGCCCTTAGTTGAAGTTAATCTCGATCCCCAATGAGTGTTCTTAGCGTTAAAGTCACCGCCAAGTATAAATCTCTGTCCGAGGAGTCTGAATAAGTGTATATATTGTTCTTTGTTTATCTTGTGTCTTGGGGGACAGTATACGGCCGCTACTGTTACATTAAATTTATTTGTTTTTACTGATATCGCCACAGCTTGCGTGTCTTGTTCCTCGTATTTACATTGTTCGTAGTGACAGATAAAGAAAAAGACTGTTTAGTGAAGTGCGTTTCAGAGATCAAACACACATCAATATTTTCTGTGTCTAGGACTACTTGCAGCTCATGTTGGTGTTGCAGCAATCCGTTAGAATTCCACGCCATTATTTTTAGTGTGTTATTCATGACTGATTTGTATGGTGCTTGATTCTAATTTCTCTAGTCTCTTGTCAAATGAGGATATGCACTTCAAGATCTGGTTGAGCTTGTCCTCAAGACTTGATGGTTTCGTGCTTGGATTTACTGCTTGTGCGTATGAGACACTTTTGGATGTATGTGCATTTACCACGGTTGTCTTTGCAAACGGTGCACTTTGTTTTGTTGCCTGTTTGTCGGTGTTTCTAACAATTTGCTTAGCGGCAGGGTTGTTAGGTGGATTATTTTTTGATTTTTTGTTCTTAATCATTTGCATCTCCTTGGCAACTAAACACCCCCTGTAGTTGGCTGGGTGAGGTAAGCCACAGTGAACACACTTAGGTTTTTCTTGCGCAGGTTTGCTGCAATCAGCTGTGAGGTGTTTACCTGTACATTTAACACACCTTGGCTCTTTTGAGCAATACTTTTGAGTATGACCATAAGCCTGGCATCTCTTACACTGGGGTATTATTTTTGACGTCTTAAGCGGGTTTATTTCAACTTTACATCCTAGAATATGTTTAATGCCGTATATTTTACTGACATCTTCATCATTCTTGAACGATAGAATAAACATGTTCAGCGGTTCTTTTGTTCTCCAGCTTAACTTGTTAATAGCATTTTCTATCTGAAATCCTTGCAAAGTTAAATCATCTCTAATCCGATCCGGTAGGCAGGAAGAATGCAACTTTTTCGCCACTACTCTTATTGGCCTGGTCTGCTTGTCCTCATATGAGTGCCATAAGCAGTTATTTTCTGTTAAGCGACGAGCGATAACTCTGTAGGACTCTTCAGTTTTGGCATTTACTTTCACACTATTACCGCTCAACATTTTGGCGGTAAATGTTTCTACTGGCTGAGATTCAGTCAAAAAGTCGTAGAACGTTTGATAATTCTTAACACCGTCCACTACGATTGGAGGCGGTGCCAGAATTTTTTTAGTAGTTGCCTTCTCTTTGTTGTTGAGTTGTTGCTGCTGAATGCTAGTTGTAGCTTGTTGTGGTTGTGGTGGAGTAAGGGAAGTGTTTAACTTCCTTTTCTTCCTGTTTTTCACCCTAATCCACTCAGTCTCTTTGGCGAGTTCTTCCTCATCCGTGCAGTACTCAGCGTCAGTTTTAGTAGGCTGAGCAGGTGTTATGGTCCCACTGGCCTGTTTATCTGAGGGTTCTTCTTTTTTTTGTACCTTTAAGCATTTTAATTGTCCTTGAAGATCTTGAACCTGTTCCTGCAAGCTTTGTATATGGCCGTTCAGTTGACGTACCATTTGTTGCAGGTTTTCTCTGTCCGATTTCTCCTGGATGTAACAGTCATACAACTGCTTTTCCAGATCAGTTTTGATTTTAATAGACTGTTGTGCAGCCATTATTTAGTTTTAAGGTGAGCGTGACACCTAAACAATTATAATAAACACTTCATGGCGATTTCCGCACTTGTAACTGGGTCATCACAGTGGCCCCGATAGATCGACGTACACCGCGACGACGGTGTTGTGATGCGTCTGCAAAATACTCTTAACTAGAGCACGCGCTCGCGACCGGTACGTCCGTTCACAGTAGCAGTGAAACACGCTATCTTCATTGTGCCAGCAGAATGTGGCAAAGCACATGCCGACGTATAACCAGGGGATCTGAGGACAAAGCGACAACGTACCATATATTATACAGGAAGAATTTAATATCACGTTTCAATTATTTTCTAGGAATAAGGTATCTTTCAAAAACAACATTATCGAATAAAGAAAGTATCTATGTAAATAAAATTCGGTTCATAAATGACTGTTCTGAGGTTAAAAGTACATAAAAAAATACAAACAAACTGAGAAATTCCACCTTTTTGGAATTTCGGTTTAAAAAACGGCGTACATATCCCTAAAACAGTTACTAGGAACCTGTATAGCGTTTCCCATGTCAAAAAGCGGTTGGTAAAAGTGTTTTGTTTTTTTTAGAGGGTGTGAAATCATCAAATGAAAATCATAGCTCTTTGTGTCCGGGGCCGCGGTATCTCTTTCGAACAACCCGAGCAGGATTGATAAAAGGGTGACAACATACCTTCATCCCAGAGATATCAGCATTGATGTGTCCGAGCACGGAGCCCTCCAACACGGGCAGGTTGTTGAGGTTCCACGACGAGTCCGCGTATTGCTGCTCGCCAGGGTATAAGTGTGACAGCGTCTTTGTGGGGAAACCTGATGAAAACGGGGATAACGTAAGTTAAAATATGTGTGGAAACGTTCAACGCGAGACCACTTAAAACAAGTAGCACAAAAAGATTAATTTTCTTCTCAATTCTATGTGAATATTAATTTTTCTATGAGCAGCGGTGGCCCAGTGGTGGCGGCCCCGACTTACGAACAGTAGGTCGTGGGTTCGAACCCCGGCAGGCGCATTACTTTGTGTAATTTATTTCATCACCGTTGCTCTCAAAACGGTGAAGGAAAACGTCGTGAGGAAACCAGCATGTCTTAGAACAAAAAAATTCGAAGACATGTGACATCTACCAATACGCACTGGGCCCGCGTGGTAGATTATAGCCCATCCCTCTCCTAGAGAGGAGGCCTGTGTCCCAGCAGTGGGAACATTAATAGGCTGATGATGATGATTGTTATATACTGGCCACCTATAATGGACACCTGTCATGTTGACGATTTATGTGATTGTTCTTTGATTGTCAAACGTATTAGATATTATATTCATATACAATGAAAATGCGTATTTAATAAATTGGCGACGAGGATGTCGACTAACGATGTAAAAAAACTAAAGAGAACCCGCGCGTCATTGCGAGGTTTAATTACAAAACTGGAAAATTACGTAAACACCCAAGAAACTCTACCATACGAGGAAACAGAGTCAAGACTACAATCGCTTCAAGAAACAGTAAAGAAATTACAAGAAATACAACATGAAATAGAATTGGAAACACCAGAGGAAGAACTAGACCAAGAGATAGATACCAGGTACGATTTTGAAGAGAAATGTGTCACGATAAAAACAAAACTTCTCACATTACGAAACAGAGAAAATCGACGAATTACACCGCTGCAAACATCGGCATCACACATCAATACACAACAAGAACGAGGGCCGAAAATGAATTTTCAATCATTTCAAGAGAAAGAAACCTTCGCAAATTTCACAAAACGATTAACGGTATTTTTCTTGCTCAATCAAATAGAAGATCCTAAAATTAAAGTATACACCTTTCTAGCTGCCTTATCACCTCAACTACATGAAAAGTTACATGATTTATGTTCTCCGGAGGATCCAATTGATATGAACTTTATAGAACTCTCACAGATTCTTGATGACTACATAGATCCTAAGCCTAGTATATGGGCGTCACAACATAAATTTATTACGCACACTCAAAAAGATGATGAAACAGTAGCAACATACGCCTCAGAACTAAAGAAAAAATCCTTGAACTGCGAATTCAAGTGCCATAATTGTAAAAAGTCTACTTCAGAAGGTTTCCTAGCCCTACAATTTATTCGTGGATTAAAAGACAATGAAATACGAACGAAAATTCTTCAAGAAAGAGTTACACCACCTTTTACTCAACTAGTTAACATTGCTACATCCATGGAAATGGGAAAATCAGAAAACATGAGAATATCCGCAGACTTGCACAAACATCTGGACACAGTTAACAAAATTACAACCACGGTAATATTATCATACAGTAGTTTGACTTCATACAATCGGACGAAGCGCGAGCTATGCCTACGCGCCTCGATTGCGGTATGCGCCTGGTATGCAGACAGTCGCGACTGTGCCGCAGTGACGAACGGACGGTGTGTTGTTTTTTATAAATGCGCGATGTTTTCTCTAAAAATAAGACAAGTACATATACGAGTAGGATATAATGTGTTGTTTTTGGTTTTATGAATTCTTTAATAACGTATCCAGAGATAACTTTTTTTTAATTACCTGGAAACTTTGAAAGATAAGACTATAAAAAATAATTTCACTTACTAGTAGGTAGGCATATAATGTGTGTTTTTTTAATGGATAAGTATTTCTTTATATGTCCCGAAAAAAAACATGTTTTTTAAATTAAATCTATCAATCAAAAAACAACACGCACGTTTATTGAACACTTTCTATTGAATTCACAAAGTATTTTATTTGTTTTAAAAAGTATATGTACGATCACAAAACTAAATTGAAACACAAAGTAGGCAAATGTAATTAAAATACTGGAGGCGGGCAGCCCTTTCGCATGTTTACGTACCGCGCGGCTGTAGGCATTTATTTCAAGGACACGGCCGAGTCAAACTACTGTATGATAATATTACCGTGTTACAACATCGACAAGTAGAGAAAACAAATCACGACCATCATTCTCACGACAGAATATAAAGTTAACTTCTTCATCATCAACTCCGGATTTAAAAGGAAAATGTTTCCGATGCGGTAAAGACGACCACCGATCTAATGATTGCGGCGCCATCAAGTCTACCTGCCTGAAATGCAAGAAAATTGGACATCTCGCAAGAGTTTGTTTGCAACGGAACCCAAAAACCAATCAGCTAGATGACACTATAAGTAACACGAGTTGCGACAGTATTGGAGATATAAATTTAATCAAAAGTGAAATAACGGACAAATATGTATATTATGATCACAGTAAAAATTGAGAACAAACAAGTAAGCATGGAATTTGACACTGGAGCGGCCTTATCAACAATGTCACTCAAACAATACAAAAGCTTACAACTACCAAAAAAATTTTCAAAACTGGTACGAAATTGAGAACTTACACTGGTGAAATTATCAAACCTCTCAATGTAGCAACACATTGGGCTAGTGGATGCTATGAATAGTAAACGGGTGATGGAGGTAATTTAAGTAAAGTTATAACCTGAAAAACTAGTATTTACAAAAACAACTGTGAAATATTTGGAACTTTGACCAATATCTCCGTAACTAGGGGGTTCCTAGGTACCTATGGTCTAGAACAAAAAAAAAATATCGCTGCAGTGGTGGGGAGAACAAGTGTTCAGTAGTTTAGGCGCTATGCTGGAACATACAAACATAATACATACACTGCCAAAATCATTACCCTTCCTTTTGGCTTTTCCGTAGTCGGGTAAAAAGTATTCTTTATTTATTGAACAGCGTCACACCTAACTCACGAACTAATAAGACCGTTTCCCTATACATTTCTTATCTTCCCACACAACTACCACACTTCACTGTCAACACTACCTACCCCCTAAAAAACATTTCATCATATACTCTCTCCTCCCCATTCACCGAACCGACGTCACGTCAACATTGTAGACCTTAGTGACGTGTGGCGTCAGTAAGAGCTTAGGCTGTATCCTGATTAGGCGAACTGTAGCGGCTGACTGTCTGCTAACTGACTCTAAGCATCGAATTGGTCGTAGGAGTGAGTAGGTAATAGACTGTGGATTTGCTGCGAAACGCCTGGCAACTCTTTATAGGATATGGGTGTCAAGAAAACAGCAGCAATTGAATTTGAATTTAAATACTTTGACTCGTTTATTATTCAAATATAAAAATACCCATAAGGAAGGTTATAGTAACTGCCTCCTAGCACAGTTTAGATAGAAGTGAGAGCTCGAGTAAAAGCAACCGTCCCTTTTATAAGAAACGTTGTGTTTGACGTTACGTGACGTTAGTGACTGTGTTGCCAGTATAAAGAAAATCAAAGATTAATTTTTGCATAATAAAATAGACTAAATATCAACATTCCCCCTCAAAAATTAATCATCAATTGTCCAAATACAAATTATTTTTTATACAATCATAATCACCTATATAACCAGAATACTATAAACCTTCCAAGTGATTTCTGGGGAAATTACAATATTATGGCCCAACATTTGTTGCAAGGACTAGGAAAACCCAGGAAAACCTAGCCAGACCATCTCATCAAAATGAATAATTATAACTTATTTTATAATTCATAAATGATTATCAATTACAACAATTTATAATTAATAGTTATAATAGAACAATTCATTAGATCAATTAATTTACAATAAGTAAATTACCACAAATAAATCAATACATAAAAAAATGTATACACAATCATACATAAGTAACATTGTTGCAAACTTATCTCCGACTTATCTGCCTTTTAAGCAGTTGACAACAGCTTGTAGCGGCTTTGTTAGCACATCCGCTATTTGTTTACATATTATGTTACTTCATTGCAAGCCCATCTCATCTCTGAACTGCTAAAATACAACAGTTTGTAGCAGCTTTGTTAACACATCCGCTATTTGTTTACCTGTGATTACATAAAAATAATTTTATTATATTATTTTCAACTTGTTCCCTGGAGAAATGATACTTGATGTCAATATGTTTTGACCTTTTATACTAAAAAGGATTATTTGCTGTAGGTACTAATACAACCATTATTGTCTTTTAAAATAGCAACTGGATTGACAATATTCATTTTATTACTTACTAGAGACCTTAGCCATAATGATTATTTTACAGTTTTAAATAATGCCAAATATTCAGCCTCAGTTTACAAACCCGCAACAGGCCTCTTTGTATTCAAAGTTATTGTACAGTTATTGAATAATTTAAATAAATAACCTGTGGCATTTTTTTTTTTATTATTGACATCATTACCACCCCAATCGGAATCTACTTATCCACATAATTAATGATTAACATCATCACATTTTATTTTGTGACTCAATTTTAATTCCATAGTGCCCTTCAAATACCTAAGCACTCTTTTGAGACAAATAATTAAAACACTTTTTTTTTTTTTTTAAACGTTGCCCCACACCAGGAATTTCTCCTGTATCGTGGGTGCGGTTTTACTTTGTTCTTTTTGTTTGTGTATCTGCTCAAAATATTAATACTAGCACTTAAATCAGGTCGTGTACATAACAACGTACATTAAACACCCAATAAGGTTGCGGCAAGGTGTATATTCACTATTTACATTAAGAACTTCGTAATTTGGTTTATTATTTATGGGTGTACTAATGGGAGTACAGTCAGACATACCTACCAAATTTTTACATTACAAAATAGTTTTTTTTTTTTATAGAAGAACTTTGATCTAAAGTTATTGTATCATTACTACGAGTAATTTTAATTCCTAGGATCAATTATTTAGATCTACCATTCTCTATTTTGCTCTTTACTTAATATTTATTTATCAACTGATGAATTTACAAACCCTGTTTGTTAAGACACTGATGTATTAATTCGAACCAACACCAAGCAGCTTGTTTTAATCTGTACAGAGCTTTATTCGTCTTTACTGATTACACCCTCTGGCACTTTCATGTTTTTTTTTTTTAAATGCCATTTAAAGATACGGTTTTTAGATCCGTATGATGTATTCATAAATTATATTGATTTGCTAAACTAATGATACATCTAAAAGTTTCAGTTTAATCTGATAAATACTTTTGACTATAAAATCTTTGGCAACAAGACGTGCCTTACATCTTAATGGATTGTCATCATCTCATGATTCTTATATATAAAATACTTTATTTTATACATTTGGATAAATCTATGGTGTTCAGTTTCTCGGATACAAACATTAAAAAAATCTAAGAATTATGGTTTATTTTTTTCATTAAGTTTTGTTAACATAAGTTTTGTGTCAACTCTTTTGTATTTTATTTCATATAGATAAATCTATTGTAATGTAAACCTAACTATTGTTAATTTAGTTAAGTTTCTCTTTATGAAAATAAATGTGTTTAAGCCGAAATATCCACCCAAACCCGACTATATTTCTATAAATCGGTTTCGGTTCTAATGTCCAGGTATCATTAGTTAAAAAAAAAGAATCTAATTCATCTTTAATTGCACCTTCCCATAAACTTTTTTCATCCTGATTATTAATTTCGTTAAATGAACTAGGTACTTTGCAACCAATTGAATCAACACAATAAAATATCCCCGATTTCACAATATGTAGGTAAGCTTAACACTCCTTCCCATTATTGACAAGAATCGTCGATATTTGTATCACGAGAACCGCGACTACATGGTTTATCATTAACATTTGGCTTTAGTACGTTGGAATCATTATGGTCTTATTTTTATTAAATTATCTGATTTCGATCCATCTGATTTTAAACCGTTCAACTTTGAACAATCAGTTTTGGAATTACTACTCGTATCAGATTTATGAACTGTCACTCTCTTGAGGATATTATACTGAGACTGTTTTTTTTTTTTTTTTGACAACACGTCATTACTATCATCAGTTTTGTCACGGAAATGTTCTATTTCATTCCCTTTATTACAAAAATTAACCTCATTACTATGACATCCTGAATTCCTGACCATTTCATATTTTTTTTCATACTTTATAGCCATTTGGTATATATCAAACGAGAATACCTTTCCATGATTTTGCATCGAAAGTGTTACTTATTTTTATTTTTGCACTATGCGGTAGAATCAAAACCTTCAACTACCTACTTAATTGCAGGTTATTTTTATTTTTTTCTGCCACCATTCAAATGGTGTTTGATTTTGTTTTAATGGGCAAGGTTTATTAAATACACTGCAGTTGAGACTACATCACCCCAAAAACACTTTTGTAATTTAGCATCGCTTATCATAGCGCGGGCTTTTTACAAATTCGTTAGGAAACGTCATTTTTCTGTGGTGTTCTTGGAATAGTAAAATGGTATGACATTCCTTTAGAAACACAGTAATCTTTCATTTAACTATACAAAATATTTTCGACAATTTTCACAGTACAAAGTAACTAGTTTTAAATTAAATTTAGCCTCAGTTTTTGCCATAAAATCTGTAAAAGCAGTGAAACCGAACACGTGAGATTTCTATGTCAATAAATACACAACACAATAAATAATGAGTGAATTGATCGTCATATGAAACAAAATAATTTATATTATCGACTATAAAAGGAGTGATTGGCCCATACACAACAAATAAAGGAATTTTATTGTTTTTCACTTCAGAAGTGTGAAATGTTAATCGTGCCTGTTTCCCGTTTATGCAAGCTTCGCATAATTTTATTTATCATTGGGTGTTCCGTGTTACCACCTCAATTGAAGTTATGTTTATGAATCATACAGTTATTTTTCAGCTCTAAAAACTTTTGTTTACTAATATGGCCTAACCGTTGATGCCATAAATAATGTAATTAGCACCATCACTGTTGCATGTTTGAGAAACAGGTTGATTAACTTTAACAACAAAATTCACACAAAATTAAATAATTAATTGCCATACCTCGCATCAGTATTTTACCGTCCTTACAGATATTGGTTCCATGCTGGTCGAAGGTCAATCCGGGACGCTGCATCTTGGTAACTGACAGCAGCTTGTATGAGAGTACAATGGATTGCTGACCACTTGTAATGTCCTCAGTAGCTGTAAAGAAATCACCGTGTTTAGCAACTAACATTTTAAACGGTTTAATAAAATTTCTAAAGTTAAAGGATAGGACTTCCCTGTTATAATGATGTGGTCCGATGCCTTGGAATTTAGCAGAAAGGTTACTTGGTTTTCTTCTGCGCCATCTTCATAATTTCCGGACAAAAATGCGAAGCCGGAAACCTCACTGGATCTTGAAGCACCCTGAGTTATATCCACAGCTTGAACTCTGCGGAATCTGTCTGCAGGTTTTTTCTTTATTGGATTGAAGCATCACAATTGCATTTGTATTTGATGTGACTCCATAATGGTGACACTTCTTGAAGGATTTCTTCTTGGCCTCTCACCATCGAAAGGTTTAATATTTCACTTGATCTTCAGATTGTCTACGATGTGTCACGTGTTTTTTTTTTTTACAAACACTCAATTATACACACGTGTTTTTTACAAGCACTCGCTATACACACGTGTTTTAACAAGCACTCAATATACACACGTATTAAACCAGCACACAGTAAGCGCAACAGTATATCAAAGCAGTCCTGGGCCCATAACCTATAGGATATGGGTGTCAAGAAAACAGCAGCAATTGAATTTGAATTTAAATACTTTGACTCGTTTATTATTCAAATATAAAAATACCCACAAGGAAGGTTATAGTAACTGCCTCCTAGCACAGTTTAGATAGAAGTGAGAGCTCGAGTAAAAGCAACCGTCCCTTTTATAAGAAACGTTGTGTTTGACGTTACGTGACGTTAGTGACTGTGTTGCCAGTATAAAGAAAATCAAAGATTAATTTTTGCATAATAAAATAGACTAAATATCAACACTCTTGGCATAGAACGCCAGTTGCTGCAGCGTAGCGAGCTAAACAGTCGCTCACTGAATGAATCGGCAAGCGAAACGCCGAAACGGCGGCGGTGGCGCTCGGTTAGTACCCGCTGTATGGACACTCAAATTAAAATATACGAGATGTAACATAATAAACGCACAGCCTTTCGTGTTGTCACCCAGCCCATGATACTCGTGGTGCGAAACGACGAACGACCCACTCAACCACCTTTGTTCCAGGACATTTCTAAGACAAGAGAAATTTACAACTTTTTTTATCACTTTACCGTTAAATTCCTATAAAATATTTTTCTCTAATTTCTCTATACTACTCCTACTGCTAAAACTCGAAAAACAACCGTGGTTTAATTTCATGGTTGCGTTTTTTATCGGTAAATTATGGTAATATCATGTATTCTGTCTGGCTTTCAGGCGAACCTAAAATGTAAATATGTACCTACGGTAGACTTCATTAGGAGGAGGTTTTGCCTAAATAATAACAGTGGCACGTAGGTACTGATTTTCAAGGTAACCAAGCGATTTCTTATCCCTAGGTATGAGCAAGTCTGATTTTCAGACTTTTGAGCCTCTGACTACTCGTAATGACTGACAAAGATCTGCGAAGGATAGCTAGGACCAACGGCTTTAAGGGCGGGACTCCACCAAAGCGGAGATGAGCCAAGCGGAGAGGAAACGTGCCAAATTCGACCAATCACAGGAAGGGCGAAAGACCAGACGTTTTAACTAATATATGATTGGTCGATTTTCACACATTTCCTGTCCGCTTCCCTCGTCTCCGCTTTGGTGGCGTTCCGGCCTAAGGCCTCAGCCTCGAATTTTGCGGGCAGCGGGGCGGCGGCGGCGTCGGCGCGGGAGCAGCAGGATCAGCGTACAATCAAATGGACCAGTTCTCGGAATACAGCGGCGCGGGGGCGGGCAACGAGCGGTGCACTCCATACAAGCCGCGCCGCCGCCGCCGCCGCCCCGCTGCCCGCAAAATTCGAGGCTGAGGCCTTAGTGCTTTCCAAAGTGCGGTGGAAACTCAGTGTGCAATGAATGGTTACCCATCGACAGACCAATCTTAGTAATAAGCCCAGTTTTATCTGAAGATTGATCCAGTGGATGTTATTATTTCGCTACGAAATTAATAATGACAGAAGAACATTTTTCATTTCCGAAACCAAACTGATTTGGAATTATAAATCATCTAATCGCAATAATTCATCTTGAATACTATTTTTGTATTTGGCTATTTATTCAGTTCTCTGCGTGAAATGAATGACGTTTATTTAAAAATAAGCGGGAAACAGGATGTTTTAGGGAAATGGATCATTTATTTTGATCACTTTTCGTAGTTTGATTAAGTTTCGGATATTACTCATCATCTGTTTTGGCGAGTTTTTACCAGAATCTGTTTGAATTAGTTTTAATTTTTACACTAAATATTGGCCAAGTATAAAATTTTATCGAAAAAAAACATCATTCATCTGTCAGCGGCAGCACACGTGAAAAATAGCCAAAGAAGTTATAATTCTTTTAATTATTATTTTACTTCTTTTAAATCCATTTCTTTTGTTGATCTAAATACAAGTATTATTCACTGGACACATCGCGGTGTTTCGCATCGCCCTACTATCATAAAATCTGAAAGGATTTTTTTTTCACCTAAACTTTCAAATATTTGACGCGAAATACAAATTATAAAATCTTTAAATCTGAAGACTCCACAACATTTTTGACGAGCATTTTTGAAGAAAACTGAAAGCGACGCCGACGTGACACCAGCAACGGTTGCCAGGGCTGCGCCAAAATGACGGCGTGGTCGGCGCATCACCAAGCCGCCAGCGCGACTGCGCCGCTCTCCGTGTCGCTGTCAACTAGTAACCAACTGACTTTTAGTTTATTTATATTGTGTTTTTATTGTGAACATATTTGATTTATTTATAATTAGTGTTAATTTTCGTTTGTATTGGTAAGTTTAAGAGTTTTTTTTTTTTTACCCGTTTTATTTAATGCTAAGCGGCAGCTGTAGCGACGCCGGAATAAGTGCTAGTCAACCTATCACATCACTGGATGTGCAACATTTGGTACGATGTCCTCACTGCTCCCAGGCTCGTTATTTTAAAGGTGAACGGGAACTTAAGATACACTATGGCAAGGTCCACAAACCTCATAGTGTACCTTTGTGCCCCCCAGCCACTTCACCGACTTCGTACCAGGATCTCGGCCAGGGATGTGTCAATGGCAGTAAAATCGATTTCCCATGGGAAATCGCCTGGTCATGACGGATTGAGTGTGGAACATGTTCAACATGCTGGGCCTCATATGTACAGGGTGTTGGCTATGTTCTACAACTTTTGTATTTCTCACTCATACCTGCCGGCTGATATGTTGAGGACGATCGTAGTGACGGTAGTAAAAAATAAGGCAGGGGATTTATCGGATATATCAAATTATAGACCTATTTCCCTAGCAACAATAGTTGCAAAAGTGTTTGACAGCATTCTTAATACACAATTAAACAAATACATACAGTTGCACGATAATCAGTTCAGGTTTCGGCCGGGACTGTCTACTGAAGCTGCAATATTGTGTCTTAAGAGTGCTGTTAAATACTATACCGACAGAAACACATCTGTGTACGCGTGCTTCCTCGATCTTTCCAAAGCCTTTGACCTGGTCCATTATGATATCTTGTGGAATAAGATGAGATCATCCCAGATACCGTGTGGACTTATTAACATCTTTAAGTATTGGTACGGGAACCAGGTGAACAACGTGAAGTGGGCGGGCACGTTGTCGGACCCATATAGGTTGGAATGCGGGTTGAGGCAGGGGGGGTTGAGCTCCCCCTCCATTTTTAACCTCTATGTAAATGGACTGATCGAGGCGCTCAGTGGGCAACATATCGGTTGTCACATTGATGGCGTCTGTTTTAATAACATCAGCTACGCGGACGATATGGTGCTGCTGAGCGCCTCGGTCTGTGGACTTAGGAGACTGATGACTATATGTGAGGAATATGCAGCTGTTCACGGGTTGCGCTATAATACAGTTAAGAGTCAGTGCATGGTTTTTCAGGGCGGGTCTAGGAAAGTGCGAGAAATGCCACCCGTAAAGCTTAATGGTGCACCGTTGGAGAGGGTGGATATTTTTAAGTACTTAGGACATTTCGTGACTCCTACCCTGAAAGATGATGCGGACATTGAGCGGGAGCGGAGGGCGCTGGCGGTCAGAGCGAACATGGTTATCCGCAGGTTTGCACGGTGCTCTAGTGATGTTAAGATAACCCTTTTTAGAGCCTACTGCACTACAATGTACACGTGCAGCTTGTGGACTGACTATACGCAAAAGTCATACAGCGCCCTTCGTGTCCAGTTCAACAACGCGTTCAGGATGATGTTGGCGCTCCCCCGCTATTGCAGTGCATCGACTATGTTTGCAGAAGCGCGAGTGGATTGTTTCCACGCCATTATGCGCAAGAGAAGCACGTCGCTGGTGCGGCGAGTGCGGGGGAGCGCTAACAACATGCTGGCCGCGCTCGCGGGACGACTTGATTGCGCCATCATCTCCCACTGTTGTAGGCGACATGTGGCAGGCTGATGCGACAGAATTTTAAAGTATAAATTGTTAATTTGGATTTATTTATGTTTTGTGTGTTTTTATTGTGACTAATAATTATTATAATTTAATTTACCTCTCTAGTCCCGAGCGTACCGAAAATGGGGCGGTGGGTGCAGGCTGACTTGAGCCTTATTATTACAACATAAGGTTTAAGCTAGCTTGTAACCGCCGCGCGCCGTGCTAAATAAAATTGTTATTTAATTTAATGTTGTGTATGTAATGTGACTGTGTGAATGTAATATTATTTCTATTATGAGTCAGTGATACTTGAATTAAATGTTTTTTTATTTTTTTATTTTATTTTTTTTATATATCATTTATAAATATGTTAAACTAGCTGACCCGTGCCCACTTCGTTGGGCATAATTAGTCGAAAGTAAGCTAATTGCGTTTCGAAAAATTCAATTTCGAGGACGTCCGCTGCGTAAGGAGCCGACCACGCGACTAAGCCGCGCGGGTACCTACCTCTCAGATCAGATGTAAAAGGCCACGCCCCTTTCTCCCGAAGCGGGCACGAACGCGAACCGAATTAAACCCGAAACCATCCCGCGCCCGCCGGAAAGCAGGCTTTTTTCTCCGATTCAAACAAAGCCGAGTTTTAGTACGATACATCGTAATTAAGTTAGTTAATAACGTGAAATTTGGTGTTTACCTAACTCTTTCCACATGTTCAAGTGGGTCAACATGTAACCATTTCTGATTGCTTTGAGTACATCCTCATCGTTGTCCGACCAGAACTGCCTCTGCTTCACAATAGAGTCCATCAAATGCTCCTTCGCAAAAGCTGCGGCCTCGCTACCGCCATGGCCATCATATATTCCGAAGAAAGCATACTCCAAATCCCTCTCGTCTTCAGTTTGTTGATAAGCAACGGAAAACAAGTCTTCCATATACTTTCTCCCGCCTTGGCTGCAGTGGCCAGTTACACGTAAATTGACACCAATAGACGCAGGCATTTTAAACTTTGTTGTCGTAGCAACACATGTGTTGTGTTGTGGCTGAAAGAAAGATTTAATATAACGGAGCGAACGTGAATGTCATTTTGTGTAAGCGCTTAACCAAATGTGGCCGGGTTTAATCCTTACACAAAATTAACTCCATTCTGTTGAGTCCAAACCCGTGGACCTAAATTATATGTATACTACTTAGGACTTTGGGCAAAAGTTTGTTCCATTAGGAGTACAGAAACAAATCTATCAAAAGGTTATTTGCAATATGTGGCAGGCTCGAAGTGTTAACCAACTACGAAAATGTTTTTTCTCACAACAAAACACACGTTATTATAGACCGCTTGGGAAAACTTGGTACGCTTCAAGAGAGAAAATAACTTATTATTTTCAGTATTGTTAACACAAAAGCTAGCTAACCATTACATATTTTGTCTTGTTTTATCGGTAGATCAATAAAAGCATCTAATAAGATAAATATCGGACAAGTGACGTCATGAACAAAGCTAGTTGTACGCTACGTTGTTAGTTGTACTAACGTGTTCAATTTTAATTGTACTGCAACCTCGCCTTAAGCTTTTAAGTAAATTCAAGTGCAAAATGTGATCGGCGTCCTTTTATGGTTGAAAAGCCTATCTTTGTGCACGATTGGGCTATAGATTCTGGGTTAGTGTTTATTCAAACTAATTTCTCGTTGGTGTAGTGGTCGCAATAGCCTGGGTTCAATTCCTTGGTCGTGCAAAGAGTTATTGGGTTTTTCCAGCAAGAATTTCTTAGTAGCAGCCATGGAGTCTAGATCCTATTACAAGGGACTTAAACTTAGCTGGCGTAAAATGTAGGCATATTATACTACTAGCTTTTGCCAGCGGCATCGCCCGCGTGAAAATGACGATTTTCCATACAAACTTTCATTCCCTATTTATCTCCCTTATGGGCCTACTACACGCACGCACTTCCCCACAGTTTCCGTTCACACTTCACAGTACATCGCGCGTATGGTTGGTAAAACTGTATTACCATTACAAACCACACGCGCGATGTACTGTGTGCACCGTGTAATCCCGCAGGCAAAACTGTGGGGAAGTGCGTGCGTGTAGTAGGCCCATTAGGGGTTGAATTTCGAAAAATCCTTCCTTATTCCTTGTCTACATTATAAAGGGAACCTCTGTGCAAAATTTCAGCTTTCTAGGTCCAAGCGTTTGGGCTGGGCGTTGATGAGTCAGTCAGTCAGTCAGGACTTCTCTCTTTATTTATTAGATGACGTACACTTCTGCCTACGTCTTTGGGGATTACTGGTGTGATGTAAGATGTTATGTTAGGTCACACTAATATTTTAGTTTACTGTCACTTTTGGATTACGATAAGATTATTTTGTCATAAATTTATATAGGTACATTTAAATGAAGTTACCGCAAGAACCTACAAAAAGTCACGCCAACGGCACAACAACAACACACAACATTCCTCTTCACGTTTCGTCACAAACAATTTAATGTTGCTGTTACTTAGCCTAGGTCAGCCCACGGCTTCTTCTTCTTCTTATCGTGTGGGCAGTAAGGTCTAACAACCCCCACACACCCTAGTGTCAGAGTTTCTAAACCGCCGCAAGTACCTGACGACCGCCATTTGGCGGCCGGGACCACCGGCTTATACGTGCCTTCCGAAGCACGGAACCATCTTTTTATCAGACAATCAGGTGATTCAAGCCTGCAATGTCCTAACCAAACTGGAAACAACTTCACAAAGTATGCTTCCCGTGGGAATCGAACGCACGACCACCGGGTCACAAGGCAAACGCCTAAACCACTCGACCACGTAGGCAGTGGAGGCAGCAGCCCACTGCTGAGCAAAGAACTCTGCCCATGACTTCCAGTTCTTCGAATCCAGGGTCAATGTGAATTGGTCGTTGATTTTAGCAATCTCACTCAGCCAGCAGTGGTGCAGTGGTGGTCTAGTGGTGGCCGCCCGACTTACGAACGACGAAGACGACCTACGTAGTGGGCTCGAACCCAGGCGGGTGCTTTACTTTGTGTCATCGTGAGGAAACGTATGTCGTAGAACCAAAAAAATCTTAGATATGTGACATCTACCAATCCTCACTGGGCACGCGCGGTGGATTATAGCATTTAGAACCCATCCCTCTCCTAGAGAGGAGGCCTGAGTCCCTGCAGTGGGAACATTATAGGCTGATGATGATCCAGCCATCTCCTCCAAAGTCTGCCACGACGACTGACGCCGACAAACATCATACCTGCGACTAAAAAGTCGTTCAGTTTGCGCCGTAACTGGTAGTATTTATTCATGTACTCATGTCTAACGGCTCTGTATACACTAGCGCGCATATGCGCTCATCAATTATTACACACACTTAATGCTCTCAGGCCGCCGGGCGCCCTATAAATAATGAACAGCCCGACGAAACACCTGACGCTTTTAAACGTCATAAAAACGTAAAGTTTCGGCTGATGCATTGTTTTTTTACACGGTGTTTTATTAAAGTGATCGTTGTGTTTTTGTTGCAATAAAATCGAATATGATTTTATTGATTGAGCGTGAAAATGAAAGTTTCAATACATCCCATCATCAACTTTTAAATACCAAAATGAAAATAAAGCGCCAAACTATGTAGTAGTCGAATTCTAGGCCGACACAATTTAGATTGCCATCGACACGCGAAGAAGAAGAAGAAAATACAGCGAAACAGAAATATAATGGGATATTTTATAAGTATGCTCATTATGACAATGCAGGCTTAAGTTAAGACCTAAAATTAAGTTTAAGACCAAAAGTATATTTTTGATAATCAAAAAAAGCAAATCAAAGCCAGATTAGATCAAAGTTGGTCAGCATTTAACACACATAACATCACGCATATAATCCCTGAAGTTTTAGATAGACGTCTATATTCCTAATAATACACCCACATTTCACCATATTTTGTGCTTAAGAACGTATGCTACCTCAGATTAGCAACCCTATTTGTGGTGGTTCAAACTTCGCTTGAAATACTGTTAGAATAAAGTTCTAATCAGCTTGCACTACAAAGCGGTTGTTACGCTGCGGCCGAATAGTGCGAAATTATGTGGTATTTTGCGATTTACAAAAAACTATTGATTGGACTAAAAAAGTAAATGATTTTAGTGTGTTGCTTGTAGAATTATTTGGCAAAAAAATCAGAACGATGTATTTTAGTATGGTTTTTACTCGTTAAAAGAAATTTTTAGAGGTATCTTCGCGATTTTTTTCTATCGAGCAAAGTTAGTTGTATTATGTTTTCACAACACTATGTCACTAGCATAATATCCTAAAATATCATATATTTTTCTGATTTTGATTACTGCAGTGAATCATATAGTTTTACGCATTATAAAACTCGCGTTTAAGGTAGTATAAGCTCTAAGTTTCATGTTATAAGGGGCGAGCCTATTATATAGCTATCGACTGGGCACAAATTCAGACATCGTGGGTTTTTTTTTTTGATGTTGGGACATCGTCAAATGACTCCTCCCGCTCTGGGCAGAGTGGTAGGGAGTGTCAGACTTCTACTGACTAAAAACCACCCACCCTTTGTGTCGAGGCCGCGGAACTGAGAAATTCCTGATGGGAATACCCAATAACGCTTTGTCCGACCAGTGTGCTTACTCTCGAATATAATTCCAATAAGTCGACATTGGAATTGTCAGTCAAACGTCAGGCTGGACATTGGCTGGACTCTAACCGCCTTATTACAAAACGTAGTTAAACCTGGTTTAACTTAGACTTGGTTTATCTCGCATGACGTCTCACTTCAATCATATTCATAAGAAAGTGACAGCATGCGAGATAAACCAGGTCTAAGTTAAACCAGGTTTAACTACCTTTTGTAATAAGGCGGACTGAGTCTAGCCAATCCCTGACGTTTAACTCAACCAACTGACGTTTGACCAATGTCGATCTATCGGAATTATATTCCAGAGTAGAGCACCCAGGTATCGAACCCAGGGCTTCATGTTCAGAAGAAGAACAGAAGGTTTGGTTAGAATTTCATTACTAATCTAAGCAATCTAATTGAATAAACAGGTCACAATCTCAGACAGCGAAATTGGACGAAACCACACACGCTAACTCGTTACATCCCTCTTAATTTCAGCCATCTTATCTCGCTATCCCAAAGGATTCTGGACCCGACTCAACCCGGTTCAAATTCTCGACCCTCATTCGAAGCCCCGATTATTTTCCGAGGTGCACAATAACAATATGAACAAACAGCCGGCCAGTTTCAAAACATCAAACTGTGATTTTGTTAACAAACTAATTTTGTAACTTCTAAGGGTTCGGTAGACGAGATACTCTCATCCCAGGAGGAGTTATAATAAATAATGGATAAAAAATATTGAAATGCATTTTAAAAACCCCAACAGATAATAAACATACTAATAATCTAATTTACCGTTGACAACTCTAATGGGAGGGGGGTCTACGTGTGGGACTACGAGGGGTCTACCAGGCAAAAACCAGTGAGCGAGTAACGTATTTATTTACGTTTACTCGCTATTTATTGAGACAAAATTATGTGCGCTATTGATTTCAATAACGCACATAATTTTGTCTCAATAAAATTGAGCGTTATTTATGTAATAGGCAAAGAGGGATAGGAGAGGGATAGGTAATAGGATGTTTTTAAAACGCACTTGGAAATTAATGGTTAGTTAGTTTTTACCATCTCTTAAATCTCTTTGATTTTATAAGAAGACCCATGGTATGACTTTTCACTCATGACGTATGACTTTTAAAAATACTTTCCTTAACGTAATGTAATAATTGCTTTGAGTTTGACTCAATGCACAATATGCTGTGTGAACATTCCTCACTTGTAAAATTCGCTGAGCACGCTGATGCGCCTTGGCACTTTACTTCTATTATTTTCGATGAATTCCCATTACTTCTTGTACGGTTACTTCGTTGATGTCCTCGCTTTTTACCCGACTACGGCGAAGCCACAAAGAAGGGTAATGATTTTGACAATCTATAAAAGAACAGCACATCAAAAATTCCCCTGAAAAAACCCGACTACTAACAAAATCGCGGTCTCTAAAGTAGAAAACAAGAAAATGATTCTTGTCTGATATTCTTCGTAGTCGTATGCCACCTTGCTAATGGCAATTATCAGCTGACTTCTGTATCAATGAGAACGCCATGAAGGAGCATCAGGTATCAGTGGCATGCGACTACGAAGAATATCAGACAAGAATTGTTTTCTACTTTTAAGACTGTGCTGTGCTGTGTGCTGTGTGCATAACATCATGATATCATTGGGTTATGCATGGGTTATGCAGAAGTGTACATGGAACACCCACATTTCCCCAGTTATGTTTCAGTCCCAGGAGGTAAACTTATTGCCATCAACCATTATTATCATCATCACGGTACTTTTCGTCTCTTCTTACAGTTAGACAGAAAACTGACCGCTACTTCATCATCATCATTTCAGCCCGGAATGACCCAACTGTTGGGAATAGGCCTCCCTTTTCTTTTTCCACTCTTCTTTGTTCAGTGCGTCGCTCATTAATCCATTTCCCGAGCTCCTGACGATATCATCCACCCAACGCGCTTTTGGACGGCTCTGGTTTCTCACACTTACTGGGAAAAAAAACTAGGTAAATGGTGATGCAGATTTTTGATCACTCGATGTAGTCGTAACCTATTCTAACGATCAAAAAAGTACCCCAACTAAAAGCCTCTCGTCTACTCAAGCCCAAATTAAATTGTTTACGTTCCCAAGTATTCGGGAATTGAGTTAAAAGTGTTATTAGTTCACAATCTCGTTTTAATTACTTTGTAAGTCGATTTCACTGGGCTGTCGGGTGATAACGACTGTTTGTCTTGTCTTGATAAGTCCTCAATTACTTGGTCTTATCGAGCTAGTTTTAAGATTGGCTTTGAGCCGTCAATCCTTTGAGTTTGTACCGAAAACAAGCTGAGCAGTTTTCGAAGTTGGAGCATAAAACAGAGCTTAAAATTGGAAGCTGACTATACTGTATTGGGTAAAGGATAATACTGTTGAAATGTGAATTTAGTTACCAAAGTCTTTTTATTAACAGTCATCGGATCACCATGGCGGTTGGTGTCTGTATAATGCTCTGTGTCTTTTCAGATGCAAGACTTCAACAGATGATTGCAACGACGTAGGCGATGCGGAGGTTATAGCAATATCAAGAGTCAGTAAATTAAATCCTAACGTTCAAGAATTCAAACCAAAGTTTTTGTTTCACCACCCAACGATATAAATTAGCCCAGTAAGAGTTGTAATAGTAAAGATATTAACTCTCATGTTGTTACACAGACTGTTGACGTAAACACAGAAGAAAGTAAAATGGAAACCAAAGAAAAAGGAAAAGACAGTGGCGATAAATGTGATTCAAACTTAGATAATAATATAAGTATTGATGAGAACAAATACGAAGAAATTAAAACAACGTTAAAGAATCAGATTAGTGACACGCCTAAATCAGACTCTTAAGAATACAAAAAACAGAAAAATGTAGCTTTTGCAACACTCCTGAGGCTTTACGCTAAAAAAAAGTGTCATCAAAAAAGTTTAAAGACCCAATAAAATATGATGAACCAATCAAATTAATTACGCCGGAGTATTTCGAAGGGAAAGTAGTCCACCAGACGTAAAGCTCGAACACGCGGTGGATGTCGGCTCAACAGCTACCTCCTCTACACCGAAACCTAAGGACAGTTCCACAACGTTGCCATCATCCTCCACACTTAGTACCAGTTCAAGCCCCTATAAATTATCTCCCAGGGTCAAAACGTCCCCAAAATTAAATAATCTATTGATAAGGTGAAAAGATGGCTGAAAGAACCAAATAAGCGAAAGTCCGCAGCCGTTTGCCTGGGACCTATAGAATTCAAAAGGGAAGACCCTATCAACTGCAAATCTCCCATCAGCGACTGGACCCCGAAGGTTACGAAATCAACCGTCAAAGTACGCTGCAGACCTCCCCAAAAAGTACCAGGAGAGAAGCTAACAAGTGTTTGAAGCGGCACAAAAAGTACCAGGAGAGAAGCAAACAAGTATTTGAAGCGGCACAAAAAGTACCAGGAGAGAAGCAAACAAGTATATGAAGCGGCATTAAAAGTATCAGGAGAGAAGCAAACAAGTATTTGAAGCGGCTCAAAAAGTACCAGGAGAGAAGCAAACAAGTATTTAATGCGGCACAAAAAGTACAAGGAGAGAAGCAAACAAGATATGAAGCGGCATTAAAATTACCAGGAGAGAAGCAAACAAGTATATGAAGCTGCATTAAAAGTACCAGGAGAGAAGCAAACAAGAATATGAAGCGGCATAAAAAGTACCAGGAGAGAAGCAAACAAGTATTTGAAGCGGCACAAAAAGTACCAGGAGAGAATCAAACGAGTATTTGAAGCGGCACAAAAAGTACCAGGAGAGAAGCAAACAAGAATATGAAGCGGCTCAAAAAGTACCAGTCGAGAAGCAAACAAGTATATGAAGCGGCACAAAAAGAGGTCAACTGGTCGAACTTAGACAAAGTACTTAAACTCAAGGACGGGCAACTTGCAATGAAACGATTAGAACAATCATCTTCGTCAATTCATGACTTCTTAAAAATACGAGTACCAACAGCGGGTTGTATCAAACTTATAACAATGTACATAAGTAGTCCTTTGAATGAAGTAAGTATGGAAGAAGAAGACATGCTGCGCCGACCCCAATGGAATTGGGATAAGGGCAAGAGAATGATGATGAAGTAACTTTACATGGTTTTTGCTTTTTGGGGAAATAAAATAAAATAAATAAATTAAATTTTTTCTAAGAACTAAGATAATAATAAAATATAGACAAGTATCAAAAAGGGGAGTAATTACAGGGCGTCAAAAAAATTCGTCCACACCGCTGTCAACAGGAAAAGTGCCCAGAAGGCTGGCAGCATTGCCACGTTGGATGGCAATGCTGATTCTTTGCCCAAAAAATATTCCATATTTTTTCAATATATTTTTTTATAAATAAATAAACAGTTATACTTACTTTTTTTTCTTTTTTTTTTTTGGGCACGATATATCCTTCCACTAAAGAATATTTTTGAAGATAAACTGGAAAATTAAATAAGACAATCCCTCAAAAACGCAGTCCATAGCGTTTTACCTGGAAAGAAGAAATGGCGTAAAAGAGTTACTAACTCAGAACCAATACCAGTAGATACTCAATCCACATAATACACTCAAATTCCCATCTATTTCCAAAAGCGGAAGAATCGTTAGCGACACATAAATAAACATTTCAATCGTTTCCTGACAGGTCAATCTCCCATCAATTCGACGTGCGTATTCCACAATCTTTTATTTACCTACAAAATAAAGCCTCACATTATAAGGAAATAAAATCAAGACCGTTGTCTCCCTTAAACCGTTTTCAGGGTTGATCCTCTCCAAATCTGAAGACGTCTAGAGTAGTACATTCTATTTATGGTATTTTCGTTTTCCAAAAAAATGTAATTCAATGGTGTTTATAAAGTATAAGTGTGTTAGGGGTCGTAGCAGCAGCTTTTTGAACTTCGTATGTGTACCTAATATGGCCACTAATGAGAAATCTTCTTCGTGTCACTGGCACGACATTTTTTTAAATTTTGTTATTCACCGCGTCATCGGCGGTAGCGCAATGGTCACCACAGCTTCATTTGTTTGGGCTAAGAGGGCAGGAAACCACCACACCCCGCTACTGTTTCCTTGAGACCACGCAAGCATAATATTCTGATCACATTGTGGTAAGTTTATACCTAATAATCTGCTCCCCTACCGAAATAAAGCACTCGAGTGCACATTGTGCTTTGTTGACTCATTACACAAAATTAATATAAACATCATAGCGAGCTATTTTTGCCAAGCATCGAAGAACATTTTTGTGTTCCGTTTTGTTAGCCGGTGAATTACAAGTACATTAAGACAGTAATTCATAGTCCTGGGTTAAATTTCCTGGTCGGGAGTCTGGTCGTGGTCACTGTCTCAGTAGTAAACACGGAATCTGAACTTGTGCCCAACTGGCGATCAGTAATCCCTTCTGAAACATCACGCCTGTGATTTCCGAAGAAGGAACCCTTCGAGGATTAAAAACTTCTTCAAAATCAATAAGAAGTAACACTTATTCCATCTGTGTCTGCATCATCAACCCTACTCCTTCAAGTTTTTGTTCCAACACTAATGCAATGCAATAAGGTTCTGTATCCTCCGATTTGTTCTTGCCATATTTTTTCAGTGACGTCAGTGTGTGAGATGATAAATGATCGTGTTCGAACCATCTGAGGGACGGATGCTTCAAATTTAATGACGAAATGAAGCTGGTGGTGCAATTCATGGTGTTGTGGCGATGCTGAAATAGTTTTGAGGATAGTAAAGATGCGCCCTGCTATGTACATTTGGAAGGTATGAGGAAGGTGTAAAGTTCCCCATCCCCAATATAAAAAGGGAGAATCCTCCGACCAGACGGGTGTTGTGTCTGGTGGGCTAACTGCCCGACATTTGTAAGTCGGTATTTTGTATAGGTGCTAATGTTGCGGATTTTGATTACGCAATGACATGTCCTACGACATGTCATTTAGTTCACATGTGTTTCGATACATGTCGCTGTCACCACATACCTACGATTCATAAAGAAATCTGCCTGTCCTTCCAGGGGAGACAAGCGTGATGTGTGTGTTTTTGAAATTTATTCAAATATCTGCAAAAGCTAGGCGGGAAGAGCTGAAAAGGCCTTTGCTCGTGAGGCCTCCGTCTGCTCTGCTAAAGCAAGGTAGAAAGAAAAAAGGCTTGGAATCTATACTTTATTAACGTCAGAAGTTACAAAAACACAGTCACTAATACTGCCGTCGTAAGAAAAAGGGGCACAACTAACATTTTGACAAAAAATGAGTTATATACATATTTGGAATCAGAAAAAAAAGGCGCATCTGCTCAATTTTTCGTAGAATTTTCTCATCAAGGAATTCGGAGATACAGTAGGCTCAAAAGGCACAAATTACACTAATATTCATGTTTTATAGAACGAAAAGGCACATTTATTTACCATTATATTGAAAAGGCACAAATACGTAGATGTGACTATTACTTCATACAGATTTTAACTAAAATCTACTTTGAAAAGGCACACTTAACATAAAGAACCAACATAACATAAAGAAAAGGCTCAAATGCCCAGATGTGCCCTGTCTACTTAATTAATGATCCATGCATGTCTCAATTAATTTACGTATAAAAGGCACAAATAACCAGTTGTGCCTTTTCTTTAAATTATTTAGGATTAGGGGTTAGGAAAAAAAGTCAGGGTTTGATTGAAACGCGCCAGTTGTGCCTGCGACGTCGAAGTGACTCTACGCTTGTCCTTATGGCTATTGATGCTATTGAGTTCCTCAGGGGTCTGTTCTCTCCGCGACACTTTTCCTGCTGCACATCAATGACCTCCTTGTTCCCGGCATTGTTGGGTACACAGATGACAGCACTGTCCTGGAGAGTTATACAACCAGCGCAAAAACGAAGAACTACGTTCATTGAGAGAGGCCATGGTAGAGCGAACGAATTCAGCCTTAAGTCTTGTCTCCAAGTGGGGTAACGAGAATCTGGTTGATTTCAACGCCACCTAAACGCAATTGTGTCTATTCACCGCCAAAAGGAGTCCGTTTAATCTGGCCCCTACTTTCCGGAGTATGTCTGTACAAGTTACCGACAGTCTCGAGCTTCTTCAGCTGAACTTCGGCGCCTACATTGAGTCGAAAGCTCAAACTGCGGCAAAAAAGCTGGGTATCCTAAATAAGGTTGAGCGGTACTTCAACACAGCTTTCAGTATTACATAAAGCTCAAGTCCGGACTTGAGCTTTATGCATGGAGCTTTATCCATGGGTATGCATGGAGTATTGCTGTCCCCTTTGGGATGGCTCAGCCAAATACCAACTTGCCACACTTGACTCTGTAGAGCGCAGAGCCAGGAGGCTAATTGGCAACGATAAGCTGTTTGCCAAGCTACATAGCCCCGCCGCAAAGTTGCATGTCTGTCGGTCTTCTACAGACTGTACTTCGGAGAGTGTGCGCAGGAGCTTCCACCATCCTTCTTCCATCGGGAGACTAGACGTACTGCAAGTTATCACCCATACCTTGTCGATGTTCCACACATTCGAACAAAGCACTTTGCTAATTCTTTTATTAAGCGCATGCGACCTGTGTGTTCCACCTGCGTCGGTTTTCCCAAGTTCATATAACCCCAATCTATTGTCGCGAGTAAACAGGCTTCTTCTGGGTGAGCTCGTTCCATCGTCGACCTCATCTCTGCCCTTAGGGCAAGACAAAAAAATAAAAAAATAAAAATAAATTACGGGGACTTATAAGCTATTTCCTGTAAACGAACAATATTATAATTAGAATAAGCTCTAATAGAGTAGCTTAATAAAGGATATGTTTTATTATATAGTTTATTAATCTTTCTTCACATGATTATTTGTTTTTTTTTTATAGAAAACCTTATGTCAATTTACATTATAAAGGCGCAATTAGACAAAATGTGCCCATTATTTTAGACTCAATAACAAATTTGCTGCAATATTAAAAAGAAAGGTCACATTTGGTTATTTATGCCTTTTCTTTGTAGTAAGTGGTATTTTTCAAGTATTTTTTTTTTAAGTTGAAAGGAATAATTTGAATTTATTTAATAACTACTTAAATATAAAAACTAAAAAGTAAAAAAAAAATAGTACTAACCTTCACTCATATATCATCAGTATTTTTTTTTCTTTTAAGCAATACATTTCCACACTATGAAGCAGAATATGGTAAAAACTTTAATCCCAATTATCTCAATTTTACCAAAATGCTAGTTGTGCCCCTCTCCCGTACGACGGCAGAATATAATTCAACGTATATAAGTTACTTAAATTCAAAACTTACTAGATAAAGTTACTCAAATGTGCCCAGTGCGGAATGTTGGAATAGTACTCTACTGCTCGTAAGTAGGGGCCGTCACCACTGAGCAACCGCTGCTCTCCTGTTAGGTTAGGCCCATAATTTTGCCTAAAATATAATGTTTTGTTAAATAATAGGTTTTAATTTAAACGAATTTTTTTCATGTATTTTTTATTTGTATTAATCGAAGTAATCACCCATGCAATCAATGCATCTTTGCCAACGCAGTGGCAGTTTATTGATGCCCTTCTTGAAGAAATCAGATGGTCGGGAGGCAACCAATTCTTCAAAGGCATTTTGTACTGCCTCTCGGGTATTGAATTTTTTTCCCGCCAAGAAGTTATTCAAATTCTGGAAAAAGTAGTAGTCTGTAGGCGCAAGGTCTGGTAAGTAGGGCGGATGGCGGACAGCTTCCAACCCCAGTTCTTGCAACTTGGAGACCGTCTGCTGTGCAGTATGAGGTCGCGCGTTGTCGTGCAGGAGCAGCGGAGACGAGCGATTGACCAATGCTGGTTGGAGATGTGCCAGCTTCTCCATCATTGTGTTCAGTTCTTCACAGTACACATCTGCAGTAATGCTCACCCCGTTTGGTAAGAAGCTGTGATGAATCACACCGGCGCTAGACCACCAAACAGTGACCATCACTTTTCTAGGGGTAAGTTTTCGTTTAGGGCATTGTTTAGGTGCTGAACCAGGATCCAACCAACTTGCTGAGCGCTTACGGTTATCGTACAGGATCCATTTTTCATGCGGTTTAAAATAAAATAAAATTTGAATTTAATTAATTCAATTTTTTTTTATATTGATTTTTTTTCATTCATCCATGATGACGAAAAAGATTGAAATGCGATGAAAATTAATTGAAAATTAATTTGAAATTAGAATTCTTAGCCAAACAAAAATTATTTTGATTTGAATGGCCAGTACTGCAGAACGGCAATTTCATAGGTAAAGACCTAATATAAAATGGTGGTCCCTGTTTTTTTAAATTCGTACTAAACGATACAAACAAATGGCCTAATTCCAAATAATAGCGTTTGTTACAAGCAGAACTAAAAGCTAGTGAAACATAAAATCTCCGATCGCTTGTAACTAGTGTCCATAACTGAAAAACGATTTGTTTCGCTGTATCGGAATAATTCCCCATTTTGTTTTTATTTACATCAATCGTAGCAATACGTTAACTTATTGATACAAACTTTTTATACAAGTCCGTTTTAATATTCTGGCTTTAGTAGTGCAAAATATTTATTGTGAGGTTTTATTTAACTCCATTTAACATACTTACATAGGTACATAACATCACGTCTGTAATCCCCGAAGGGTTACACAGAGGTGTAGGATGTACCCTAAGGCCCAACGAAACACCGGCGGAGGCGCGGCGAAGATCCACGGCGCCCTCACCTTCCGTCTGACGCAGGTCCTCACCGGACACGGATGTTTCGGGAGGTACCTTCACCGAATCAGGCGGGAGGAAACGCCCGGATGCTTCCACTGCGAGGATCGACCGGAGGACACGGTGGAGCACACTGTGGAGGTGTGCCCTGCTTGGGCGGAGCCCCGCCGTGTTCTCGTAGCGGCGATCGGCGGCGGTGACCTCTCGCGCCCGGCCCTGGTGCAAGCCATGGTCCGGGGCGAGGAGGAATGGGACGCCGTCGCCTCCTTCTGCGAAGCAGTGATGCTAGCGAAGGAGGTGGCGGAACGAGAGAGGGAGCGATCCTCTCAACGTCCCAGCCGCCGCGGAAGGCGCGGAAGGCGCTCCGGGCGTTGGGGGCCACGTGATGGCTTCCGGCCACCGTAGACGCGGGCCTGTGGACGGTGAGTAATGGGCTAGCTCGCCGTCCGGCCGTCGTCATGACGGCAACAGACCGTGTCGGCGGCGCGTTCGTGTTCCACGCGCGCCTCAAACAGATGTCAGCAAGAAGGGGCCCGCAAGGGCCGACGCCCGTCGGGGCCGCGGTATTTTGTACAGTCGAACAAGCTAATAAGTATACAGCCAGCTAACTTGTATTTACTTTTAAGATTATACAGATACATTTAGATACTGATGTCAAACGATAAAGTGTTTGACATCAGTCGTTTAATGCGAAACGCTTTATAAAACAAAATTGCAATCAATATGTTCAGTGCACTAGAATGATATAAAGCTCTACCTGTATACTTATTAGCTGGTTCGACTGTACTAGATTACGTGGCCTCGGCGCAAGGGCAAAGAAGGAACATGGGTTCGGTTTTTAGTCAGTAGAAGTCTGACACTCCCCTTCGCTCTGCCCAAGAGCGGGGGGGGTCATTCGATGATTTTCCACCCACCAAAAAAAAAAAAAAAAGGCGCGGCGAAGATACTAAGAATAAATCTTAACTCCGCGCGGCGAAGCGCGGTTCTTGTCTGCTCTCATGGCAGCTTGACGGCTCACCGCGCGCGTCTCGCTTTGCATGCCGCCGTTTTCAACCGCATCACTTAAGGTTAAATTGATTTATTCTCAGTATCTTCGCCGCGCCTCGTCCGGTGTGCGTTGGGCCTAATAGTACATTTCGCTAATTATGTTGAAGTAACATGTAACAGGGGGAAACCTATTGCCATCAACCGGGAACTAATCCAAACTCAGCGCCTGCAACTGAAAGATCCCTGGAATCCAACCCTGTTTGTCCCACTACCGCATAATTATGCTGCTTAAGTTGCTGGTTGCTTGCAACTACTATATCAATGAGGTTACCCAACTATATAAGGTCCCATTAAAATAGGTGGACAAAATTTCAGAAATCATTCAGACCACCAAAATAAGGACGATGGTAAAAAACAATAATAAGATAAACGCATTTAAGTACCTATTCCTAAAGCATGAGTCTGTTCTAGAGTGCCGGCAATTAATTATTTTAAGTCAAAATAAAATCACTTTATTTGATGTTTTTTTTTGTTTAGATATCTTTGGTTAGACCTACTGAACGCTGTGTTAAAATTTGTCCACCTATTTTAATGGGACCTTATAATATATACCTACTCCGGTCAACTCTACTGGTTTAGCTGTAACTATATATCTAAGAGCGAGTTCGCCAGCCATATAAGGGCACACGCAAGGAAATTTTCAAAGGGTTGCCGTTACCGAAATCTATGAGGAGGTTTATATTATTATAAAATAATAATCCATATGATATAGCATAATAGGTTTATGGTCTCCCCACTGCTAGGATATAGCGACATGTTTGCTTCATCGACTTACCGCGCGAACGAGTGGTTTTATGTGATAACCGACCAACTATAGTACCTACTTATATATCTACTATACACATCTAATATATCTAGTTGAATCTTGCAAGCGCTTCTTTATCCGGTAATCCGATTAGTTAACGGGTCACATGTTAAGTTCTCATAGCTATGCACACAGTATTATGATGCCGTAGTCAGTAGAAGTCTGGCACTCTCTACCGGTCTGTGGGAGGGGAGGGAATGAGCGGGAGGAGTCATTTGATGATTTCCCACCCTCCAAAAAAAACAATAATAATAAAATAATAATAATATTCCACAACTATCACACAACGCCATCTAGTCCCAAGCTAAGCAGAGCTTGTGTTATGGGTACTAGACAACTGATAAACATACTTATATATTTCTAAATACATACATATTATAGATAAATTACACCCAGACACAGAACAAATGATCGTGCTCATCACACAAACATTTGTCCTGGGTGGGAATCGAACCCACGACCTCCGGCATAGCAGTTAGGGTCACTAACCACTAGACCAACAGGCATGTCAAATAATAATCACTTACTCATCGAATTAATAAACTACCACTGTACCAAATAAATTCCACTAAAATACGCCCATTGACATAAAATGCAATAAAGTTCCACAATTTAGTTATCGAGAACGGTTGATTTAGTCCAACTCTTAGGGAGGTAATAGCAACTCCCATGAAATGACTATGGGTGCTGCCCGCAATTTACTGCGAAATTTTCGACATTACCCTTAATGGCTGTGATCCAGTCGATTGCGAAGCTTTGGTAAGAGGGTTACGTACATATTCACCGCAAATAGCGGTAGGTATATATACAGGCTGACGATACGACAATAAATGAAACCACTGGTATAAATAGGAATTTTTTTAAACTATCAAATAAATCATAAGAATAACACCAAATTAAATTTGAAAAATAAAAAAAAAAACATAAATAGCAAAAAACTTAATAAAATACAATTTACAAACAACTATTGTTTTACTAACCTTAGGAATAATTTGCACCGATTAACGTGTGGAAATAAAATGTAACGAACGAATTTGGCAAAGACATTTAGGGTAGGTTATCGTCGTTTAGTCGGTCGGTACCACCCTGTATAAAAATATATCTTGGTTTAATAATAATATCAACAGTAATCAGCACAGGTCTATTTTAAAAGGTTAACCAGCGCTTCCTAACATTTTCCTAACTCTGGTCTGACTTCCAGTCAAACCGCATGCAGCTGAATTCCAGTATTTTACTTGGAGCGAATGCCTATCTGACCTCCAAAACCAAATGAGTATTGGGCTTTATTATGATACTTCTTGGTTACTGGTTATCAGAATTTTGGGCCACTGACTACTGCAACTGACAACTGTCAAAGATCTTCAATTAACAGCCGGGAACAACGAAGTAACGTGCTTTGCGAAGCACGGAAGAAACTTGGTAGGTATGTAATGGGCGGTCACCTATTTAGGCCTTTTTTTTTTTTTTTTTTTTTTTTTCGTAACACAACAGCATCCTATTTAGGCCTCAGCCTCGAATTTTGCGGGCAGCGGGGTGGCGGCGGCGGCGGCGCGGGAGCGGCAGGATCTTATGCGTACAATCAAATGGACCAGTTCTCGGAAAACAGCAGCGCGGGAGCGGGCAACGAGCGGTGCACTCCATACAAGCCGCGCCGCCGCCGCCGCCGCCCCGCTGCCCGCAAAATTCGAGGCTGAGGCCTTAAGGACTAGGCAAGCGCGGTTTAACCCTTCGTCTGCCGGAACGTAGATCCACGCGAGATATAATGGCTTTTTAATTGTGTCTAAATACTCGACATACAAGGAGTTACCTGAAGATTTACCTGAGAGGCTGTTATTATTTAGAAACGAATTCCCCTCATCTTACTTCTTAAAACGGATAAACATTTATTTACTTAATACCAAACGTATAAACATCACTTGAAATAAACCGCCCCTTCTTCCTTCAGCTTAGACAAAACTTACTTAAACATACGTATATCACATACTTTTCCGCACTAGTTTAGAAACTTCAAGTCGAAGTCAAAAGTCTCCTGCATGATCAGAAGTCACGTACACCTATTGACTTAAAGTTTTCAATGTACTGAACTTAGTGTCATATCTAGTCTAGTAAACTTTCTGCAACTCTTTGGTTGTAGTCTGCAGATAGTGATATTGGTATTTATAGATTGGAAACTTAAACATTAGTACATTGTTCACCGAGAGAAGAAAGTGACCGATTACCGTCGAGGGTGTCGTTTAAAGCCCGAAGCCGTAGGCAAGGGCTTTAAAACACCCGAGATCGGGAATCGCACTTTCTCTCGAGTGATACATAGTGCTTTATACTACACCTACAAAGAAAATAAAAAACTAAATTCAAATTCTAATTCAAATTCAAAATGGCGCCAATGGCGTCTGCAATTGTCACATGTTCTTTTTTCAAATTGTAATCTGAGCGTGAGAGAAAAGTTTATGAAAATCCATTCTCTCCCGCTCAGATGCGTTTTCTCCCAGCATATTTGTTCGATATGCAATGACGTACTTTCTACCGTAAATTTGATAAAGTATCAAGGTACTTTCCAAGCAGGTGTAGTATAAAATATTGTTCCTGTTATTTTGGAAGAGTTACGGCCGAATACTGGAACGACACTCAAATATTTAAGGGCTGCTTAAACGTTTGAGCAGCTCCTAAACTTTAATTTCGTATACACAACCGTCTTTTTTGAGTATCTGTTAAATATAAGTGCTTCTTAAATTAAGTGGTGCTCAAACACCACTCAGTTTAAAAATCGTATACAGGAACGCTACTCAACGTTATTTATCTGTTAAATCAACTGTCAAACTGATTTGAGCAGCCCTTATATCTGAGAGTGGTCGTGAGGTCTCTCAAATCAACTTAAACCTATTAAAACTAAATAAAAAAGTGATAAAAATTTCTTTATCGTCCTTGTCTTTACTTTCGAATCACGAAAGGCCAACTGGGAGCCGCAGAAATGAAGAAATGTTGAACGCTTTTGAAAAGTACAACGAGATGGAGTTTGTTTCACGGTTCCACATCTCGAAAGAAACTGTTTTATATTTGGACTCTGTATTTATTTATTTAAATAAGTACCTAAATAAAGAAATATTATGATAAAATAGAAGAAAAATCAAATCTACATTTGCTTCGGCAATGTTTTTTTTAGACCTATGTTTGAGGTTTTCATAGAGGTGTCCGAGTTGCTGCCATGTCCTGATGCCGCTCACAGCAACAGCATTATACTGTTGGCACACTGTATCCCAAGCAGCTCGCTTCTTCAAAATTATATTGCCGTTTGTCTCTTTATTTTCAATGATTTTTTGATATCTGAAATATTTAACATATTATTTACAATATGAAACAGTTAGAAATTACACTTAGGATCTGTGAAATGATGAATGTAACACATTTATCATCATGTGCATTATCTGGCAGTATTTATACCTGTAGGAATCTAAAAGTAATTGTACTGTGGCGTAGCTACGTGTTTCAGATGGTACCTAAGTGGTCACAAGTTTCAATGAATAAGTAAGTGCTTGCAACAGATACAGGCAACAGTTGCCCTCAGCTCCTGACTATGTACGAGAATGTTAAAGGCATGGATACTAACAAATATTACATGCACCAGGCTCTTGCGGCTAAACGAGTGTAAAGTACAGTATTTCATTGTTTATTTATGTACTTACTTTTTTATTAGTTCCAAAAGCATATTATTATCTTTCTCAGCAGGTGTATAATTGCATCCACGTTTCTTCATCTTCTCCATCGTGAATCAAATAATAAGTAATAACTTTACTTAAACTTCGTAAATCGCGCGTGAAATGTCAAGTGTGACGTTCCAATCTCGACAATTATGTCAAGAAATTTTCTTTTCATATGACGTCTTCTTTCGATATCCATCCGTTTTTTATGTATATAAATACATAATTTCAATCGTAATTCAAACCAAATGTTTAATACCCTGTTTTATTTCAACTGAATAAATAATTATAGAAAATAATTGTTCAATGAAGACTGCGTAAAACGAATACGAGACGTAAACTAAATTATTTTGTAACTGAGAACGTGCTGAGATCAATTTTTTTAGCAGGATGTTGCCATGATGTAAACATTTGAGGACTGCTTGGCTAATCACGGTTTCAAATTGCTTGAGTGGCGTTTGTGTATACCATTTAAATTTGAGGGATGCTTAAATTTAAGTAGCTTTTAGGTGATTGTGAGATTTGAGTGGCGTTCCAGTATTCGGGCGTTAGAGTATGAGAACCTAACAGACAGATGTGTTTCTGGGGAGTTTGTTCCGCCACTTCTTGGTTGGTTAACCAGCAAGTAAGAAAACATATACATACGTACACATGGTACATGACAAAAAATTAAATGATGTACCGAAAAGTACTAGGTTAGCATAAGTTCAAGGTGGTATTTCAATTATAGTTTCTAGTATTCCTAACCTTTACTATCGCAGTGGAGCACAATCCCAATCACTGACCCCACTTTTACTTAGATTGACTATTAGGTTTAATCTAAAAACTTTGCCGTTTGACGTGGTTTACTTTCATGCCTGAATAAATATTCAATGTTTACGTGCTATAATTTGGCCGTTTTGCGACCAATGTAGCTGTGTTGGAAGTAAAGTTACGGTCGAATGAAGACATAGCTGGAAATAATGTCTCACAGAAAGTAGATTTCGTTATAAACTACTGTTGTAGTTAAAATAGAAACAATGATTCGGATAGAGCTGAAAATTAGTAAAGGTCTTGAATATACTAATAATAAACTAGCTGATGCCCGCGGTTTCGACCGTGTGGATGTTGGTTATCGCGACCTATACCTAGTAATTTTTTCAACCCCTTAAAACCCTTTATTCGCTTTAAAAATTGGATTATGCTCCTTTCTCGGGTTGTAGACTATTTGTATACTAAATTTCATATAAATCGGTTCAGTAGTTTTGACTGGAAAGCACGACAGACAGGCAGTGTTACTTTCGCATTAATAATATTTTTTATTCTTTTATGTCTCCCCCATAGCCTTCCACTCTTCCCTCTGTGTGGTTTTTTCCGTCGAATTCGTCACAAACGCTTCTAATAGTAAGGATTAAGATGAGATGCGAAACCAACACCACATAAACCCTTCCTACAGTACTGTTTACCTACGGAAACATTGTTGACCTGGTTCATTAGACTTCCTGGCAGGCACGTACGAAGGTGATGCTAAACAATGTAGCAATTAATCTCGTTCAACGCTAACTAATGAGTGCAGCTTGAGGCAAGAGATAATGCTGCTGATTTGCTTGCCTACCTGTGTTTGTTTTAACCTGCATTAACATAAGACGGAAGCAAGGGGCAGTTATCTAGGATACGAGGGTTTTTTTATAGTTGGTCTTAACACTACAGTACACGAATTTAATTTTTTTTAAAATAATATTCCAGTTTTACTTTTACACTTATATGACCACGTTCTATTTAATACATCAGTGTGTATCACAACAATAACAAAATAACATAACATCACGCCTGTAATACCCAAAGGGTTAGACAGAGGCGTACCTAATAGCTGTACCTACACCCACATTTCGCCAGTTATGTTTTTAAGTCCCATGTAATAGGGGGCGAGCCTATTGCCATCAATTGGGCACAAATCCAGACTCCGTGGCTGTTACTGATAACTTTTTTATGTAAAAAGCCAAAAACACTTTGCCCGACCCGGGAATCGACCGGGTATCTGTGTGTATATATTACTGTATCAGCACATAGACTCTTACCCGTAAACCGTGAAAAAAAAAGCAGTTTTACAACAATCCCATCGATGTGCTTTGGGAAGTTTATTGTTTGTTCTGTCCTGTTCTATTTAAATATTTGTTATGCGTTCTATATTTAATTTTGTATACACGTCATGTATCTGCGAAAAATAATTATTTTTCATTTCTTTTTCAATCTATCTTGTCATCCACATCGCTGTCAATGTGGTGAAGTAGTCGACAGCCTCGGACACCATGGCCTTTCCTGCAGCAAGAGCGCAGGTCGGATTGCGCGGCACGCCAGCATTAATGATCTCATCCGACGTGCTCTGGCCACCGCCGGTGTGCCTGCTGTTTTGGAACCCAATGGGTTGGCACGCGTCGATGGGAAGAGACCAGATGGTATGACCATAATGCCGTGGAAGTTGGGTAGGCCTTTGGTGTGGGACGCAACTTGCGTCGACACCCTTGCGCCATCCCATCTTCCTAGCACGGTGAGCTGTGCTGGGGCGGCTGCTGCAGGTGCTGAAAACCTCAAGCGGCGCAAATACAACAACTTAATTGGCAGTTATGTGTTTGAGCCGTTTGGGGTTGAAACACTGGGGCCTTGGGGTCCGAGTGCTCACCTAATTTTTAAGGAAATTGCCAAGCGGTTGGTCGACTCTTCACGTGACCAGAGGGCTGGCCTATTCTTTGGCCAAAGAATCAGCATTGCCATCCAACGTGGTAATGCTGCCAGCCTTCTGGGCACTTTTCCTGTTGACAGCAATGTGGACGAATTTTTTGACGCCCTGTAATTCTTCTCTTTTTGCTACTTGTATATATTTTATCATTATTTTAGTTCTGTAAATTGTACGTATTGTGTAAATTGTTGTGTTTTTACTTTTAATCTATCTTACCTTCTTCTTCTTTACCTTTGAGTAAGGAAGGAGGTGTCTCATGAGATGACGAAAAGCAGAGAGGTATGGAAGAGGAAGACATACTGCGCCGACCTTATATGAATTGGGATGATGATGATGATGATTTTAGCGTAGATTAACTAAGTTAGATGAAAAACGCTTGTTCGACGACACCATGAAAGGTCTATTTATGCCTTGTGTATCTAAAAATATACAAGGACTTCCCCAATCGCTTCAACGAAAGCCTCGTAATCTCAATTACAACACAATCACTCAACAAGTACAACATACCTTTATGAATATTTGCGCTACAAAGCTGCGCCGACGCGCGTTAACGTAAGTTACAAAAAGCTACAACTTCTCTCATTTCGCGAGCGTATCGTGGAAATCCGAAGAAACTTTTTATCCGTTATTTCCAAGCTTATGTCGGTAAGATGTGAACTTTTAGCGGGTACCTTTTTTTTTTTTTTTTTTTTTTGGTGGGTGGAAAATCATCGAATGACCCCCTTCGCTCTGCCCAAGAGCGGGGGGATGCATGGTCTTCTTAGAGTGTCGATAGCAAATCTTCACAAAAGAAATTAAATTTAACCCAATAATCGGCTGTAGTCATGGAGTGGACTACACATATTGTTGTTGTTGTTTACACATTGTTTTTATTTTTGTAACAGACATTTAGAGTTTCGCTAGTTACCTTAGTTTACCCTTTTAAAATGTAGTTCGTAATCAGCTCATTAAGCGTGAGTTAACGAAAACATCGAGAGGAAATTGGCATCTGCAAAATTAGAGTTATGAAGTATGAGTGTGTATGTGTATGTAGATTAACGTTAGATTATAGTTGGGAATAGCACATAATAGGTAACTTTCTTTTTCTAAAGTGCACATCAAAATTTCCTCGCGAACAAAGTCGCGGGCAACCGCTTGTGTAAACTATATTTACTTTCGATTAAATACAACCTCACCGCTACCACTCTTCCTTTCCACCACAAAACAACGAATGTTTGCACAAATATTTGCGCTAAACTGATGGAAACGGTTCGCAACTTTCCATTGTCTACTTTTCCATTATATCGTACAAGTTTACACACGAAAAGCCTTCTGTATCATTGGCTCCAACATTGGTCTCCAATATTTGCATACGGTAAGACAACACCCATGTATTGTACGTACATTATATTAATTAATGCAAATAAGTCTTGTTAGAGTAATGGATTGTATAATATAAACATTTATATTGTAGCACTCAGGAATATCAAATACATTATTGTTCATCTGGTTGGAATGGAACATTCTAGGCGCGTCTAGTGTCGTGAATTATGTTGCGAACTGTCTTTGCATTTTAAATGAGGAAGAATCACGATTTGGACTTGTTTAGTTATTAGATTATGTCGTGTTGGATTATAGTTCTATTTTATAACGAAATGAACAAGAAGCATAATATCGCGCTTGTAATGCCCGAAGGATAAGCGGAGGTGTACGCAATAGTACATCTACAGTTCGCAAGTTTTGTTAAGGTCTCTTGTAGTAGGAAGCGAGCCTAATGCCTTCAATCGACCAGAAATTCAGACTCCATGGCTGCTACTAATATAAAAACTCAGTAGTAATTTGCCTGTCCTGGGAACCTAACCCGGAACCTCGTTTGAGGTCATGCTCAGCAGTCGCGATTGCGAATACTTGACCAACGAGACGGGTCAACGAGGTTTAACAGAATCATACCGGGAATATTATGTCAAATCTTTACTTATTTTAATACATTAAACTTTTAAATTGGGATAATAATAATAATAATATTCCACAACTATCACACAACGCCATCTAGTCCCAAGCTAAGCAGAGCTTGTGTTATGGGTACTAGACAACTGATAAACATACTTATATATTTCTAAATACATACATATTATAGATAAATTACACCCAGACACAGAACAAATGATCGTGCTCATCACACAAACATTTGTCCTGGGTGGGAATCGAACCCACGACCTCCGGCATAGCAGTTAGGGTCACTAACCACTAGACCAACAGGCCAGTCAAGTTAGATGATTCGTTGTCAGTTAGATTTCAGTCACATTTCAGTCCACCAAGCAAACACATTTGTTAAACAATTGTCGGGAACCCTATATAGTGCGCTGGATTGCTAAAAGGTTACTTACGTTCAGGAATAGGGTAGTTGACTGACTTAAAAAAATATGATTCTGTTTAGTCCGTCAGTTAGATTTTCGAAAAATATTGGATACGTGTTTTTTGTTTTATCAAATTAATAAAAATTGACGAAGATAAAGCGCATCAAAGATCATGGAGTGGGGTTGAAACGTCACATGAAGGTACAAAATGTACTAACATATGACTTCACACGAGATTGAAGCACTGTAACGTCTTCATTTTTTGTTTACGTGAAAAAAGAAAAAATACCTGTTCAATATTTTTTGGAAATCTATCTGACGGACTAATTAGTTTTTTTTTTGTCAACTACCCTATCTCTTTTTCGTGTGGTTTGCGCCTTACCTGATGTCAGAGTTTATATGCCACCCATGGACTTAACAGCTTCACTTCTGGCTTGGCTTCACAGCTGTCGAGAAATATCTCTGAGGTAAACTGCTTTCTTCAAAATATTTTCCTTCGTCGAAGTGTGTGATAAAATTATACAATACGCACACTTGAATCTGAAAAATCAGAGCTGCCACACCATGATAATTTTTTCTTTGTAGTTTTTATCGAAAACAAAACACATTGTGAAACAACAACGTTACATGTTTTTGACTTATCGAAAACAAGTTGTGTTTCTTATTTATATTTGACAAGTCTTGTACAATACAGTCAGTCAGTCGTTGTTGTTCTAGTTACGACTAAAATAAATAGATTTGCAAGCAAACACTTTGTAAGTACAAAAGGTTTATACATTTTGTCCCGTTTCTTTTCTTCCTTTCGTAACAATTTGTCCGGCTTGAAAATCGAACTCTGGACCTGACGCTCAGCAGTCGTAGGCGACCAGTAAACCAACGAGGCAGTTATATAATAACCATAGAATACAGTCGACATTCTTTTATTTATTTAAAAAAAACGTGTACATTTTGGCACTGTTGTTTCGGCTTATTCCACAAATCCCCCCTGAAAATCCCCCTTGAGGGGGAAAAATGGAATCCAAAAAATAAAGTCTACAAATCCCCCCTGAAAATCCCCCTTAGGGGGGAAAAGTGGAATCGAAAAAAAATATATTCTATATATTTTTTTTTTATTGTATAATAGCGCTTTTATAAAATAACTGCCTTATAATTTATAACGGCAGATATCTAAATAATTACCTATTTCACTACCTACGATCAAGTTCTCGGCAACTTACTTGGTAGATAACTTCATTTTAATTTATTTATTTATTAGGTAAGTAATAGTCTCTCTTAACTTTCACAAAAATATACTCGTAAGGTAAGCAACCAATCCTTATTAAAGTACTTGGGAAGTCTAAAGTCAAAGTCTTGCTAAGTCCAAAGTAAAGCTTTTGCCTCGATCATCTCGCTAGGGAAATATCCGTTATGATACTTGTGCAAATGAATCGCTTCTTTTTATTATAAAAAAAAAAAAAAAATGCCTTCCCTTAATGCAAGGAGGTAAAAGGTTTTTTTTAAACTCTAGAGTATGCTTTTATGTCTGGATAGCGATTGGCGAGTTAGCTACGTAGGAAGTTTATGTCTGAGTGGAATATTAAACTTAAGTGATGTGAATTTTATAAATGACTCATTTAAATATTTATCCTCGGCTCAATGTAGGTTTGCATGTTGGATTAGCCCATTCTTTACAAAAAAAATCTTAATAAATTACTAATTAACTGGTAGAGAAAGTTGTGCCTTGTTTCTTTTGCCTTGTGGCTAGTGAACACACACATACAGCACACAGTTTTAAAGCTACATGGTACATTAAAGTAACAACTAACATAGTTTTAAAGCTCTGTTTACTAACACAAATTGTATTTTATCTTATGCATAAATGTTAGTCTGTAAGGCATCTATGGGCCTTAGATGCCTAAAAATAAAATGATTATTAGTATTTATTATTATTATTAAATCCGCCTATGAACCACTACTGTAAGTATAATTATATAAATTTAA